>VZTE01005470.1:556788-681817 GCA_013397775.1 Eulacestoma nigropectus | reverse complement strand
GGTGCTGCCAGGGGTTGGGGGGGCAGGACGGTGCTGCCCGGCGTTGGGGTGGCAGGACGGTGCTGCCAGGGGTTGGGGTGGCAGGACGGTGCCGCCCGGCTTTGGGGTGGCAGCCCTACGTGCCCGCGCCCTTCCAGGGGGCAGAGCGCTGCCGCTGTTTTGGGGATGCTCGTGCCTTGAGCTGCTCGGGGAAGCCGGAGGGCGAACGACTCCTGGCAGTGTACCCCGGGATGTGGGCAGGCGCAAACCCCTGGAACTGGGATGGGAAATGGCCTCTGCAGTGTCCGTGGGGAAAGCTGTCCCGTGGGCATCCCGGGGGTCTCCTGGCCCAGCCAGAGCTGCCTCCATGGGGACGGCGGTGGAGGGGCCCCCAGCATCCTTCAGGCGGGGACGGGACGGGACAGCGTGTGGGGATCTTTCTGATCAGAGCCCCCGTGTCAGAGTCCCCGGCGGCGCCCGCTGAGCGGCACAGAGCGCGCACCGCGGGGCGCTGGACACCGGCTCAGCTGCAGGTGGCGAGCAGGGACGTGGCGCGGCGGGACATGCACAGAGCGCCATTATCTTGACTGTCTTGCAAGCTGAAATCCAGACAGAATACATTTTTTCCAATTTCTGCGCGTTTACCTGCAGACCAGAACCATGGCATTTATTAACCTCGAGGCAAAAAAAGGTGTTAGTCTAGCCTCAGAAATGGCAACGGCTTGGGCATTGGAGAGACCATGTATAGGGGAGACCTTAGAGCTTTCTCCACCAAGTACAGGTGTGTTCTCATTACCGTGCCGAGCTGAAGGGTCCGGACGTGGGCAGTCTGGCCTGCCTTGCGCAGAGACGAACACGAGTGCGGGGCTGTGAGGCCCGGCTCCGGAGCGCTGGTGGCGGCCGTGCCGGCCGGGGCGAGCCGGGCGCTGCCGGTGGGGCTGGGCCGGCCCCGCCCCCTCGCCCGTTGGTCTGGCAACGGCACGCGCGGCGCTGGGCGCGAGCGCGCCCGAGCGGGGCCGCCTGAGGGCCCCGGCGGCGGCGGCGAGAGAGCCGGGAGCGACACCCGGAGCGACACCCGTGGGACCTGGAAGGCGAGCGGTAGGCGTGGAGTTCCACCGTTAGGAGTCTCGGGGAGGCTACGAAGCTGCTTTGAAGGCTGGAGCTCCTCTGCTCTGGGAGAGCTGGAGGTGTTCAGCCTGGAGAAGAGATGGCTCCAGGGAGACCTTAGAGCCCCTTTCCAGTGCCTGCACGGGCTCCAAGAGAGCTGGAGAGGGACTTTGGAAAAGGGCCTGGAGTGGCGGGACAAGGGGGAATGGCTTCAAACTGCCAGAGGGCAGGGTTAGATGGGATATTGGAAAGGAATTCTTCCCTGAGAGGGTGCTGAGGCCCTGGCACAGGTTGCTCAGAGAGGCTGTGGCTGCCCCATCCCTGCAAGTGTCCAAGGCCAGGATTGAAGGGGCTTGGAGCGAGCTGGGATAGTGGAAGATGTCCCTGCCCATGGCAGGGGGGTGGAAGAAGATGATCTATCTTTAAGGTCCCTTCCAACCCAAACCATTCTGGGATTCTGTGATTCAAGGAAGGCCCTTTTCCAGCTGAAATGTTGTATCTCCTCTTGGCTGCCAGCTTGTAGTTGCCAGTTCTTCTGGAAGCAGGCCTGGCAGTCAGCTGCCATGAGCCATGTGTTCTCAATAGGGCGGGTGTGACATGTTCACAGAGAGGAAGGCTGTAAACAGATTGTCAAGGCCAAGGTAAGAAAAGCAAAGGATTGAGTAAAAGCCAAAGGAGTTGGTTGTGTTAGTCAGCTTGCTGGCTGTTGAAGTGACCTCAGGTCATTTTCAACATTTCTGGTTTTGGTTTGTTTTAGTAGAAAATGAATGTGTTATCTTGAGCATATGCTCTCCAATGCATCTACATGTGTTCCCATCTCTTTGTTGTGTATCAGGTTATATTAACTGAAGGCAGAACCATAACACAGCAGTAAAACATTTAGAGGCATAGTTGGCCAGATTCAGGCATTTCTCACTCTGCTGTTGACTTTTCTGGTAACTGTAAGGAAGGCAAAACAATCCAGTTACTCCACCTTTCCTCTCTGAGGAAAAGAGAATCCTTTTCTCATTTTGAAAATAGCCTTTAGATGAAAATGGTTCTGCGTGTGGCATGTAGGGTTCATTATTTTACCTTTCTTTTCTGCTGTCTTTCCCCTACTATTTTTATTAATTATTTTGTCACTGTTCTCCATTTGGTAGGTTTGAAGGAATTCTAATCGTTGTGATTGTGGTTCTTTGAAGGCTCACTTAGCACACCTTTTGGATGGAGGAAAGAAGAAGAAAAGGTCCTCTAAGAAGAGTAAAAGGCGCACTTTGAATAGGCATTGGGAAATGTCTGCTGATGCCATGCCATTACCGTGGAATCAGCAGAAAGGTGTTGGAAAAACACCCATCAGTGACTTCACAAAAAAGCCACAGTCAGACAGGTAGAGAACAGAAGCATGAAACCCCAATTATATGTTCATGACTAAAGGTATGAAACTGACAGCTTTTTCGCTGGGAATTAGAAACTCCTGAATTCTTGGTCATAGCACTAACAACTGGTAACAGACTGTCTCCTTGCCAAATGGAAATTTAGTATCATGACCTGCTGCCTGTTGAAGTGCAGGCTAACAGACGAATATTTGCAATGGCAGGCATATTGTATGGCTTTCCTTTTAAAAAGAAATTGTCTTTGCTCATAGCAATCTAGATACACAGCCAGTCTGACACATAATTTTTAGGCTGTATTTCAAAGTAAATGGTTTACATGATGATGCAGTAGGATTATGTAGTGGAGAAGAACGAAGTTAGTGCATCCATCCTTTTTTACTCTGAGCCGGCTGCTGAATAATGATACATGGATTCTCACTGACCTCAAGGAGAAACACAGTGCCCAAGCTGTTGGGAAAAGCACTGGGCAGATAAAGGCTATTTCCACATTTCTTGCTAGTGTTTCCTTAAGAGTTCATAGGCTTTTTACCTTTTAGAGCTATTACATATGTCTTTGCAGTTTACACTTACTAAATCTAGCATGTATTGCTTTAATGCCATCGGAACAGATATGAAGTTGGGATCTACCTGGGCTTCAGTTCGTCTCAGAAGAAGCAACGTTGATTCTTTGAATTATATTCTTTAAAGTTAGAATGATACTTATGTTCACTTTAATGTTACATTTTGCCAATTAAAGTGACCTATGCTATTATGTTAGTCCCTCTTCTGGTGCATTTAGTACAAATCGAAGCTTTATTCTCTTTCTGTTTCAGACCACCTACAACTTTTCCAAAGGCATGGGGAAATGTAGATTCAAGTTCAGCTGAGAAAGTCAGAGGCCTACCTGATGTAGTTGGTAAAACTGGTTTCCCTTAATGTCATCTATTTTAATTTGCATTCGTAGGAGACGTGGTACATGTAACGGTTTTAGCTGAACAAGGTATAAAATTGTGCTGGTTTGAAAGTAAACCAGCAGGAGAAATTAACCCCACACAAATACCTGGCAAGAGATTTCAAATCGGAGTTACAATTTAATAGAAAGATTACAATAAATGCAGTGATACAGAAAAAACTGGTTTAAAACCACAAAGAGTACAAGCTGGCACCCTGTTGGTCAGGGTAGTGGTGCAGTCTGATTAAGCAGTGGTTGCAGCCCTGTCAAAAGCGGTGCTCTTGTGGAAGTTCAGGTCCTCCTCTGGATGTCCAGTGGTGTCCCAAGTCCCCAGACTGCCCAGGTTATATACAACGGGGTTCAGGTAGTACATCCCCCAGAGCGGGGAGTTACACAGTGGAATGATGTAATCCCATGAGTCACAGAATATTTTTGGAGTCCTTGATAGTCGTTCCAGCCTATGCCTGTCCTGCTAGTGCATATTCAGTTCATGATGTCCCATTAGCAGAGACGACCCTCTCAGGATCGGTAGTGCTGCTGGTTCCTCGTCTGAGGCATTGTAAAGATAAAGAAACACTCGCAGGGTTTGCCTCTTCTCATTTTAACACCCAGTTTGTATCGTGGGGGGTCGGGTGTGCACTGAAAACAACCCATCATTAAGAGTTCATCACAAAATGAGGTAGAGGGGAGTAGACTACACAGTGTGGTTACAACCACGTTGGCACTCTTTCTCCTGCAGACAAAAATCAAGCTCAGAAATGGCCTGACACATTTTTGATGATTTGTAGGTAATTTTGAAGATGAAGAGTCTTCTAATAGAAAAACAACAGCTGTGAAATTGTCAATCACAGGTTATGTTTCGATGATAAATTCCAGTTCTGAAGTAAGCAGATCTCATTCCTGAAATGATGCAATTTTTTTACATCATACCTGAGCTCAGTTGATAGTTCCATGCTATTATCCTTCTGAAAATCAGAAGCTAATAAAGGAAATTTTAAAATACACTCAAGTGTACTTAACCTCCATTTGCTAAGATTGCACTTCCCATGGAAAGATGTTGCACACTGTTGCACACAAACTACAGCAGTCAGAGTGTAGATTTAGGGATTTATTGTTCATGCATCCCATGTTCTGCAGTAACAGTTCCAAGCTATAGAATCCTCATTTCTTTCTTGGCAGTTCCTGAGGAAACAGGCAGCAATACATGGAAGTACCTGGCAGAACGGCGGCAACAGCGTCACGATCGAGCAGTGACTGAAATGCAGCAGGAGCTGGACTGCATTGGCAGGGTAAGGCAGGATTTTTTAATCCAGAGTCTAGAGTGCTCTTGTAAAGTCAATAATCAAATGATCACACTGACCTCCCGTTTTAGGAGATGGAAGCCTCTGTTTTGAAACTTCAAGAATTCCTTCAGCTAAAAGTGATGGAATCAGATAAAAAGAGTAAACTTCTGTTTGGGGAGATTGCTTCTGACATGGCTTTGGAAGGTTTCTCGTTTGAAGTAAGGCAGCTCAGAGCATTGGCTCAGCTTCAGTTACTTGTACCTGCTCTGTGTAACACCTTCTTACGGCTCACTGGAGTCCTAAGTTGTTGCTTTTTTCCTTTTTAAATTTTTTTTTTAATATATTCACTTCTCAATGAGATTGAGAGTAGATTTTTATTGCAGGGTTTGGAAGAACTGTGGAAGATGATCCACCAGGAATCCTCAGACAGAAAGAAGTGGGTTAGGGCAGTGGATGAATCCCTAAAGGAGATCGAAAGGAATCGAGCCATTAAAGTGAGCTGAAGTCTTAATAACTGTTGCTTAAGCATAAGATTATTTGCTGATAATTATTTTAAATTATTTATTATTTTATTATTTATTTATTATCCAGCATTATTATTTGCTGATAATGCTGGATGCAGAGCAAAGAGTAGCTTGTTTCCACAGAAGAGTCACAGGTCTGCCACTAGTTCTGTTGTGTGGTGATTGCTTTCTTTTCACCAATAAACTATTCACTCGTTTTACGCCCACATAATCAGGAGAGGATACTTTTCTCCTAGTTTTAAGGTGTTTCTTTCTTTCACAATTATCTATACTAAAGGTGCAAGGAATATGTGTGCTGCTTTTATTTTCCTGGAGGGTTATGTAGGTCAAACTTCGATCTGGTCTGTTATTTTTTGGGGGACATACCTATTCTGCAGCTGAGAAGGAGCACAGGCATGACCTAGCTCAATTTTAGTTTGGGTTGGCTGGGTGTCAGTAGCAGGTGTGTTGCAGTTTTGTAGTCTTCAGCCTAACCTGTAAAAGTCATTGGACATCACAGGAAATGTTTGGATAAAAAAATGGATAGACCATGGAAGTGCTTGCTGCACTGTCCTTGTAGGCAAACAAAAGCTGTTTGTTCTACCAATGCCAGTTTCTCCTCTCTTCATAATGCAGGTATGGTGAGTAGGTCCAAGAGTATCACCAGGAACCTTTCTGTTGGATTAGTTACAAAAAATGTCAGAGATGACCGTATTTGCTTTATTTTGTATTGACTTAAAACAGGAACTGGTGGATTCCCTTCAGTTATTTGAAAGGAAGATGGTTTGATTTTTAAATTCATATTGTGGCCTGTCTGCAGAGCACTCAATTATCACAGATATCAAAGAGAAATCAGTTGAGTAGTAACAAAAAGGAATGTTTTAGTTACAACTTTTATGAATTACTGAAAAAAACCAGTCTTTAAGGTAACTAAGATTAATATTTTAAAATTTACTTCTCAATCGGTGTTTCATCCAATTTAATTAATTTTAATGGAAAAATTTGTCTTGTTCCTGTAGTTTTTTAACTTGGGAAACTGATATTTGAGTTACACTTTTTGTTGCCATTGCTTTTCTTTATTTTTTTATTGCACAGGTAACAGATGTACTGACCAAGTATACCGTGCAACTGGAGGGAATTTCCTTCTTCTTGGCAGCTGATGTTCACAAGCTGATTAACGATAAGGCCATGGTAAGTGTTTTACCTGAGGCAAGATAGCAGTCTGAATATTCCTAGAATGTCTTTTTTTCCCACCTGAAATTCATTTTTTCTACCTATCAATCACTGAAATATGGAAGAGATTTCTACTTTGCAGAGTGTTCTTTATCATTTGTGTTCTTTTTTCCCTCATTTTCCATAGACGACACCATATTGTTTTTGCATGTTGTATGCTGCTTCTACTCCAGGTTTTATTTTTTAATCCACAGAATATAAACAGAGCACTGTTGCGTAATGAGAGGGCAACTGCCAAGCTGCTCTTTAATCTGATGAAATCAGAGCTTGAGAAAGAAAAATTGCATCAACTGAAATGGCAAGAGAGAGTAAAGGACTGGAAGCTCATCCAAAAAAACCGTGTAGTTCAGAGTTTCAGGTCAGAAATTTTGCAGTCTTATTTTGGAGAATGAATAATGCAAAGTGACTAGTGTTCACTTGTGGTTTCTGTAAACAGTAATACTTTATCATTTTTTCCTTATACACATCACGTGTGATATCACATATATCATGTTTCCATTATACATATCCTTTTTCCATCCTGCAGAGAATTTATGGCAAGTGAAGAAATACAGAATCCCCCAACTGTGAAAACGGAAATGGAAAATATGATAAAGGAGCAGATCGTACTTAGTGAACAGAGACTGAGGGTTTTGCAGCACATTGGGTATGGCAAAAGAGGGTATAGCATTAAGGAGAACAGTTCTTTCTGGAGTTAATGAGGGACTTGGCTACAAACTGCACTTTGCTTCCTGTCAGCGTGTGGTTGTTAAATTCAGCAGTAAGGCAGGGTCTAAAACTATTTTTGTACAGCTCTTTTTAATGGAAAAAATGCATTCTTGATTTTGAGTGCAGCAGCTACACTAAACAGGTGGTGGTCGAGGGTTAACAATGCTGGAATGCAAAAGTAATTCTTACTGACATTTGAAACATGGTGGAAATGGGCAGATAAAGATGGGTGGAGAACTAGAACTTGGTGCTTTTGTCAAGGCATTGTTTCTCCATGGGATTTAATTTGTGTAATAAATTAAGAGAGGAGTCTGGATAGAAACCTAACACTGCTGTGTTTGAATATCCATCCTGAAAACAAGAAGCATTTTTGGGTGCAATGCATTACAATATTTACAGGGAGTTATTTTACAATGAGTATAGGAACAAGGTAGATTACAATTAGTTCCTTGTCGGGCAGTAAACAGTTGGCCTCAGGCAACAACAGTCTCTTTGGTTTATTTTCATTGCCAAGATGGCTGTAAATAAAATAAAGCACAGTAGCATTGGATACTCTGATTCATAATTTTATATTTTAAGTACTGACTGGTTTGTATTTTAAAGTACCTGACTCTTGTTTCCTACTTTGATAGCGCCTTGTTGCCTCCAACACATACCAAATCTGAGATAAATGAATGGTACAGAACTCTGGAGAATTTGAACAAAAGTATAGGTAAGTTGGGAAAACATAAAAACAGTCTGGAATTCAAGCAATTCTTTCTTTTTTTCCAGGCAATGATGAGGCAGACAGTTGCTTTGAAAGTGCATGTTTGCTCTATTCTTTGTTCCATGTGTTTCCTCATACCTTCTCAGTTGCTTTGAGCTGGTGGTGGGACCCAAAGAAGCTGCCTATGGCATCACTTTCCTTTGGCCAGTACAAACACTTGTGCATGGCGAAATCTAGCAGGAACTGGCTTGGTTAGGATTAATCTGGGGGAAAATAGGTTAATTTTGACATGGATCAGTTCTCAATCATACAAAAATACTTCTTTTTGACTCCTGGAGAAGAAGAGGGGAAGTACTGGAGATACTTTCTTTCTCCAAGTCCTGTTGTGTGCCCTCCCTCTGTGTGTCTGCCTTCTCTTGCTGCAGAGCACATCCTGTTGTGGTGTTTGTAGCCTGTATGGTAGCAAAGAAGTTGGTAGTAACTGTAAATAACTTGCTACTTTTAAGCATAATGATAAACAGCTTTGTATTGAAACGTCTTATTTGGTGCAGACACTGCTGGGATCTGTTCCTTGTGCTGGGATTCAGGACAGGGCCTCTGTCATGTTTCCATTTCACACTGCACTGTGAATTATGGGAATCTTGACCGCGGTCTGTTCCATGTCATTCAGATACCCATAATGTGGAGTGTGTGGAGAAAATGCGTGTCCAGTGTGAGCTGGTCCAGGGCAAATGTGAGGAAAAAGTGCAGATCTGCAAGGTGAGTGTCACAGCTTTGGGTGTGGTGGCCATGGTACGATGTGGCATTATAGTGAAATGTGTTTGAGGATCCACCAAACATTGAGATAACAAGTGAAATTACTTTTTAGCTCTGTCTTATTCTGTTAAAAAAGTAACCATCCATTTGGTTTCACAGTAGTGTTTGGTATTTGTACTTAAAATGTGTAAAAGCTGTAACAAATACCAGTAGTGAAGGGAGTGCTGTCCTACATTTACGTGGGGGATGCAAGGACCCTCAGCCTTTGTGCTAAATCTGTCTCATCTTGGGAAAGAAATTCCACCTCTCTGCCTCAATTTCTCCCTTTGTATCCAATCGAATTGTATTGTTTACTAACAGAATGTGGGGTCTAGGAGGTTGAGTCTTTCTCTGTCGGTCACAAAAAAAGAAACACTAAGTTTAGCCATGCTCTGTGAAAGCCACGCAGTATTTGTTAAATGCGTGTCAATAATTTGCTATTCTTTTCATTTAGATGAGCCTGCTGGAGAGGAACATCTGCACCATAGAAGATGTTGAAACTGTGCATTCCGACATGCTTCAGATGACTGAGAAACTAAAACATAGGTTTGAAGAAGAACTGGAGCACATGGATGTACGTTTATTACATTTACTTTTATCACTCCCTGGGATTAGTCTGTTCTTCCTGTGCTCCCACCTGCAGTGCCTTCTGCATCATAGGCTGTTGATGTCACGTTAGAAAGAGGTCTGTAGTGTGACTAAACACACAAAGAAACAAAGTTCGGTGTGATTTCATGCAGAAGAGTTCGTAATTATTGTGTTCATTATTTGTAATAGAAATATATTGTATTTTTATTATCATTTATATCTGAAATATATGTGATAGAGATGCATAATGTATGGCCCAATCTGCCTAAAGGCAGAAGAATAGATTTAAATGATCTCCCAAATTTCTTCCAATCTGATCTTTTGTGATTCTATACATAAGAATGACTGGGTAGTTGTTCCTAAAGTAATAGATTGCAGAATGTGATTCTGTGCTTTATGGTACCAGAAAAAACAGAAGTTTTGATACTCTCAGCTTTAGAGTAAAAATCCACCTTCTTACCCAGTTTACTTGGATTTTTTTTTTACTCTCCAGATAGAAGACACCATGTTGAATACTGGTCATGTAATTCCAGGCAGCCTTTTATCATGTTACATCTCCTGTTACTCATTCATTTCACCTTCCAGCAGTTTAAAAATAACTTGTTCACTTGAATGTTTTTCTTCAGAGTGATTTTAAGGAGATGGCTAAACAGCACGAGCAGCACTGTCAAGGCTTGTACAGCTATGTTGAGGAGGCCATGGGCCTCTGGGACGTCCATCAACTCCAGCTGTCCCAACAGGAAGATGTACTTCAGAAGAAAGTAGAAGAATACAGATGGGAACAGGATGACACAATACAGGTATAAACATAAAACCAAGGATGTGGTATAATGTAAAGAAAAGACTTCTTAATGCAAAGAACCCTCTGGAATTCAAAAGAGCTGCTATAAAATTAAAAACGTAGTCTCTGACTTTTATATTGGAATTTCTACTTTTCAGTTTCCTTCTGTCAGGTGCCTTTTTGCTAACTGCTTGACAGTCCTGTCTTATTCTTGATATGGCAACAGTGATAAAGATCACTGTTGCTTTCTGTATAAAGTGGCTACAAGTTGCTATTGTGAGATCTTCTGCAGGTATAGAGTCTGGTTGGATGTCAAGTTCTCACAGGTACAACAACCAACTTGGGGTGGCAATGTCAGAGATGTTCATTATCTAGGAAGATCTTTCTAGGTGATGAGCTTTGCTAAGGTACCTTCCCTTCTTGGTGTAGCATATATGTACATCATTAAATTACTTGAATCCTAAGTAGTTACGGAGATTTAAGTACATAATAAACCATTTTTACTGGCTTTTTTATGTGGCCTTAGATGATGAAAGATGATCTGGATATAATTTTAGAAAAAATGAAAATGGTGAGCTGTGAAGAAGAGCTGGAGGAATATTTGGAGAACGCCCTTTCTTCTTTAGGTGAAATTAGAACTAGGTATGAATTTTGTATTGTAAACTTAAGAAGTAAAGCATATTTTAACATTGGTTGGACAACTTAGGCTTGTTTATGCTGTCGTGTGAAGGTGTGGAAAAAGACTGCTTTTTACTTCATGTAAGAATATAAAATAATGTACATATTGAACGAGGTTAAGGCAAATAATACCCACAGTTTAGGACTAGGACAAAAGAAGACTGCTATCATTCAAAAACCATACCACATCAGTATTCCTGTGCATACCATTACATCCATGCCTTATTCAGAAGGTAAAAGTAGTTCAGATTCTTGACTCACAGGAATCAGAAGTTGGTCTGCACCATCACCTCTGCGCTCACACATTTGATCTCATTCAAAGTTGCAGGGACTAAGATCTTTAAGATAGCCAAAGTATTTATTTTGGTAAGCTCTCTGTTACCCTTCTCATGATTAGGCATTTACAGCTTTAAAAACCACATAAAAATGGGTACAATACTGCTCTCCTTGCTAAAGATCTTAGCAGCAGGCGTGAAGCGTGAGAGGAAGCAGCTCTGTTCTCACACCCAGGAGCTCTTTTCTGTCTGTTAGATCAGAGGCACATTAGAAGAGCAATACAGACCTGAGAAGCAGATGCACACACCTTCACACAGCTCACAGTGGGACTGTGGTTAGAGCTGTGGCTTTGGTACTCTTAATACTCATTTGAAGAATTAAAAAAAAGCCAGATGTAACAGAGTAAGTGAAAATACAGTGCCAGGTTGCAGAGATGGAATGTAACCTATCTGAACACGTACATAAATTCCCCATAATTATCTTTGTTTAGGAGACAGAGCAAATGTAAACGTAAATGAAAACAAGTGTGAACATTGATTTTTCTTGAATCAAGACTCAGCTTGAACCGTTAGTTTTTATTTTCAAGTAAAAGGAAAATAAACCAGAAAGGCTGAGTCACAGCTGAGCACAGTGCAGAACTAACGTGGAAGACAGTAAATTGATCTCTCTTATGTTAGCAGAGTGTTTGAATGGTTCCCCATCCAAAAGGAAGGATGTAAAAGGATTTATTGTAAATATTTCTTAACTTTTGTGCATTTATTTATTTGTAATGAACTAATCTCTAACAAGCCAGGATGTGATTGTATTCAGTGTAAACAGATCAGTGGCAACGTTTAGCCTAAAGGTTTTATGAGATTGAGCAGAAAGCTAGATTTAGATTTAAAGGCACTGTAGTCATACTTAATTTTATTTCTATACATACTTGAGTCTCTTAAACAGTGACCTTAAATTTGACAGGAATGAGACACTCAAGCAAATTGCAATGGATGAAGTAATGGCTTACCCAAAAGCTATTTTGTGGGAATTGATTTCTTATAGTATATCCATCAGCCAACATTTTAGTGTGAAGGAAATCTTCAAACAGGTAAAAAGAAAATTTCTTCTGGTTTAAAACCTTACTGGTGTATTAATTTTTCGCTTTAGAGAAAATTTACATTACCTTGAAAATTCAGATTACATAAAGTATTGTTTTCAGCCATTGAATAAAGTGCTTTTGGTAGAGATAGCAGAGGGAAACCAAAACATTTCTCAGTTCCACACTTTTAGCTCTGTCCTTGTTACAAATGGCATTTTAGTAAATTCATTTGCCTTTTGAACAGAAAACTACAAGGTAACAGACTTAAAATAATCAACTTGAGTGTTACAGGTTCTTTAGATAGTAAGTGATCTCTTCAAGACTATCATACCTTACTGAAATAGATACATTTTGAGAAGGGATATGGATTTCTTACAAGAAAGCAAATCCATATTTTAAAATGGTGTGGCGGGTTTTTTTGGTTGTTATTTTGCTTTTAGAACTTGCAAGGCCAAATCCATATTTTTAAATGGTGTGGCGGGTTTTTTTTGTTGTTATTTTGCTTTTAGAACTTGCAAGGCCAGATAGACTCCACAGTTCAAGATCAAAATAATACCTCAACAGTCCAAACAGGTATTTTTGCTTTTGTTTTTTCAATCTGCATTTCTTTGGATTGTAACCAGTAGAACTCTGCTTTAACTGTAAATAACTACTTGAGGCTTCAGGAGCTGAACATATGGTGGAGCAGCAAGCTGAGAGCATTGTGCAAGGAGAGGAAGGAGAGAAAATCATAGAGTATCCTGAGTTGGAAGGGTCCTGTAGAGATCGTGAAAGTCCAACTCCTGGCCCTGCACAGACACCCCAACAACCTCACCCTGTGCCTGAAAGTGTTTTCCAAACCCTTCTTGAGCTCTGGCAGCCTTGGGGCTGTTCCCATTCCCTGGGGAGCCTGTTCAGTGCCCCTGCACCCTCTGGGAGGAGAACCTTTTCCTAATATCCAGTCTGACCCTCCCCTGACACAGCCCCAGCCATTCCCTTGGGTCCTGTCCCTGGTCAGAGAGAGCAGAGATCAGAGCTGCCTCTCCACTGCTGCCCTCGAGAGGAGCTGCAATTCCCAGTAAGGTGTGATCTCGGTCTCCTCTTCTCCAGCTGAACAGACCAAATGCCCTCAGCCACTCTTTGTATGGTTTCCCCTCCAGACCCTTCACTCTCTGTGTCCCTCCTTTGGACATTCTCTAATAGCTTTCAATCTTTCTGATACTGTGGCATCCAAAATTGCCCCCAGGGCTCGAAGCGAGGTCATCCCAGCCCAGAGCAGAGCAGGACAATCACCTCTCTCGACTGGTGCCAGAAGATAGGGACAGTTGTCAAAAATCAGCTGGAGAAACAGACCCAACTGAGAATCAGGTGGTCTTGGCACAGGAAGTGGAAGAAACAGAGGAAGAAGAAGATGGGGAGAATATTCCTCATAAAAGTAAAGAAAATGAGCATGCAGAACAGGGAGTAAGCATTACGCAGGTAAGTGAGCAAGAGAGTAAGTTTGAAGGTGAAGGCAGTCTTGTCCAAAATAAGGAGGAATGGGAAGTCTTTTTGCTAAGAATGAGTAGAAAGTCCTTTTTTGCTTAGTTTGTATACAAAGCACACAGGGCTCTAGATCCTTTTATGGGAAAATGGAGCGTATAAAACAGTTCACAACCATTCTTTCTGATCTACTTTTACCCTTGTAGAAACCCTTTGCATAGATTTTTTTTTTTAATCTTTCATCACAGTGTTCTCAGCCCATGGTGAATGGTTTAAGCTGTATTTGTACCTAAGTTTTAGGTTTTCAGTTTCCTTGAATTTATTACCATAACAAAAACCTTTTAAAACATTGTCAACTCTGCCTATGTCTTGCTGGCATATATAAATATATAAATATATAAATATTGCCAGTTCTGTGTAAATGTCCAAATTGAGAATGAGAACATTATTCTAAATATCCTTAGGATTCTTACACTAGCTCATGCACTGTTGATTCTATGCTGGTACCTTTAAAGGTAACGTGATGATGTCCAAATGTTTCCCAGTCAGTGGCTGAGAGCAGCAAGGCAGAAAGTGCTGAAATTGCCATGGAGTCTTTTTCCACTGCTAGTGGAAACACTTACACTGTTCTTGGAGTTGAAGAGGCAGGAAAGACTGACAGCACAGAGAGTAATTTTACAAAATATGAAGAAGAAGAAGAAGAAGAATCACTTCCTGTGTACCTGAAATATGTACTTCTCACAGAAACTGTGTTTGTCAAGCTGAAGAAAAGGTGAGTAGCAAACAATTTCTGTTCTTTCTCTTTATGTAATCGACAAATTTCAGCTGTTTAGAAGAAACATTAGACTATAGAGGCAAAAGTTATCTAATTACTGTTATATAATTAGATACTTATAGAGTTAGATATTTAATTATAAAATTATGATCATACAGTTATTGTGTTATTCCACTTTTTAAATTGATACAAATATGAGAAAATGTTTATATTGCTTTGCATCCATGGCTGTCAAAGTACACAAAAACATTAACCTTTACAGAACATTCATATTTTATGGAAAATTACGTAGTGAGAAAACATGTTACAGAAAGACAAGTAATTTGCCCAAATTCCCTGCAGAGCCACGAAGGGAAAATGCCTGGTACTCAGTAGTATGCAGCTAGCTCAAAAACTCTACCAGTATTGTGCAAATGCTACTGAAACTACACCTTCCTATAGCCAGAAGTTAAATCGTTAGAAATAATATATTTAATAGATTCTTATTTATTATTTACTATTCCTCACTGTAACAATTCTTTTTCAATCATAGGATTCGCCTCTGCTTTTTTGAACACTTGGAGAAATGGTTTGCAGAATCCTTGTCCAACTCCTATGTCTTTGTAGCTGCCAAGAAAGAGGAGCTGAATTCAATACTTCTGCTGCATCTTCAGTTGCATCAACAAAAGCAGGAGGAGATACAGACAAATACCTACAATGCTCGAGCTGGTATTGACTTTTTTTGGTATTCTGAGCATCATGTCTTCATTTAGAGATGGTCCTAAGTGGGCCAAAATCTGTTTCAGCATTAGTTGACTCAGTAGTAGAGGACAATAGAAAGCAGCTGACTATCTACAAATTCCCAATGTATTATCTTCCTCATATATTTTTAAAATGACATTTCTTTTCTGTAGCTCTTCCTGGTTTGTGCTGTGTTATTTTTGGAAAAATAGACAGCAGTGCCTTGACTAACAACTGGATTGTGGAAGATGTTGAACAGTCTGTTGTCATTAAATAGTGTCAAGGTGAATGAGAATTCACAAACAATAAGTGTTTGTGGTGTACAAATATTTTAAAAGTGTTGCAGAAAAAGAAATTAGCAAGTTGGGAGAGCCAAAATGGCAGGGCCAAGCTTCTGAAAACATGAGAGGAAGGATTTAACTCTGTGAAATATCACTGAGCAGCTACAGAGCATCCTCCAATCAAAACTCCTTTTGCATGGGAAGTGTCAGGTTTTTATGTCGAGAAAAACATATTTTAGACAGGTTTGTTGGTCTTTAACACAAGCTAAAAAATTCCTCTTTTGGAGAACAGGCAAATAATTTTTCAGTTTCCCTTTTTCTGCAAAGAGGACAGGTGCTTCTTCTGGCAGCTTTCTTGAGGTGATTGGCTGGCTCTTGATTTATCCAGCTATCATTCCAGAAGGGAGACCAAACGGATTTTTTTCTTTCTCTCACAAAACCAGGAAAAGTGTATTTTCCGTTAAAAAATACATCCTTTACTTCTGTTACAAGACTGAGAACAGAGAGATAATGGAGATGTCGGCAATGACCAAAAATAAAGGAAGAAGAATGCTTAGAGGAAACAGGAGACATTTGTGGTTTGAATGGATTAGGAGCTGTTAAGGATAGATGTCTTACACAGGAGAAAAGTCTAAGAAGCCAAACGGAATGTATTTCATTTGTATGTTTTAGCTACTGTGAGGTCTGGCTTTGTTTATTTTGCTGCTGTTGCTGATCACAGGTTGACTGGGCATTGTGGTAGTTCACAGTAAACAGGGAATAATGTCCCCACTGTAAACTTCTTCTCTTCTCAGCGGAGCTGGCGCTTCACAAAGAGCATCTTGAGTGCCACCGCGCAGTGCTGGGAGAAGGCCTGGAAAAGGAGAGAGCTGAATTTCTCAAATTTTCGGACCAGCTAAATAACCTCAACACAAACTTTCATTCCCGAGTCCAGAACCTGAAGTATGACTTCCTCCACACTCCTGTGACTGAGCAGTAAGTGTGCCACTGCTGTTGCTGTGAATCTCCATAGTTAAATACTTCTGATTGCTGTCTGAGATGTTTATGGTCTGCATTCTGAACCTGGTTTATACGTCATGGCTCTTCAG
This sequence comes from Eulacestoma nigropectus, assembly GCA_013397775.1. Taxonomy (NCBI): domain Eukaryota; kingdom Metazoa; phylum Chordata; class Aves; order Passeriformes; genus Eulacestoma; species Eulacestoma nigropectus. Next base: position 665,476 of record VZTE01005470.1, on the reverse strand, counting down.
TGAAGACTGCTTGATAGAACTTGAAAACATGTAAAGAATTTCATTCTCTTTCCCTGAAGAAATTAAAATCAGGACTGAACCCATGGAAATTTCATCTCCTTTCAGAGTGCTGGCAATCTTTGAAAAGATGTTTCATCTGTTTAGATTTTATCCAGTTTACTGAACGTGCACAGTAATATCAGTTGAATAATTGGTTTTGAAGAAAAGTGCTCAATAGTATTGGCTGTTGCTGATGCCTTCCATGGGTTCATCCAAACAATCCCAGCTCAGGGAGCTGCTTTGAGAGTCATAAATTACTTTTTGAGTCCTCACATTTTTTCACGCCTTTACAGCCAGCAGTTGCCAAATCATCATGCGTGTTCCTCTTCAGACATGTTTTCCCTGTCTTTTATTATTTGCTGTTAGGTCAGCTTCTTCCAGCAACATCCTGCAATCAGAACTCCACAACCATCTGGAATCAATCAGGGTTACTGTGAGAAGTTACCAGCAACACTTGGAGGAAGCTTTAGGAAAATTAAGGAATTTGAATGTGGGTTTTCTCAAAAGTTGCAGGTATATAGATTTCATGGAAGTGTTGTTTATAAATGGTGACCTGTTTCTGAGAATCAGTGTTAGTTGCATAGGCAGAACAGTAAGAGTAAAATTTATTTTGTTATTCATCTAGTTTCCTCTTTAAAAAAAGAAATTTATCTTATTAAACCACAATTATTACACTGTTTCCATCACATTTGTGTTGATATATATGTTTTAAGGCTGTTTAGCTAAAACAGTCTTGGAGAAAAAGAAGACTTACAGCCAGTTGCTTTTATGTTTGCTTTCAGATTATTTTCAGAGGTAGGTGACTTTTCTTCTGAGGAGGTAAAGTTTTTCGACAAGTGTCTTCAGAAAGAAAGTAAACAAATTGACTCCTTCGAAAGTGCAATCAAGACAGATGTGAAGCAAATGGAATCGAGCTGCTTGGAGCAGGTATGCAGAGTTCCATTATTTCAAATGATGTTTTCTATTGACATATTTGATGTGATTTGCAGTCAGCCTGCTTTCAGATTAGAACTGTAAGCCTGTTCAGTTTGGCAATTACATGATGGAAAGATTTAGTAGAAATGGCAAGTTCTATAATTTAAGTTTTAAAAAGTGAAAAATTGTCTAGTCCTGTCTCTTGTTTCTGACATTCTTAAAGGCTACTGAACTTATCAAGAAGTATGAAAAAAAGTTTGCTTCTCTCTCTCTGAGTCGAGCCTTTATGGAGAAGGTCCATCAGTCTTTGAGGCAGCTACGACAGCAAATCAAATCAGAGGTACAAACAGAAACATCAGAACTTTGCTTAAATTCATTATAATAACTTTCTTTTATACCATTGAGGAGATTTTGCCTGAATTCAGAGTGGACAAATATTAAATGATTTTTTTTAATGTTAATTTACAACCTGTTTTCTGTCACTATCAGCTTAAAAGTTTATTTTTAATACTGCTGCAGCTGTGCTGGGACACTGTGGCCTTGCAGCACACTGGGTATGTACATCTGAATTCACCAGAGTTTTTGTGTGGTGCAGTGAGCAACATGAAGCTTTGCTTTTGTGAATTACTGTTTTCAGCTTCTCCTCTGAGAACCGGGGATTTTTAACCAGTTTTTATCAGTGGTTCTAATGGTTTGAAAGTGGAGCCTCTGAAACTCCTGTGAATGGGGACTTTACTTCTCCAGTATTTGCTTCTGCTTTAGGTAGCGAATTCCAATTTGCAGTCAGTCACATTAAAGTCTTACCTGGAAAAGCTCCAGAGAGAGAGAGATGCTTATGTTCATTCTACTGCAGATAAAGAAGTAAGTTCTAATCAGCATGAAATGGTATTTAATTTGACTTGTAATTAATTGCTATTGTTATTAATTTGCCTCATTGTGTATGTTTGTATAAACTAGCATTTTTGAGGAAGACTTATGTTTCCTCATATTTGGGGCTAGGCAGAAACACAGAATTTTTGCTCAGAAAGGTCCTTGTTCTGGATTCAGCTGGGATAGAGTTAATTTCTTCTCAGTACCTGTTCCAGAGTTGTGTGTTGCATTCACAATGAGAATGGAGTTGATAACACAGTTTTTGCTAAATCGTGTTTATCCTGTGTCAAGGACTTTTTTCCTTGTCTCCTGCTCTGCCACTGAGGAGGTTCACAAAGGAAACTGGGAGGGAGCTGAGAGAGGTGGCCCAAAGTGGCCAAAGGGATATTCCACCCCATGGAACGTCGTGTCCAGTCTATAAACTGGGGGAGTGGTCCGGAAGGGCCGGTCTGGGTTCAGGAAGGGGGGCCTGGCATCAGTCAGCAGGTGGTGAGCAATGGTATTGTGCATCACTTGTTTTTCACTTTTTGTTATTGGTATTATTATTATTTACCATTATCCCTGTATTTTACTTTAATTTCAATTATTAAACTGTTCTCATCTCAACAGACAAGATTTTCTTTGATTCTCCTCCCCATTCCACCAGGGCAAGGAGGGAGAGAAGGAGGGCTGAGCTGTGTGGTGCTTGATTTCCAGCTGGGTTTAAGACCACAGCAGTCCTTTTTGGACAGTCACTACCTGCTTTCCTGTTTGCCAAACCAAAACCTCAGCCTCTTATACAATCTCATTGCTTCCATGTATGTGTACATAAACTGGTGACAGAACAGAGGCAAATAATGTTGTTTGCAAGAGTCAGCATGTTTGAAAAGGTTAGAATAGTTAGTTTAGTAAATACCATCTGTGTTACCATATCTTTCAGGCTTTAACTTCTGAAGAGTTGTATGATTTTGCCAGAGAGGTGTTGAAAGAACTGAAAAAGAGGAGCCAGTACCTTGACTGCTTCTTAGTAAAAGCAATGATCCCACGTGCCACTGTAAGATAACATTCACATTCTCTGTACTTTATTTAATATTGAGAGAATTTTCATGTGTACTTGTTTTAATGGCTTTTCAGAATTTGTGCTTTGAATTTTCAAATGAAAAAAGAATGTGCATTATGCCGAGATGTCCAAGACACTGTAATGTTAGGTCAGCCTTTTTAAGAGGCTGAGTAGATCACCAAGTTTACAAAATGCTAAGGATACATGGCATTGCAATGAGTTGCTCAGTTCCTCATAAGAGTTTGTTTTCAAGGTGTAGCACTTATTCAGAGATACATATTTCACGGGTTTCTTTAAATAATTAAAAAAATCCCGAATGTGTCCTGAAGGGATTTTGTTTTTATCAAACAGGTTGTGTTTTCTTTCCTCCCTTTTCTGGAAAGTTTGTCTTTATATTATAATCTCAGTGGATCATTGTTTTAAGCTTATATCCTTAATTACTGTTTATGATAATTATGAGAACCTACTGTTAACTGCTTTGAAGTGTTTGAGAGTTGTATAGCTGTAACAACATTGATATTAGAGTGACAAAAAATTTATTTCAGCCTGTGAAGCAAGATATTGTCTGTTTAGAAAATCTGCCTTAGTAGTCAGTCATTGCATGGAATTGATGCCTTGGGGTGGCCACCTGAAAACAGAGACTAGATAAAAATAAGAGAATTAAAGTAGGTATTTATTTGAAGGGCCTTCAAAGGTCCACCCTGGGCAGGCCAGAGGCTCCACCCAAGATGGACCCTGGGTCACGGGTTCTTCACACTTTTATAAGTTTGGTCCATTTGCATATCAGGGTTAATTCTCCAATTATAACTTCAGTTAATGATGTAATTTCCCCAACTTTGCCCCTCCTCTCAGGGCTTTAGTTTACGTATTTTGGGGCCTGGGACAATCTAGGTGTCCTTGGAGAGCAAACCTAGAGAGGCTTGTTATGTCTAACCAGCATGAGAGAACAGCAGCTAACAGGCCACAGGAAACTTCAGAGTTACACACTAGGCAGTACAGGATTTGAAAAATAGAAAAGTTAAAACCTAAGGCATCAGAATGCTTTCACCAACTGCCTGCTACAGTCTACAGGGCTTCATTTTTCTTCCTGTTTCAGGAGGACTTCACCACTCTTGACACAGATGGGACGTTACAAGATTCCATTGCTCCTGCTGTTCAAAAAGAGAGTCTCAGAGATGAGAGCAAAAGGATGGTGATGGGACTGGATCCTGACAAATTCCCTTTGTTAAATCCAAGCACAATGGGTACATCAGTACTTGATGATTTGGCAGTAACTGTTATCAGAAAATTAGCTGGGTAGGTACTTGTTTGCCTGAAGGTATTTTTCTCTCCTTGTCTTTATTTATATTTTCTTTGCTACATATCCCACTTCTCTTTATGAGGCTCATGATAACACTATTAGGGGCTTCACTACAGTATTTTTAAAAATTTTATTCCAGAAGCATATAAAGGTTCTCCTGAATTCATAGTTTGTAGTTTACCTTGTATGCCCAGAACTGTTGAATAGACTGTTCATAGGTAATATTACTACATATTTTCTGATCAGTCCAACTTTAAAAATCAGTCCAGCTGAGACTGCTTTCTTTTTAAAAGTAAGATTTCTTATAGCCAAAAATACCCCTTTGTGAGTAACAAGTGACATCTAGTATACAATTATAAATTTTAGGTATTTAATTTTTGTCTTCTAGAGCCTTATTTTAGTTGAAAGGTGATTACCTGCTACATAGTTGACTGAATACACAAAGTGTAAAATGAAGAGTATGACAAATGTTTGATTTACAAATAGTTTCTTAATGCAGTTTTGCTTGTAGAAATTCCAAAATTCCAGTTGAACAATCAGTTAGTCCCATGAAATTACTTCTGTATACACTGTCAGTTGTAAAAGTAACCCTATCTGTTAAATATGATCTCAGAAATTTAACTCATTTAGCACATGATAGGCATAGAGAACTTGCCTAGTTTACTATATAACATAATATAGAACATAAAATAACGGGATACTCAGTAGTCCTTAGCTCTTTTTTTTTTTTTTTTTCTTCAGATTTGACCCATCAAAAAGATCCCAAGACCTAAATCAGGGGAGAGGTATGCCTGCTTTTCTTTTAATGTTTTCTTTTCATCTAAATTGTAGTTCCTGGCATTTTACTGCACAGGTCTAGCATGTTCCAGGCCAGTGGCTTCTGTGCTAGGAACTCTGAGATAGTCGTACTTCCCAGCTCTTTCCCTGGACATCTTTGCTTACCTTAAGATGATTTTGGGCTCTTAAAGCAATGAAAGCCACAGAATGAGATAATAATGTTATAAAGAATACCTGTGTTTGTGATAGCAAAAGGGAAATGGGGTCGAGAAAAGAAGTGGAGCAGAAATCATATAGGGGATCAGGGATCCTTCTCACAGTGTAGGATCGTCCACTCAAAGATGAGCACACAGGTAACCCCAGGTGCTCCCTACCTATTGTTCCCATTTCCTCATCTCTCTTCTGCAGACCATGACTCCTCCAGCCATTTCCAAAGCTATGCTCAATCTCTTCCACATTTCCAAGTCCCCATGACCACCAATGCTATGAATGTAGCCCATTCATTCTCCTTATTCACCTGCCTCCAATTTGCTTTAAATCTCCTCCCATCTACCATGTATTTTCTGTGACATTCCTGTGACTCATGCACATAACCTTTTTTGCTGTTGCCACTTCTGGATTACTTCAGGCCTGTCTGACAAAAATGTTTGTTCCTGTAGTTGTCCCCTACACATTGTAAGGAAACATTATAGAAATAAGAATACAAAATATATTATATACAAAGTAGTATTTACATGTATTTATATTATATACAAATATAAAATATATTATATACAAAATAAACTTTAAAAGCACTTTAGTTGGCATTTATGCAATATTCTTCTTCTTTCTATGTTAACTATAAGCAATTCTTCCCCCAGCAAAAAAGAAGAAGGTATCCAATGCACATTCTCAGAAGTCTGCAGCTCAGATCAGGAAGAAGTCATCTTGCGATGAAACGAAGCCAAAAAAAAGGTGAGGCTCCCTAAAAGGAGGAATTCCACTTAAAATATTCCTATGCAGGAATTTACCTAAACTTTGTCTGTTCATTGAAAGATTCTTACTGCTTATTTGTATTAGCCTTCTTTGATCTACTGCTTATCACTTGGAATCTCTTACCTGTTTATGTCCACATGATCAGCTTTGTGGGTTTTTTCCCCCAGATTTTGACTGTAAAAATACTCTTCTTTTTCTCCATCATCTGCTGCTGTTTTGTATTTTGAAGTTGTTGCAATATAGACTAACCCTTAAATCAGTGTGGCTTAATTTTCAGCTGTGTCTAAATAGTTTGTCTTCAGCTTAGCCCACAGACCAATGAAATGAGCTGCTGTAATAGTGAAAACAGCAGAAAAGTTTTGAACAACTGACAGTTTAGAAGAGAATTCCAAGAATCTTTTTCCTTCAAAATACTATTTTTATATTGTCATGGTTTGGGAATGGCATTCCCCAGTTTTGTGCTCCTACTGAAACACTCCAAACCATGTGCTGCTTGCTCACTCCCCTTTCCCTGCAGCAGCTGGAGAGGAAAATTGGAGGCACAAAAGGTGAAGATAAGGTTGAGATAAGAACAATTTACTAAGAACAGCAGTGAGATAAAAAAATGAACAGTAACAGCAGCAATGTTAATAGCAAAGTGTACAAGAGGGGCAAGCAGTTCACATGTGAGTGCTCACCACGAGGAAACCCCTGACTTACCCGACTGCCACCACATTCCCCAACAGCAGGGACCTCCCTCCACCCACCCCCTGCAATGATGAGAGGTGGTAGAGAACAACCTCCAGGTCCTGGCCATATCCCCTGCTGGCTACTGCAGAAATTAACCCTGTCCTGGCCAGAACCAGGACACATAGAATAACATTTTTTTCAAATTTTTCTTCAGTTTCATGTCTGCAGTATGACTGACTAGCTCAAATCATCAGCCAGGGAAGGAAAACACTTGTGGATAGTTTCAAATTAATATTTTTCCTTTCTAGTGAAAAGAAAGGCAGAAAATCTCTTTCCATGGAGGAGAGATCCCAGCTATTTGGAGAGAAGCCTGCAAAGTCTAAGTAAGTTGTCTATTTCCAGAACAAGAAGTTAATCTGTAAAAACCCTCTATGTATGTATGTATCTGTCTATCATTGTGACTGTCCTGGTTGGAGAAATTTTGAGATATTTAGCCTTGATATTTATAGGACAGAGTGCTTACAGAACAGTTCGTTTTTGCAGCATAATAGTAGTGAAGGTAGAAGTAATCTGGTTCATTCTGGCTAATGTCTGAAGTGGGGAGTCTTACTTTTTGGGGAGCCCATTTTGTATATTTACAAGAAGTGGGTAGGGAATGTAAAATAGCCTCTCTTTCAATTATTTTCACATCTAAGAAGACCAGTACATTTTATACCTTCATTCTTGTGCTCAGTATTCCATTAATAGGAATAAACAAGGAGCAAACAGGTTCTATTCCCCTTCTGTGAGAAAATTATCATATTATTTCTGGATCTGTGCAGCTACACTCTATGGAACTGAGATATTTTGTACATGCCATACAAAACTGTTCAAATTAATGCCTAAGATGTTTAAGCGTTCAGGAATTTTCTTCCATACTGTGTTTCAAAATAATTCCAGTAAGCAGCAAGACCCACCTTCAAGTATTTTTGCTTTATCTAAAATACATGGTAGGCTCTTTGGGCACAGGAATTTGGCTAAGATTGCTTTTTTGTGACAGTGACGTGGCAGTGCTCTCCAGCAAGCAATTACAACAGCTCCTTGTCCTGGCTGCATCTGAAGAGAATCTGTGCTAATGTGGAGGAAGGTTCTTAGGCATTCTGAATGTTGGTTTGTGTATACTGTGAAAAATGTACCAAAATTAACCTGAACAAAACACTTGAAAAACAGTGAATATTGCCAGTGTGATCATTTAACAGCGTTATCGTATTTTTAATTTTTTAAATTTTTTTTTGTTTTCAGTACTTTTAAGGGGACAATTATGAATATTCTCTGGATGGGTAACAACACCTTGCTCTCCCTTGGCGAGGTAAGGAAATGTTATGTTCTTCAATCACTTCTGCTTTCATAGGTGTAATCCTGTGTCAGAGAAATAATTTGGTTCTTTCAATGTTAGGCAGACAGTCCAAACGTTTTCCTTTCTTCTCCTATTATTATATACCTAGATGTGACGTGTATAAATGTGTTATCAACGTTTTTTCTGGTTTATCTTTCCCTTCTGCAGGAGTTCTATGGAGAAAAGAAGAATCTTCAGATGGGAATGCCTGAAGATCTGCCAGAGACATTTGAACAGTGGGCAGAAATGCTCAGACTGAAACTGTTGGCATACCAAAGGCAGACAGATGACTACTACAATTTCTGTCTTGGAGGTAAATTCATTCAATTAGGACTTTCATTTTCTTGTGTATGTAATTTTTCAGTATGTAAGCTGAAAATTGCAGTGACAAAGAATTATGTCACTATAGTTATCCATCGCACTCAGTGGAAAAACTCCAGTTGGCTTTACTGGAAATTGAGGAAATATTCTTTTTTATGTATTATCAGCTACAAAAAGTGTAGCAGAAGGGCACTTGACTAAGTTAAAAGACCTGTACAAAGCCACATCTTTGAGCAAGTATATGTTTGTCAAAGCATTGCACCTAGAAAAAGTAATGTCAGGGACAGAATATCTGTGAGGGAAAATTCCAGGCTCTTTGTGTCACATACACACCCTGTCTTTTCCAAAAAGAATTTCGAGATCAGCTGAAGTGGTTTGAGGAGGAGCTCTCTTCTGTTTCTCAGCTGGTTGTGGAGAGTCTTTTAAAAGAACATGAGCAGAAACTCAGCTCTTTTACTGGTCATATTCAGCATCTCTTCAACAGACAGCTGAAAGAGTGGGAGGATGTGAAGGTATGTACCATGGACATATTGGAATGCCTTCAGTGTAACCAATGCTAAATGCATCAGATTGATAAAACTTTATTTTTCTCATTCTCACTCTTTGCTTCATCCCTCTCTGCTGAGCTGGCCACAGATGTAGTTTCTGTGTTTGCAGTTAGTCTGCTTAGTTCTCCTGGAAGCTTTGTATTTCATGGAACTCAGTCCCTTCTCTCTCAGCTTCCAGCACTGGGCTGCCTCTTTCTAATCTTCTCAGCTCTGCCTGTCATCTTACACTTGGATTGTCAGCTCTGTAAGGGCTGTGACCTTGTGGTATGGCCAGACAGCTCCTACTGTATGGGTGCACTCCTTGGTAAGAACTGTGATGTAGGGATAATGAAATACTATTATTTACTGTCATTCATAAAAGAGGCATATTTTGTCAAGTAATGTCAGAACTGAGGACAGAATCATAATGGAGATCATGCAAAAAATGCTACAGTGTCTTGAGATTTTGTCTGAGTATTAAAAATTACAAACATAGAGATATTTTTAATATCTTACTTACCATGTAGTAGAAGAGATGATTATTGGTTGAAAACAAATCCCAAAGTGAGATGAGAGGCAATTTGGTGCATATTGCACTGCAAAGTTTAGATCCAGACAGCCAAGAATTAGCTCCATTTTCCTTGTCTTTCTGAATACCTTTATAGAAAATGTTTGTGGTTTACTTTGTCCTTTTTATGACTCACAGTACATTCTTTACTGAAGGCATTTCTTTCTTACGTATTTGCTTAAAGACTACGCACCAGAGAAAATTACATTACTCCCTAGGACACCCAAGTAACTCCCTTCAGCTGGAGGCTTTGTGCCAGGAGGAAATAAAAAGGCAAAAAGATCAAATTGATGGTGTTCACCTCAACACAAAGATGCTGCAGGTAATTGTAAAGCCCTTGCTTAATGTGAACTTAAATGTTGCATTTGGAAAGGAGGGTGTATTTGGGATACATTTTTCCTCCTCGTCCAAAGGAAACTTGAATATTTGTTCAGTTTTAGGCAATCCTGTTCATATATGGCTAAACTTTTAAATGGTGTATTGTCAGCATTAGATTAATATAGACATAAGTATATCTGCACACACGGGTGCTTAGATACATTGTGGAACTTACTGATATTTTGTATCATTCATAGAACCCACTGACTATGAGATTAATGGTGGGTAGGAGTATTGGCTGTGGTGGTGACATCCTCTGGTCTGTTCTCTTACTTCCAGACAACAGATGTCTGGAAGGGTTTCTTCTCTGTGCATTTCCTTAGTGCAAATAATTGACACTTTTCTACACAAGACTAAGAACTGAAATAAGCTGAATTTACAGGAGAGATTCAGGAATCAAAATACTTCTCCCCCTCCGCCCCCTGGGTTTATTGAAGGTTGGTTCCCCAGCATTAGAGTTCTTTGTTTACTTCTCTCAGGCCAGTGATTCCAAATTCTACACTGCCTGCAGAGCACATGTATTTTTAATTCCCAGGTAGTATATCCTTCTACTCCTAGCTCTGCATACAGACACAGAAACACAAATACCCTGTTTTAGAGTAACACCTGGGCTAAGCACTTCCACCCAAAGTACCTGAATTCCAAAATGATCTTCTCTTTGGCTAGAAGCTGGTTTTATCACATTTAACCCAAATGTGTAACTACTGGGTACCTATACACAAAACTCTACAGGTTTTTTCAACTTTAGATAATCAGGCAGTGTTAAGAATACTGCAGAGACACTTTGAGACCCTTTTATGTGCAACTCTGAGCCTTATGTCTGTTATCTGCAGCTGCTGCAGAATGTCAGGGTTGGATATTTGTGTAGTCTTTCGGAGCCAAGCTAAAAGGACGGGAGAACAAATTATCAAGGGAATTCCTCTCACTTGTCTCCAATGTCCCAACAGGACTGTGCTGCTGAGTGTGCTCAGAGCTTTTTTTCTGCACTGGCTGCCCTCACTGAAAAGCTCCTCTTGGAACTAGATGAGACCATCACTGTTGATGATGTACAAGTAGCAGGTAAAAAAAGAAAAGACTGCTTGTTCAGGCCTCCTCTTCCTTCTCAAAGACTGCAGCAGTCTGTCCCTAGGAAGAGGAGGCTTTGATATGCTATAGTATTTGAAATTAAAAGATTTGCATAATAAAGCACGCAAAGTGATTTCTTGAGAGTGAAGAGCATCGAGCTGCACAGTTACTCCAAAACAATTGTATTCCTGACTGTAGCGGGTTTGGTTCGCCAACCGGGCAGAAACACCAATTTAGTGTAGTGGTTTGATCACATCTATTTCACTCTCTGAGATAAGGACCAGAAGAAATGCAAAGCAGGCTTAAAACTTTGAAGAATATGAAGAAGTTTATTACTAACAGAGTTAAAAGTAACAAGAAATAATAAGAACTTAAAGCAAAACTCTCTTCCCTCCAGCACTCCCCAAGCAAAAACCCCTTCCCCCCTCCCTTTTCTCCCTCCAGCACTCCCCCCTCCTTTTACCACCTGGCACAAAGGGTAACAAATTTGGTCAGTGTTGCAGTCCTTAAAAGTCTCTCTCTTATGCTTAGGGAGAAGGGTCCCTTCTGCCATGCTGTGGAAAATCCTTCACAACTCAGTAGTTCGCCCAGAAACCACCTACTGATGTGAAATATCTCTCCCATGAAAATTCCTCAGTATATTCACACTGCAATCATGGGCCATCACATGGGGTTACAAGTCCTTTTAAAGATAAATTCTTCCAGCCTAAACACAAAGGTTCTCTGCTTCCAGTCTCTTTTAAACATGAATTATTCCAGCTTAAACACAAGGGCTTCTCTGCTTCTTCACAAACTTCTAAAAGCTGCTTCACAGCTACATGGCCTGGCATAGGCATTCTCTTACATCTTCACAGGCTGCAACATGAATTCTCACAGGCATGGATTTACATCTCCCCATACTTTTATAATGATTTAAAGAGTTCAGTCCTCCGCAGCTGCTGGAAGGGGTTTTAAGATTGGCGCCGGAACGCGCACACCCTTTTCTCCCGCCACCATCTCAGCGTCGTCCCACGTGACTGACTTTCTCTTTCTCCCTGACCGTGCAGCCTCCATGTTCTTCTCCCTCACGTCTTTCCCCACGGGCTGTGCTGATGTTCAGTTCGGTGCGAGCTGTGCAGGCTGGAAAAGGAGGCTCCGCTGGTCCCGCTGGGTCTGCGCGGGCTGCATGAGGGGAGAGAGGAGGCTCCCCTGGGCTGCATGAGGGGAGAGAGGAGGCTCCCCTGGGCTGCATGAGGGGAGAGAGGAGGCTCCCCTGGGCTGCATGAGGGGAGAGAGGAGGCTCCCCCGGGCTGCATGAGGGGGGAGGGGAGGCCCCTCCTGATTTCTCCAGCAGCCGAGCCGGATGGGTTCGGCTATCGGGCAGTCCATGGGTGGTTTAGCTGCCTGAAGCTCTGAGGGAAGGGAGAGGAGTGAGGGGGGGCAGGCAGGAGCCCGGGCCAGCCCGGAGGCCGCCTGGAGGCTCAGAGGCCCCCCCTTCTCTGTCCAGAGACTGGGAACAGGAGGAACTTCCCACCCTTGCACGGGGTTTAAATATGCAAAATTCGCAAAAGCGCACTGGCTTTAAAGCTTGTCAGTCAACTCAGTTTCAACCCATTACACTGACATTGTTTTGTTTCTGCTGAGCATATCTTCTGTTACCTCCCAGAAACTGAAATACCTAGAGAGAAGACGTCGACTTTAATCCGTCCTAAACAAGCTGGACTTCCTCTAGGAACCCCTGAAGTTCCACAGTTAGTCAAACGAGGAAGGAGGTAGTATTTGGAGATACTGAACACTGTTCTGTCTAATTTCTCTGCTCTAAACTGCTAACAGGCCCTGTCCTCATAGTTTGTTGCTGCACTTGTTGAAACTGCTGCTCATCATTAGTAATGTCATTGAACTAGTTACAGGGTAGTCTGAGTGAGTAATGATTTTAAAGAAAGAACAGCAAGGGATCCAAATAAAAGTGAATTAAATACAGTATTGTAAAACATTACCATGTCATTGCTATTGCTATGCCCCTTGCTGTCACTAGTTATCAATTCAGTACATTCAGATCTATGAATAGTCATGTGTATTGTCATTCAAGAGAAATGAATTCTATACTGTGGAGAGATCCTGATGCTTTAAAAGAAAAAGTGGCTGTACTAAACAGAAGTTTTTAGGGTAAATCTTTTGTGGAGAAAAAAACTAACATTGATCTTTGGCACCTTAGTACAAGTAACGTGAATTAGTATGATCTGTTCTCTTTTCTAACTTTTTTTCTCCTTTTTTTTGGCTGGTTGGTTGGTTTGGTTTTTCTAGGAGTTGGCCAGGGATACCCGAGATTACTCTTCCCGACACTCCAGACTATACTCTTTGCAGAGGAACTGCATCAGTTTCAACAGCTAAGACTACCCTGGGCCATCTAGCAGTGGTAGACACAAGACAAGCTGCATACAAGGTAGGTCTGTGGGGAAGGACTCTTGAGTGGGCTGCTGCTGTTGTGGGTTTGGTTTTTTAGGAAGACAGTTATAGAATCTTAGTTATGTGTGTAAGTTTTTAATGTACACAGTGTTTTCAGATCTTAAAGCCCTATTACCCATGTGCAGAAATCCCTCCTCATGTCCATTTCTTTGTGATGCTGTCAGAAGCAGACAGGGTTGGTTTCTCAGGGAGTCTTCTCATTCAGAGACATGACAAAGGGGAATTGTTTCAGCAGAGAAGCATGGATTGTGTCAGAAACAGGACACAGCATTTTGGCAGCATCACAGTTCCAAAAGCAGCTGTGCCCCAGTGCCATTCCAGTCCTGCTTGTTTTCATTCACCTTTCTTTCTGAAGCCTACAGCTCCAGCCTTAGATCACAAAAGTTGATTTTCCCACAAAAGATGAAGGGCTATAATGATGCCATGATGATTTTTTGCTTTTTCAAATACTCCTCTCATATACCCTTTCATATACCCTTTTATACAGCTTTGCATGTATCCTTAGTGCTTTTAGCCCACATACTTGTAATTCCCTAAGTCTGATAACTGGCTTAGACCCAAAGTTCCGTTAAGCCAAGAGACCAAACATCTTGGAGACCTTTAAGTTGGGTCAAAAAGCCCCAGACACCAAGGTCCTCTCCAGAACACATTCTGTAAACCAAGATAAGCCCATCCAGGGGGAAGGTTCCTCAAGACGGGGGCTTCTCTTGAGCCTCTCATTGAGGAATCTTTGATAGATGTGCTAATTTGCAAGGTCTATAACTGTATACACGAATTATCGTGTGGGTGCATTTTTGGGGTGGGCATCCTGGTGTGCATCTTTCAGGTGTGCATTTTTGGTGTCCATTCGGGGGTGCTTTCCACCTGGATGTGGTGCACCAGAGGATCCTTAGATAAATACCGAAGGAAAACCCTTTTTCCCCTCTAACCGTGTTTGGCTTTTAATTCTAAGCCCAGAAAAAGGCAACAATAAAATACTTTATACCTATCTTATATCCAGAAAAATCACAGATGGCTGTTTCCACCATAAAAATGATCACTCTTTCTTCACTGAGTCTGTTCAAAGAACGCAGACAACTCTGAGCCTCTGACTGGCACAGACAATTGTTCTCAAAACAGCGGTGCTCAGCAGTTAGGAGAATATTTTATGTTGAATCCCTTGGAAGTGTGTTTATGCATCTGACCTGGAAGTAATCGTACTCCCACTGAACTAAATTAACTGTTTAAAAATATCTGTTTTTAATAGGGAAATAGGGTAAAATACACTGTCAACGATGGCAAATGCCATCAAAACTATAGATTTGCATGCGTGTTTTAGGTATCTAGTTCTGGTGCCCAAGAACCTGATTACAGCACAGATTTGAAAGGAGTGTGGTTGGTTGGATACAAATGGTTTAATACAAATGGCTGGTTAAAAGGATTGGATACAGAATGCATGCCACAGGAATACTGTCCTGCATGTATGTTGCATTAAAAATACAGTACCTTATATTTTGGAGCATGGACTCTTTAACCATATTAAAGTGCCTTGAGGTTTTTATGGTAGTCTACAAGTTTCTGTCAAGAGGAAATAACTTTTTAGCAGCTTTGTAACAGTTCAGTTCATACTCATGAGTTAAGAAGCTCCAGCAAGAGCCCGAGTGCATCCCATGTTGGAGATGCATACTTGGGTCTTGAGAGCAAGGCAACTCCCTAATCTTAGGAACTAATGGAAATGAGATGAAGATCTTGCATTTTAGCAAAATTTAAATATTACTGATCATTTAACTTAAGTCTTTAAAAGGAATACAGAAGGAACACAGCTATTATTTAAATATTCAAATAGTTCTGTTGTCAAAGGCAAAAAATAAGTGGCCTCTATGCGGTCTTCTGACCCAATGGATCAGGACCTGGATTTAGGCAACTTAAATTAGATTTCATCACTACCAATTTTGTCCTTAATTGTTGGGGTTTCTTATACAGAAATACAAATGTAAAGTTGAGCAGATGTTTGCCCAGATCAAGGAAGAAAGTGCAGCTCAGCTGCTGGCAATTCAGCGCTGGAATGATTGGTGGCAAGAATCTGTCCGGAAGATAAAGCGACTCTACCTCTGAGATCGGCCAAATTTTGCGGAGCTTTGTTGGCGTAAATTGACAAGTTTGTATGAATGTCACTGATATTTTTCTTTTATCTTACTAATCTGTTGCATTGAAAGAAGCTACTTTTGGCCTTTTTGTTTGTTTTGCCATGTTACCACTCTTGTTTCCTCATATGCAGTCTTAAGACTGCTGCTCTACTCACCTTTACAATTGACATAACCACCTGGTTTGGCTTACAGAATCATCTGTTAGCATTTGCATGTGTTTGTGCACATGAACCCTCTGTGCAAGGGCACTTAATGTGTATTTATTAGCAGAGTTTACAGGATTTTGTTGCAATTTTGCCCCTGTGAGCTGGTTTAGTCTGAAGACTCTCCAAGTAATGGATGACAACTATCCTAACTAAGCACCCTGGCTGTGCCCAAGCAGCTCTGCACAGAGACCTCCGATTGGAGATGGCCAGCCTGAAAAAAAAATACATTTATGTTGTCTTGGTTCAACAAGCTTTGCCTTGCCTACCCTTGCCATTCCTTGCCTTGCCTCTCCTACTTCTCCCTTGTGTTGCCTACCCTTGCCTACCACTTTCTTTCATTGCCATGCCTTGCCTGCCCCTCCCTTGCCTTATCTATTCCTCTCTTGCCTTTTCTTCCCTACGTCTCCTTTGCCTTGCCCCTCTCTTACTCCTTACTTTCCTTGCCATGCTTTGCTCCTCCCTTGCCAGTCTCTTTCCCCTCCCTTTTCCTGCCTTGTATTGACTTGCCCCTCCTATGCCACTCCCTTGCCTGGCCTTGCCTTCCCTCACCTTGCCTTTCTTTACTGTGCCCCTCTGACTTAGCCCTCCTTGCCTTTCCTTGCCTCCATCTTGCCCCTCCCTTGCCTTGCCCCTCTTGTGTTTTCTCACCTTGCCTCTCCATTGCGTTGCCTTGCTTTTCCTTGCCCGTCCCTTGCTTTGCATTTGCTTTCCTTCCTTTGCCCATCCCTTGCTCCACCCTTGCCTTACTCCACTCTTTCCCTTCCCTTGCCTAACCTACCCTCTCTTGCCTTGCCTTCCCCTCCATTGCCTTGCTTTTCCTCTCCCTTGACCCTTATTTCCCCTCTACTGCCTTGCCTTCCTTGCCCCTCCATTGCCTTTTCTCTCCCTTGTCCCTCCATTACCCTGCCTTTGCTTTCCTTCCTTTGCCTGTCCCTTGCCAACCCCCTCCCTTTACCTTCTTTGCCTTGCCTTAACTTGCCCTTGCCTTTCCCCTCCTTGCCTTTCACTGCCTCTCTTGCCTGCCCTTGCCTTGTTCTGCCCCTCCCTTGTTTGGCTTTTCCTTGCCTTGCCTTACCTTACCTTGTCCCGCCATGGCATTGCCCCTCCCTGTCCTTCCCTTGCCCCTTCTTTGCCTTATCCCTTCTTTGCCTTTCCCTTGCCTGGCCTTGCTTTGACCTGCTCCTTGTCATGGGTTTAGGTTTCTCAGTGAATTTCTTCCCATTGTTATCAGGGAGATGCTGGAAGGGGGAGAAGGTTGCTTTTTGGGTGAAAGTCAGTGATCAAGACGCAAAAGGAAGTGGCAGATGGCGCTGGCATTCCAGTGGAGTAGTTTTGGGGAGTTTTGGCTGGCGGATGGGCTCTTCCACTTGGGGTTTTTCAAGACTTGTGGCTTTGGTGCCGTGAAAGGTCTGACCTGAGCCTTGGCTGCGGGTGGGTCCTTCATTTCTCCAGGGGATCCAGAGCAGTTGCGTGCTGTGCTGCCTGGAGCCGGGCAGGCTCGGCCAGATCGCTTTCTGCACAGTAGCTCAGCAGCATGATCGAGCCCTGCCTACCTCCCCTAGCTTGTGCCTGCTGCTGTGGGCAGTGCCAAGACCAGCCGCCGCCCGTGTGCGTGCGCAGGAGGAGCAGTTTTCTCCCTTCCCTCCCTGTGCCGGCTGCGAGAGAATCCCTGCAGCTCTCGCCCCTCCGGAGCCGCCAGCGCTCCTGCCGGCTGCGATGGAGCCACTGCAGCCTCTGCTTCCCGAAGTGTGCCAGCCCCCCCTGCCGCCTGTAGTCATGACTACACCAAAGGGGGGGAAAAAAGGATTTAGCGGCTGGGAAGTTTCTGTTAATGTCTTGTTATGTTGGGTTTTTTTTCTAGTAAAAGAACTTTTATTCCTTTTCTTATATTTTTGCCTGGATGCCACATAATTTTGAAGTTACAATAACTTGGAAGAAGGGTCTTCTTTCCATTCCAGGAAGGTTCCCACCTTCCTTGGAGCTCATTTGTCTTTTAAACCAAGACACTCCTCCCTTGCCTTGTCCCTGCATTGCTTTGCCTTGCCTTGCCCTTGCCTTCCCCTTGCCTTCCCTTGCATACCACTCCCTTGCCTTGCCTTCCCTACTCCTCCCTCACCTTGCCTTGCCTCTTCCTTGCCTTGCCTTTGCCCTTCCTCGCCCATCCCTTCCCCTCCCTTGGTTGGCTTTGCTTTGCTTTGCTTTACCTTGCCCCTCCATTGTGCTGCCCCTCCTTTGCCTTATCCCTCCCTTGCCTTGCCCACCCTTCCCCTGGCTCTGCCACTCCTTTGCCTTGCCTTGCCTTGCTTTGCCTACCCCTCCCTTACCTTGCTATGAACTGCCTGATGTTCCATTGCTTTGCCTTGCTTGTCCCTCCCTTGCCTTGCCTACACCTTCATTGCATTGCCTTGCTTTGACTTGCCTACCCTGCTATTGTCTTGCCTGCCTTTCCTTTCCCTTCCCTTGCCTTGAACTGCCTAATCATCCGCTGCATTTCCTTGTCCCTCCTCCCTTTCCTTGCTCCCCTACCTGTCCCCTACCCCCCCTTGCCTTGCTTTGCCCTTCCTTTGCCCCTCCCTTTACCCTTCTTGCTCTGCCTCTCCCTTGCCCCTCTCTTTTCTCTCCCTTGTTTTGCATCGACTTGCCCCTCCTCTGCTCCTCCTTTGCCTCTCCCTTTCCTGTTCCTTGCTTGGCTGGCTTTTCCTTGCCTTGCCTTTACCTTCCCTTGCATTGCCTACCTCTGCCCCCTGCTTTTCCCTCTCTTGCCTTTCCCCTTCCTTATCTTGCCCTTGCCTTGCCTGACCCTCCATTTCTTTGCCTACCCCATCCTTGCCTTGCCTTGCCTCCATGTCCCTTACCTTGCCTTGCCTATCCCTCCCTTGACTTTCAGCAAGGAAATGCAAGGGAGGGCCAGGAAAGTGCAGACAACGCAGGGGTAGGCAAGGCAATATAGGAGAGGTGTTGGCAAGACAAGGCAGAGGAAGGCTCCACTACCTCTTTGGGCAGCCCATTCCAATATCTAATCACCCTTTCTGAGAAGAATTTCTTACTAATGAAGCTTCCCCTGGCACAGCTTAAGACTATGTTCTCTTGTCCTATCACTGCTTGCTTGGGAGCAGAGCCCAACCCCCTCTTGGCCACACCCTGCTGTCAGGGAGTTGTAGAGAGCATTAATGTCACCCGTGAGCCTTCTCTTCTCCAGGCTAAACAACCCCAGCTCACTCAGCCACTCTTCGTAAGACATAAACTTCAGACCCTTCATGAGTTTCGCTGCCCTTCTCTGGACACGCTCCAGCCCCTCAAGGTCTCTCTGGCCGTGGGGGCCCAGAACTGGACACAGCACTGGAGGTCCCTCAGCAGTGCCAGCACAGGGGACAGTCACTGCCCTGGACCTGTGCCCACACCGTGGCTGGCACAGCCCAGGGGCCATTGGCCTCTTGCCCACCTGGGCACACCTGGGCTCCTGTCCAGCCTCTGTCCCCAGCACCCCCAGGGCCTTTCCTGATGGGCACTGTGCAGTCACTCTGCCCCAGCCTGGAGCTGCAGGGGGTTATTGTGGGCAAAGTGGAGGGATCTGGCACTTGGCCTTGTTGACCCTCACACGATTGGTGTTGGCCCATCCATCCAGCCTGTTTGGGTCCCTCTGCAGGGCTGTGTTGAGGTGATTTTCTATTCCCTGATCGTCTGCTCCATGCCCAGAAATGGTTGCTGTAGCTTTTAGGTGGGTCCGGAGGAGGGGTAGCCTTTGACAGGCTTTATTCAAAGCCTCACTCCCCAGATGTCCGTCGGGCCGTGGGGACTGGGTTCCTTTTTTTGCTTAGCTAGCTTGGGTTTTGTTAGCTTAGGCAAGAAGTTGGGTTTTTTCCCTTTCCCTGGCCTTGGAGACTGCAGCAGCAATCCTTCAGCAGCTTTTGTCCTGAACTGGACATTTGGTTTTGGTCTGAGATCAGAGAGGACAATCGACGGGCAAGGGGCCGCTCCATCCCAGCCCCAGACCTTGGAAAAGCTGAGCGAACAAGAGAAAGGACACCAAATCCACCAGCTTCATGTGCTGTGAAGAGGGGACCCACGCCAGAGATTCACCAGGTTCTCATCTGTTTTGCTCAAGCTGCTGCGTGGACCCTTTGGGTTTTTTCCCTTCCCTGAGACAGGAGCCAGCACCATTTTTTTTTCTCCCCACCAAGTTGCGGCTGTCATGGGTTTTTTTTTCTTTCCCTGGCATTTTGGGGTCTCTTTGTTCCAGTGTGGGGGGAAGGGGAGGTAAGGTCTGAAAATTCAGTATCTAACATTTATTCTTCTTTTTTTCCTGTGCCATGCCGTGTGGGCATGCTGTTTGTCAATAAACCGTTGGGGTTTTTTTCACTTTCATCCACTAGTATTAATCTCTTATTGGCAGCAAGGGATTGTTGGAACCCTTTTTTGTTGGAGGAAACACTCATTCCAGAGTGTTTTCCTCCTAAACTTGTCTCTAAACCGAGACAGGTCCATAAAAAAGAAGGCAAAACCTGTGCTGAACTAGGGAGGAGAGAAAAAGGGATAGAAACTCTGGCCAACGACACCCCTCTCCCCCCTTTCCTTCACCACCGCCTGCTAAAGCCTTTTTTACAGCTGCAAAAACAACCTGAAGCCTTGTCTGAGAGTGATTTATGATGATAAGTCTATTCCATGATCCTCTGCTTTATGCCCAGAAATGGTTGCTGTTATCTTTAAGGCCTGGGACTGGGTGTGTGTGGGGCTGGGGAGGGGGGAGTTTTGGGCTTCTTGGCGGGCGTTTTTGAAGCCTCATTGCCAGGTGTTCCATGGTGCTGTGCAGCTTGGTTTTGCTTGGCTAGCTTGGTTTTCTTGGCCGAGGCAAAAAGCTTTTCTCTTCCCTGGCTTGGAGAAGCTGTAGTAGCAATCTTCCAGCTGCCTTGAGGAGAACTGAACAGCTGCTGGTGTGAGACCGGAGGAGCGGGACCAGCAGGAGCAGAGTCTCCCTCCAGCCCCAAGCTTCGAGGAGCCGAGCTGAGGACTGAAAGCACACAAGCAGCTCCAGCCCAGATGCTTCATCTGCCCTGGAGAGGAGGTTGACGCTGGAGAGCCACCAGGTTTTTGCCTCCTCCTGGAACTCCTACGTGGAAGCTCCGCTTCCCTCAGCGTGAAAGCCAGCACCATCTCTCTCACATGTGTCAGGAAGAGGTATTTCTTCAAGTTTACCTCATTCTCTGGGCATTTTTGGTTATTTGTTCCTGTGTCTATGTGGGGTGGGGGGTGAGTTCTGTGAGCAGTCTGGTGTTGATAAACTGTTGGTTTTGTTTTCTTTTCACTTTCCTCTATTAGTATTCATTTTCTGTTAGTGGAGGGGAATTGTTAAAACCCTTTAGAGGAGACTACTTATTGCAGAGTGTCTTCTCTTAAATTTGTCTCAAAACTGAGACAAGCCTCCAGGAGCCAAGACGCCACCACCTTGGGGAAAACACCCCCTGCTCTTGCACTCCTGGAGCGAGCAAGCACGAATGTACCAGAGCCACGCGTGAGCTGCAGGAACCACGCACTGTGCCTGCATTCCAGAAGGCAACTGGCTGCATTTCAGCTAAGCTGCCAGCAGCGAGACCAGAAAATGCAGATAAAGCCATTTTGAGCAGCAGAGAAAAAGAAAAGGCAAAAACTGCTTTGCCCTCCCCCCCGCCCCTTTCCCATCTTGGTGGAAATGCAGCAAGTGTGGTGGTAAACTATCCTATGCTTTTAAAGTAATCTTAGCTTTTTCCAGCTTTTGTCTGCTTTTCCCTTTCTTTCTTTTTGCTCCTTTTACAGTTAGTAAACTGAAAATATCAGATTTTTTTTCTTACCAACATATAACTTAGTTTGAATTTTAATCTTATTTTGGGGACTATTCGAACCTGAAGTCCTTTCTGCAATTCACAGAGAGCTCTTTTTGCTCCTCTATAATTAAGTGGGTTGTAACAATGTCACATGAGACACTTGGTTCCATGAATTTCTGAGGTGTCACAATGCTGTCATTGATTCTGCAATGTCGAAATGGACCCTTGGTTACATGAGGCCTAATAGTGTTACAAAGGACCCTTGGTTACATGGTGCCCATCTGTGTCACAATGGCCATGTGAGGCTCCATGTGGCTCCGGTGTGTCACAACGGACTGGTGGTGCTATGAAGCCTTGGATGGACCAAGGGAGCCTTGGTTGGACCAAGGGAGCCTTGGTTACATGATGCAGTCACAATTGACCCTTGGGTAGATGGGGCTCTACTGTTTAACAAAGAACCCTTGGTTCCATGAGGAGCATCAGCATCACAGTAGACCATTAGTTATGCTGTGTCACAATGGTCTCCTCGGTTCCACAGTGTCACAAGGGACCCTCAGTTCCATGAGTTTCAGCAGAGTCACAATGGACCCTTGGGTCCAGGAGAGTCTGCAGTGTCATAATGATCTGCTGGGTTCCATGAGGCTCCAAAATGTCACAATGGCCCCTTGGTTCCATGAGGCCCCACCATGTCATAATGGACACTTAGTTTCCTGAGATCCCACAGTATCACAATGGTCCCCATGGTTTCACAGTGGCAAAATGGTTCCATGAGGCTCCATAGTGTCACAAATGACTCTGTGGTTCCACAGTGTCACAATGGAGAGTTAGTTACAAGAGGCCCCTCTGTGTCACAATGGACCCTGGTTCCCTTAGGCTCCTCAGGATCACAATGGTCTCCTTGGTTCTGCCTTGTCTCAATAGACCCTTGGTTCCCTGGGGTTCTGTAGTCTCACAATGGTCCCTTGGTTCCATGAGGCCCCTTTGAGTCTCAATGGCCCCTTGGTTACATGAGGTCCGTCTCTGTCACAATGGACCATTCGTTCCATGAGCCCCCTCTGTGTCACGGCAGACCCTTGGTTTCATTAGGTTATTTAATGTCACCATGGTCTCCTTGTTTCTGCAGTGTCACAGGGAACTTTAATTTCTATGAGTCTCCAAATTCTCACAATGGACTGCTTGGTTCTCCAGAATCACAGCTGACCCTTGGTTACATGGTATCCCTCTGTGTCACAATGGAGCATTGATCCATGAGGCCCTGCAGAGTCACAGTGGACCCTTGGATGCACGGGGCACTGCTGTGTCACAACGGCTCTTTGGTTTCATGAGGCCCCTCAGTATCACCGTAGACCCTTGGTTTCATTAGTTTCTTTAGTGTCACAATGGTCTCCTTCAGTCTGCTGTGTCACAAGGGACCCTCAGTTCCATGAGTTTCCCAAGTGTCACAACAAACTCCTTGGTTCTCAAGCGTCACAATGGACCCTTGGTTCCATGAGATTCCACAGTATCACAATGGTCTCCTTGGTTCCAGAGTGTCACAATGGACCCTTGGTTCCATGAGATTCCACAGTATCACAATGGTCTCCTTGGTTCCAGAGTGTCACAATGGACCCTTGGTTCCATGAGATTCCACAGTATCACAATGGTCTCCTTGGTTCCAGAGTGTCACAATGGACCCTTGGTTCCATGAGGCCCCACAGTGTCACAACAGGCACTTGGTTCCATGAGATTCCACAGTATCACAATGGTCTCCTTGGTTCCAGAGTGTCACAATGGACCCTTGGTTCCATGAGGCCTCACAGTGTCACAGCTGACTCTGTGGTTCTGCAGTGTCACAATGGACAGTTAGTTACAAGAGGCCCCTCTGTGTCACAGTGGACCCTTGGTTCCCTTCAGCTCCTCAGGATCACAATGGTCTCCTTGGTTCCAGAGTGTCACAATGGACTCTGGGTTCCCTGATGCTCCAGTGTGTCACAATGGACACTTGATTCCATGAGGTTCTGCAGTGTCACAACGGTCTCTTTTGTTCCACAGTATCACAATGGTACGCTTGCTTCTCCAGTGTCACAATGGCTCCTTGGTGCCATCAGGCCCCATAATGTCACAATGGACACATGGTACCATGGGATTCTGCAGTGTCACAATGGACCCTTGGTTACATGACACCCTGAAGTGTCACAATGAACCCTTACTTGTATAAGGCCCCTCTGTTTCACAATAGACTCTTGGTTCCGTTTGGTTCTGCGGTCCCAGAAGACACTCCTTGGTTCCACAGTGTCACGCTGTACCATTAGTTCCATATGGCTCTGCACTGTAACATTGGTCTGCTTGGTTCTGCAGTGTCACATTGGCCCCTTGGTTCAATGAGGCCCCATAATGTCACAACAGGCACTTGGTTTAATGAGGTTCTGAGGTGTCACAATGGTCTCCTTGGTTCTGCAGTGTCACAACAGACCCTGGGTTCCATACAGCGCCATGGTGTCACGATGGACACTTGGTTCCATGAGGTCCCATAGCATAACAGTGGTCTCCTTGGTTCCACGTTTCGCAATGGACTCATGGTTCCATGAGGCCCCGTAGTGTCACAATACACCCTTGGGTCCATGAGGTTCTGTAGTGTCACAATGGACCCTTGGTTCCATGTGGCTCCACAGTGTACGACTGGATTCCTTGGTTCTGTAGTGTCACGAAGGACCCTTAGTTATACAGTGTCCCTCTGTGTCACAGTGAACCATTGGTTCCGTGAGGTCCCGTAGCGCCACAACGCCTTTGTTCCATCACAAATCCCTTTGATCCATGAGATCCTGCTGTGTCATAGTAGAAACCTGGTTTCATTAGGTTATTTAGTGTCGCAGTGGTCTCTTCTTTTCCACAGTGTCACAATGTCCTCTTGGTTCCATGAGGTTCCTCAGTTTCAAAATGGTCTTCTTGATTTCACAATGTCACAATGGACCCTTGGTTCCAAGAGCTTCCGCAATGTCACTATGGTGTCCTTTGTTTCATAGCATCACAATGGTCTCCTTGGTTCTGAAATGTCAGAATGGACCCCTGGTTCCATGAGATTCAGCAGTTTCACATAGGTCTCCTTGTTTCCATGATGCCCCTCAGGGTCACAATTGCCCCTTGGTTCCATGGGTCCCCAAACCATTAATAATGGTGTCCTTGGTTCTGCAGTGTCCCAGTGGCCCCTTGGTTCCGTGAGCAGCTGGATCGGAGCTCCTGCACTCTCAGCAGCTGGAGGAGAGGCCACAGGGACACTGTGCGGACAGTCCCATCACCCCTTCTGTCCCCACGTCAAGCCCAGCCCCACACCTGTTTGTGTCCCTGCCACACACTTGGCATGTAACCCCCCCGCCCCAGTCCTTGCATGTGCAGGTGACCGTGTCCAGCATCATGAGCGGGGGCCAGGCTGGTCCCTGGGGGACCCCTGGGGCAGGAGGCTGGGAGAGATTCGTTCCCCATGTGCTGTAGCTCCCTGTGCCAGGCGGGACTGACACCGTCTTCAGAGCGAGTGCCCAGCCAGGGCCCTGCCACACTGCAGCTCCCTGCAAACCATGGTGACGGCTTTGAGGCCAAAACTCGAGTCACAGACAGTTTTCCACTATTTATGTCTATATTTGATCAAGAAATGTCTCATTGTGGGATGCCCCTTTCCTACAGTCATTACAGTACTAGGGACCATACATGGAGTGGGTGGAGCAAGCTCTGGATTCAACCCCCGCAGCCAAAAAAATGTAGAATATTAAGGTCTCTCATCAAAGACATCTCAGATATTTAACTGCTAAAAACCAATCCTACACTTCCTCTCAGCCAACAGGCTGCAGCCCCACAAACACAGTGAAAAACCCCACAACCCTTCATGCACTTAACACCCACCCCTGTGCTGCCCTCTCACCCTTCCTGACCCCCCTCTCATGCTGCCTCCCCTGCTTGTCCCACACCTCCCAACCACACTGCGTGCAGCAACCTCACAAGGGGTCTCTGAGGGCCGTGGGGCCTGTGAGGGTTGAGATGGTTCAGGGACCTATAGGGGCTGTGAGAACCGTGGGCACTTTGAGAGCTGTAGGTGATGTGAGGGCTATGGGGTTTGTGAGTGCTATACAGTCTGTGAGGTCTAGGGGGTCTGTGAGACCTGAGAAGGCTGTGAGGGCTGTAGGGCCTGTGAAGGCGAGAGGGGCTTTGAGGTCTGTGAGGGCTCAGGTCTATGTGGGCTCTGGGATCTACTGGTGCTAAGAGAGCTATGGGGGCTGTGAGGTCTGTGATAGCTGTAGCTGCACTGAGGGTTTTGTGACTTGTGAGTGCTTTGGGAGTTTGAGGTCTGTGGTGGCTGGGAAGGCTATAGGGGCTCGGAGGAGTGTAAGGGTGATGGGCTATGTCAGGGCAGTGGGGTCTGTGGGGACTGAGATGTCTGTTTGGGCTATGAAGTCTACAGGGGCCTTAAAAGCTCTAGGGGCTATTGGGGTTGTGAGGTCTATGAAGACTGTGAGGGCTCAAGGGCCTTTGAGGGCTATGGGGTATATGAGGTCTTTCACAGCTTTGAGTTCTATGGGGGCTGGGAAGGCTATAGGGGTTTGTAAGGGCTATGGGGCCTCTAAGGGCTATGGGGTCTGTGAAGGTGGTAGGGTCTGTGAGGGCTGACATGGCGCTGTAGGCTTTGAAGGCTATCGGGTGTTGGTGGGCTGTGGAGTTTGTGAGGTCACTCAGGGCTATGGGGGCTGTGAGGGCTGTGGGAGTTTTGAAGTCTCCAAGCACTCTGTGGGCTATGGGTCCTGTGATGTTTGTGAGGTCCATGAAGTCAGTGAAGGCTTGTCCTGGACTTTTCAGACGTCCAACCGAATTTCATTCAGTCATGCTTCAGTATGACTCAAGGTCACATTGTCCAGGCTCCTGGTAGTTCTTTACGTTCTCCACAGAGATCTCTGTATTTGAAAGGAGATTCCCTAAAATAAGCAGTTGTTCATGGAAACCTTTTTGAGCTCCTTTTTGAGCAGAAGAATTATTTTGCTCTTGTGTTTGACAGCCTTTTCCTACATTTCAGTAGCGCAGTCACATTTTTTGCAACACCACATTGTCTCGAGACATTTTGGGATGCTTGGAATGCCTGTGTGTGTGGTAAGGGGTAGGTCACAAATCACTGTTGCCTCATTTTCTATTTGTGAACTACTATGAACCAAGATTTTCTATAAAGCAACTGCTTTGTCTCCAGCTCACATTTTTGCAGCCAATTATTATTCCCAGCTGTGTGTAATATTTTATCACCTTATTGAATTACATCCTCTTTAGTTCAGATCTTTGTTCCAACTCGTCATGATTTGTTCAATTCCAATTAGATCTTTCAAAATGATTACAGTGCTCACCTGGACAGGATATCCTCCACAAATATGATAAAAATATTCCCTATCGTATTGCCTCACAGAAGCAGTTCAGGACTAGGGATGTAAGCATCTGGAAGACACTGCAAACTTAACTCAATACCACTACTGAGTGCCATTTTTTAAGCATTTCAACCAAGTTTTGTGTAGCCAAGTTTTGTGTAGTTTTGTGCTACTTGATCCTGCTTAGGAGAGCATTAGATGACATACTGGCAGAAGCCTTGCTGCAGTCAAGATTCCATAATTTGGTTTTGAGATGTTCTTGTTGATTGTTATTCATCTTATCATCCAAGGCCTTGCAAATAATTTGTTTAATAATTTCTTCCAGTAATTTGTCTGATACAAAATAAAGCTGATTGGCCTCTGATTCTCATCCTTTTCGGTTTTAGGGTGGGCACTGTTTGCTTTTTGCTGGTCTCATGGAACCTCAGTATCTTTTCTGAGTTCTTGAAGGGAATTGCTAATAGCCTTGAGATTACTTAACCATTTTTCTAAATGTGTTGTCTAAAATTGCAGATGATTTTTGTAAGCATCTTAAATAAATTGTTTCTTTCCGTAGTTTAGCTTGATCATTTGTTTGTATGTTTGTGTGTTGGTGGGTTTGGATGGTAGAATTAATTCTCTTCATAGTGGCTGGTGTGGGGCTGTATTTTGGATTTGGACTGTTCTCTTCCCCTGTAAATCATCTGTTACAGCTGACATTGTGGAGAAGAACAAAGCAAAAACCAGGAGACTTTGGTTTTCCTCATATGGCTTAGGAACTGTTTCCTCGCCCACCTGAGAGCAAGTCCTTCCCCAACAGTCTTTCCCATAAGCTTTCTGTTGTCACTCTTTATGGCTCCCTGATAGTTTTAGCTCATGGTGTGTGTTCATCTTTCTGGGTTTTTCCCTACATATTACAACAATCACCTTGTTGTGGATTTTAATAATTTAACATAGAATTTTCTGTTTCAAAAGGTGCAAGCTGTAGAAATATTTTCCTTTAGCCAGACTCCTCCCTTCCTTTCTTGCTTTCTCACTGCCAACGGCCTGGTTGCGGCCTTGGTGTTGGTTCTCTGGGAAATGAAAAACTTTCCAGAGTGTGCTTTTCCTTAATTTGCTACAGTGGGGTTTGACATTCAAATGGTGACTTTGCTGGAACTTATTTTCTTTAAGTCCTTTGCTTTGATTTTCCATCCATCCCTTCTGAAGAGTCATTAACTTAATGACTCCTATCACCTGTATAATCTCCCAAATCCTTTCAAGTATTATTACCAATTCTATGCTTTGGATGATTTTATTAAAATTAAGGCACCATGTACTTCATCTTTTTCATTTTCAGGTTGCTAATGGGTCTTTGCCATTATCCAAATATTGTCACTTGCTCTGTACCTTATGTCTCTTTTTTCCTACCTAGGCTTCCTGAACAAACTCTGTTATGTTCATAAACTCAGTTATGACCATTTATTCATAATTCTGGTTATGAATATAATGACTTTCAGTTCCTCCTGTTTATTACCCACATTCATACACCAGTGTGCAGTGCCAGGGATATTTTTTTCTTAGTATTCCTCTACTGTAATATTCAGTAAAATAATTTTCCTCCTCTCCCCGAATTCTTCTGCTTTCCCTATGCTTTTGTGGTTTATCTGAACCCATGGTGTGATAAAAGTAATCTGAAAGTAATTTAATTTACACCATTTATAGACAAATAGTAACAATTCTTAAGTGGGGAGCTGGCCAGACAGTCCTGGTTTGTTGGTTTGGTTTTTTGTTTGTTTTTTTCCTGTGAAATGCTCTCCTTTGCCTTCTTGCCTTGCCAGCTTCAAGACAGGTTTGTTACAACAGTTCAGCTCAAAAATGACCACGTAACAAATAAACCTCTCGACTCCAGTGACAAGAAAACAGCCTAAAATCAATGCCCACATGGGCAGTCTGGCTGTCCCAGGGGCAACAGGACACAGCTCACTGGCTTTTATGTTAAAGTTGTTTTATTGAAGGCTATGATCTGACATTCCTTAAGATTTTGCTGAACTACATCTGAAATGTGAAGAACACAGACAAACTGTATAAATGCTGTGGTTAATTTAAATGTAATTTGTTTCACACACAACCCAACAAGACAAGCTGTCGTAATTTAAACATATTTTATTTAAACATAAACAATGGTGATATTTAATTGAGCATACATATTTACTTCTAAAATATTTGTTTAACCACACCAAACCACTGTCTATAAGCAAACACAATCTACCACTTGGCAAGACCAGAGTACCAAATCTGAAGGCAAACTTAACTTGCTTTTTCTAAAGAGCACCATGATTTATAGGTTGCTTCCATTGTCCTTCAGTTGTGGGCAAGGATTTTGACACGTTTCGGTGGCAGCCGGATGCTTTCTGACAGGTGGGAGAGAAGCATTTATCAACATCAGTGCGGGCAGCAGGAGAGGGGAGGATTCTGCCCCTCTGCTCAGGTGAGGCCCCACCTGCCTCCAGCTCTGGGGTTCCAGCATGGGAAGGACATGGACCTGTTGGAGCGAGTCCAGAGGAGGCACCAGGATGATCAGAGAGATGGAGCAGCTCTGCTCAGAGAAAAGGCTGGGAGAGTTGGGATTGTTCAGCCTGGAAAAGAGAAGGCTTTGGGGTGACCTAATTGTGGATTTTCGGTACCTGAAGGGAACTTACAGGGAGAGACTATTTACAAGAGCATATAGTTACAGGACACAGAAGAACTGCTTACCACTAGAGAGCAGGGTTAGATTAGCTATTAGGAATAAATTTTTCCCTATGAGGGTGGTGAGGCCCTGCCACAGGTTGCCCAGAGCAGCTGTGGCTGCCCCATCCCTCCAAGTGTTCAAGGCCAGGCTGGACGGGGCTTGGAGGAACCCGGTCTAGTGGAAGGTGTCCCAGCCCCTGGCAGGAGGGTGGAATGAGATGGTCTTTAAGGCCCCTTCCAACCCAAACCCTTCTATGATTCTGTGTTCCAGAGGGGGCACTCCCATGGGGCCGCACAGGACTTCAACACCGACAGGAAGGCGGGCCGGGCCGGCGGCGGGGCCCCCCGCGCTCCCCTGGCTACACGCACCCGCGGCGGGCTCCCGGCGGGGCTGTCGCCGCTGAGGGCGGGCGCCGTCCCTGCTTCCCTCCTTCCCTCCCGCCCTCACCCGTGTCAGCCGTGCGCGCGCACCCGCCCGCCCTCTCTCTCGCTGCCGGAATGTGGGCGACGCTGTCCCGGCCCTGAGGCGGCTGCGCGGCCCCGCCGGGCTGGAGGCAGCGGCAGCGCGGGGAGGACGGCCCGGCTGCACCGGTGAGAGATCGGGACGCTGCCTCGGGCCTGCCCCGCCGGGGCGAGCGGAGCGGAGCGGGTGTCGTGGGTGTCGTGAGGGGCGCAGGCGGGGAGGTCGCCGCTTCTTCGCTCAGGAGAACGGGCGCGGGAGGAGAGGGAGCCGCCGGCCCTCCGTGTGTGACGGGTGATAGTGCCCGGTGACCTGAGGTGGTTCCCCCGCTGGCCGCCGGCCCTCAGCGCAGCGGGGGAACGCGGGGGCGCGGGGTGATGGTTCCGCTGGCTCGTGTTGTTTGGCGTTCGTGTGTGTTCGGGGAGTTCCTGGGCAGTGGCGCTCCGGGAGGAGAGGAGCTCGAGCACAGTGCAGGACTTAAAAAATAAAGTTGTTTTCGTGGTCAGGAAAGGGATAGCGCTATGGAAGCGTTCATCTCCCTGCCTCCTCCGCGGGAAAAGTGAAGTCACTTCCCAGGAGCCCAGACTAGCAAACTCCTGTCCTAAATCTGTGCCGCCTGCGTGCCTCAGATTCATCTATGTTATGTTTTGGTTTGGGGTGTTTTTCTTTTCCTTTTTTTTTCCTCCTGGTGTTTTGGCTTTTTTTCGGAATGTTTTAAGCCCTCTTCCACTCTCTCCCGACCTGTGAGCTGGTACAAAAGTTCTTGTCTTTAGATAAAAAGTACTTGAAAACCTGCTGAAACCATCTGAAGCAGGTACGGCACTGAGTGAAATGGACTTGGTGACTCTCCTCGTGTATCAGTTCCTGCAGTGTCGTGTGTACTTTGCTCCTGCTGTCACGCTCTCAAAGCTGTGTTGTTAAGCCTGCTTGGTTTGATAATGCTGTAGATAAGTCATAGCCTACCACACTTCACAGCTGTGTGCGTGTGTGTATCCATCCAGTGTGTGCCTAAGAGGGGAGAAAAAAAGAGATTCAAAATGTCAGCTCTTCTTTAAGATAGAGAAAAGTCTAGCGACAATTAAGAAGTAACTTGGTTAGGTAACCATTGCTTGTCTCTTTCACTGTCGAGCTCTAGTCTCACAACCATGTTGGTTTTCAGCTAAAACTTTCAGAAGGGCACGTGTGCTTTCAGTTTCCAGAGAGATCTTGTTGACGGTACAGGCAACAGTTTCTTATCCCTTTAAGTGCAGGAAAGGTACTGTGGCTTTATTTAACCAAACCTCTGTGATATAGGCCAAATCCTGACTGCCTGTCAGGCCAGCTTGGCTCCAGATTGTATGAAGGTTTACTGGGCGTATAAGGTTGGTTCTGCAAGTTATGATGCTGCCTAGGTTTTAAGTAGGATTGTAGCTAACTCTGTTTATGTGGGTTAGATGGTATTAATTATATGATTAAGAACTTACTTTGTAGTTTAAACTTGAAAGGACTACAGTTACAGTAAGCACAAATTGACTCGAGTATTGTAAGCATGCTGCCAGTGAATATCCAGAGGGGAGCCAGCACCAGCTGATGAACCCCAGAACTCAGTGAGTGAGAGTTTTCCACTACTTCCTGCTGTTTTAGGCAGAGGTGGGAAATCATGCCGGGTTTGGTTTTTTTTGTTTATTTGTTTGATTTTCAAAATAACTTCTTTTTTCCGAAAGGACTCTGAGGCTGTGAACAGCTTGGCTTTACGTATGAGAACTACAAAAATTGACCTGCAGTGTTTGCTTTAAAATGGTTACAGTGAAATGTATTGCTTGGTTAAAAATAGCATTCAGTCCTTTAAAAAGTGATTCACAGGTTAAGATTTGGTGGTGTTAGTAAGAGGATTGCAAAAAGATCAAGTGTATGATGTGGCTCTCTTGTGTTCCTGGGGTATTCTCTAGCATTTCAAGACAGTCTGAATTGTGGCTGCTCCTTCCCTTCTCTCATCAAAGGGACTTCCACAGCTAGGAAGTGAGTAAAAAGAACTAATCTGGTCAAAAAGTTGTACTTTTATTTCTTCTTTTTTTTTTGTTCCTTGAGGTAGTCTGATTACAATACCTTCCTGACCCAGCTCGCTTGCCCAGCCGTGTGGACACGGGCTCAGTCCGGAGGGGGAAGCAGAGTGCTGGTAGAGAGTGTAACTGTGGTCCTGGAACAGTCACAGGTGGTGTGAGGGTCTTTAGCTGGGACCTGGCTTTATGGTCAGTAAATTCACAGCAGAAGCCAGTGCTGCTAGAAGAAGCTACACCGTGGGTTTGATTGATTTAAGCTGCTTGGGGCTAAGGTAGCAATGATAGCAAGGGTGGTAGCTCTTTTTCTTCTGCCAGTACTGGCTTAGATTGATAATGTAATTTTTTATTTACTTTTGACAACATTAAATGGACTCAGGAGCCATCTGTGTGTCTCTGTTCTTCCATGGGCCCACAGAAATTGCTGTGGTTTTCTTCTTCTCTCTCCTTTGTTCATCTGTTCTTCTCTCTGGACTTTTTGGTGGGGTTTTAATTTCAGGGAGTGATCTCGGCATTGTTATGGGTTTTTGTAAACTTATTCAGCTCTAATTTAAAAATAATTAGTTGTATATTGCTGTTACCTCTGCTGTAATAGGAAGGCTATTTCAAACTTGACTGACCTTAGTAATTACACACTTTTTGATTTCTAGTCTAGATTAATTTGTCATGGGATTATACCTATTTTATGCACCCAATGGACTGATATGTTTTATTGGCACTCTTGATCTTGGTATCAAACAACAAAAAAAAAGGCACTTTTAACGAAAAGGATGCAAAAATGTGTGGAAATACACCATGAAAGGTTTGTTTTCTCTTTGGGCCACCAGTTACACTAATCATTCCTGTAATAATTCTCAGCTTCTCCACATGAATTTTAATCTTGACCTATTAAGTGAGAATTAAAATGCACCTTTCAGGCATTAACATTGAGCTTCCTGGAGGTGTCTTCTTAGTGAAGGTTAAGTTGTTTTCAAGTATATTTTGATAAGATGTGTTCTTGGAATTCCACACCTTTGGCAGTTTGTTCCAGTCTCAGTCTTACTCTGTTACACTGGTACAGCTGTTGAAGGAGCCTTTATTGTAACCTGGATTGCTGAAGGGATTCTTTCTTATTTGATCGAGTCCTGGTCCATAAACAAAGCATGACATGTTTGAAAATTATTTATTTCACCTTTTTCCTGTATTCTTAAATTTAAAAAGAAACAAAACCAATAGGTAGATTATTAGAAAACACCTCTGTGGCTTTTAAGGTGTTTATTTAAATTTGCTGTCAGGAGTGTTCCCAGAGGGGACTTTGTGAAGCTGAAAAACTAGTTTGTTGGGTGTGACTGTTTGTAAACAGAACATAAATACATAAATGGGGTTCCAAAATCTGCTTAGAAAAATAGATTGCTCTGAAAGATGAGTAAGGCCCTCGTGGAAAACCTCTGTTAGATTATGTCTTTCGTAGAATATTTCTTGCTCTTTGGAAAGAGTAGCAGGGACAACTGTCTTTCCAATGTTTTTTCATGGACAGAGGGAAAAAGTAGCTTTTGCAACAAAATGAGATGGGTCACAGGCCTCTGCTTTTCTACTCTCATCATCCCTGTATCGTGAGTCAGGATATCGAAGAAGGTTTAGGTTTTTTTAGATCAAGTAAGCTTAAAAGTGCAAAATTTTTCTCATGCTGAAAACATCTTCCCTGGTTGTGGGGGAAGCACAGCAGTACAAAGGGAAGAAGTTCTAAGGACAAGAAGATAAGAGATACGTACATTTCTGTGTACAACACTGGATGTAGGCTTACTGTATGTACAGGAGAACTGGAATTTTGAAATACATGATTAAAAGTAATAAACCAGTGATGCAACACCTGCTGAAGGGAAGTTTCTGAAATAGAATCATTGGCAGGTCAAACGGTAAATTCTTGAAATAGAGTCATTTAGGTTGGAAGGGGCTTCTGGAGGTCATCTAATCCAGCTGCCTGCATAAATTGAAGCAGGAGTAATTTAGATAAGATTGTTCCAGCCTTTAACACCTTTCTGGGTAATCTGTTTCCACATTTGACTGCGCTCAGTGATGTTTTGTTTCCTCCCTCCCTTTAAGCTAGTTGAAATTTACTTTCCAGTTTGTGTCTATTGCCTCTTAACATGTGAGTGTCCATCATCCAGAAGAGTCCAGTTCTCTCTTCTGCACCCTTTCATTAGAGAGCTGACAGTAATAAGGATTCTTTAGAGCTCTTTTCTTGACCAGATTGTGCAAACTCGGTTCCATCAGCCTCTCACTGTACACCGTGTGCTCCTGCCATCTGGCCAGCCTGGCCACTGGACATGGTCCAGAGTGTCCGTGTGAGTCCTGTACCGGGGAGCCCAGAACTGGCTGCGCTGCAAACAGGGGCTCACAGGTGCTGAACAGAGGGCATTGATCCTTGCCTGGCCCTGCTGCCTGCACTCCTGCAAACAGCCCACGCTGTGCTCGGCTGCCTTTGCTGTGAGGGTGTACTGGTGCCTTGTTTTCGAGCTTCTGTCTGCTGGGATCTCCAGATACTTTCCTGAAAAAGTCACTTTTTATCTGGTTCGTGTTCAGCCCCTCTTGTCACAGGAGGTTGTTCTGTCACTGATACAGGACCCAGCACTTGCCTTCATTGAACTTCACAAGGTCTTGCTAGTGCCTTTCTCCAGCCTGTCCAGGTGCCTCTGAGTAGGAGCTGACCACTCCTCCCACTTTGGTGTCATTGGAAACTTACTGAGGACGCACCCTGCCCCCTCATCTAGATGGTTAATAAAGACATCGGGTGGTACTGGTGGTTTCAGTGGTGATCCCCAGGGGATGTGACTGCAGCTGCTTGGGTGGAACTTGGTACAGCTGATGCCTGTTCTTTCAGCTCAGCAGTCCAGTGAAATTCCCAAACACCTTATTGCTTGTTTACCCCGTGCCTGTCTCAGCAGTTTGGCTGTAGGGATGCTGTGGGAGACTGTTGTTAATGGCCTTCTGTATTCAGTGCTCTTCCATCATCTGCTAAGCCAGTTGTCTCCTTGCAGTAAGCTCTTGTGTTAGTCAGGCATCGTTTGTACGTGGTAAATCCATGTCAGCTGTTCCCCATTATCTTCTTGTGCTTCTTGAGCAGAGGGATGCCTTCCAGGAGGATTTGCTCCATAATCTTCTCACGGACTTAGGTCAGGCTGGCTGATCTGTATTTGCCTGGATCCTCCTCCTTGCTCTTGAAATTGGGTGTGATATTTGCCTTTTTTTCTGGTCAGAAGGAACCTCTCTCAGTCTAATGGCCTTTAAAAAAGTGGTAGAGTGTGGTATCTCAGCAGCCCTGGCCAGTTCCCTCAGGATGCTTAGATATAGCCTGTCTGGTTACATAGATTGTATGTTTTGAATTTCTTGAGGTGCTTCTGAACTTCATCTTTCTCTTTTGGAGGTGACTTTGTACTCCAGCAGACTGCTACTAGGCTCAGGGGTCTGGAAGGCTTGTGAGTGGACCTTGCTAGGGAAAACTGGGGCAAAAAAAGTAAGTGTATGTCATCCTTTTCCTTGTGCTTTGTTAACAGGTGTCTTGTTCCACTGAGCACTGAGAGCACTTCTTCCTTACCTTTCCTTCTGCTGCCAATGTTGACTTTTCCTAATGCCATCCAAAGCCTGTGTCTTTGGGCTCCTCTTGGCTAGCCTCTCCAGTGTCTGCATGCTTCTGAAGCAGAGATCAAAACTTACATATCTGTAAAGAGGCAAAACTTCGAAATTGGTTGAAGTGTTGGTTAATAAATGATTCTAACCTCAGCTTGTGGTTTGAATGAAAGATGTCAGTTCCCCCTAAGCAAGCAGGAAGCATTATCAAGCTCTTGTGTAAGGGGGTAAGTCCTGCCTGAGATGTAGAGTGCAACTTGTACCAAGGAGACAAAACAATGAGAAAAATGATCCACATCTCTTCTTTTTTTTGTAATTTTCTTCCCCCCATCACTAAAATAGCCAACTCCACGTAGAAATTTACAGCTTCAGCGTATGCCCTTCCTCTTTTGTGTATTGTAGTTGAAAAGGAGATGCTAATATTTAGCAGCAGTATGGGTGGATAAATACTTGGTGCCATCTGTACATAAATGCTTGCAGTTGGAATTAATTTTTTTGTGTTGATGCATGAATCCATTTTAGAAATCACTGGGATAAACTAAAATTTTGGAAATTGAAGCAATTTTTATTCAAGAAGAATAAAGGAATGAGTTCTTGAGTTACAATCTGTGTAGACAGACTGAAATAAAGTTCTTGGGTTAGTTTAAACCTCTGCATGTGCTTGATGTTTCCTACAGTTTCCTAACTGATGTAAGTGTGATTTGTGCTGATGTGCTGGTGACTTAGTGGTATCAAGGCAGAGCCTTGGGTATGTCAGTTCCTGGTCTGGCTGTTCTGTCCAAATAGGGCTTTGCTATCTGTTTGGGACTAGAAATACCCTTTGTAGCGTGGTTGGGAGTTCTGAGGTGTGTGCTGGGTGGTAGAAAGATTCTAAAGCGGAGTTACGCTTTGATGCAGAACAGTGCACAGTAACTGTGGTAATTAACAGTAGAACTATAATCTGCACCTTTGCCTTCATGTGTGATGTTTCATTTTACAGTAGGCTACTGGCAAACTCTTAAATAGTGAAGCTCATTACTAATGATGGTGGACAACTTCCTGCCTTAGTTGCTCAAATTCTTGATGTCTCCGACATGATTTCTAGCTAGGGAAGAAAAGGTAAAAGGGCAGAAAAAAGGAAAGTGAAAGGTGTTTTTCAGAAGCAGTAAACCGTCAGAGCCGGATTTGAGTCAGTGAGTGAATCTAAGAGT
Source organism: Eulacestoma nigropectus (assembly GCA_013397775.1). NCBI lineage: Eukaryota > Metazoa > Chordata > Aves > Passeriformes > Eulacestoma > Eulacestoma nigropectus. The sequence goes on along the minus strand of VZTE01005470.1, from coordinate 628,728 downwards.
GGATCTTGAAGGCTGTTTGCTAAATGGCTTAGTAAGGTTTCCGTTACTCTTGGGCTTAGAAGTGAGATAACTTGGTCGCCGTCATCCAGTGTATCAGTGACACAGGTGAGGAATGAAATCAGCGTGAATGTGACTGACAACAAAGTCCTTTCTCAGCACTTGCTATAAAACTTGTGAAGTAATTCTTTTAATGAAAGGAATCAGTTTTGAGTAACCAGGCATGACCAATCCCTGGTCTTCTCTTTCAGGCAAATAAACACAGCTGTCAGAATGTCTCTTTTGTTTTGTGTGTGTGTGTGTGTGTATTTATTTATTTATTTATTCTTTCATCACCAGAACGTCTGTATGTTATATTGCAAGGTGCGATGGTATAAGTTTCCAGAAGACAATTACCTAGTCTTGAGGTTACACTTCTTATCAGTGATAAGTGATTCTTAAACCTGTGACTTTCAGGATGTTGAGCTAAGTTAGGTAGCTGTGCTTTCAGTTCAAGTATTGCTGACCTTTCTGATTAGGTCATGTCTGTTGTACGTACCTTAAGTCACACAACCAGGTTTTTTTGGGGCAGAAAGCAAATTGCAGATGCTGATCTGTTGCAGTTGTCCATGCATATGACTTAATTTTTTGTTTTGGAAGGAAAAAGAGTGAGAGTTGAGGCTTTGTCCAAGAATGTTATTCAAAGGATTGACTTTTAGTGTAAACTAATTGTATAGTTAATTTTGATAATCTTTGCTACTCTTTAGGGAAATGGGTCCTGTTCTGGTAAATCGGTTGTTTTTTTTTTTAACCAGAAATGAATTTCCTCCTCTGTTCCCCACAGTGTTTTATTTGAGAAGTGGTTATGTTTGAATACTTTGCTTTTCTGTTCAGTACAATTACTCATGTGGTGTTAGGGCTTCACAGTGGTGTAAGAGTGGCATCTTTCCAGGTGGTTTTGAATGTTTTGGTTATAAATTCTGTAGCAATCTGCCCTTTCTGAAGTTCCTCCAGTGGAAAACAGTTTAAAGAAAATCAATTTAGATATTTTGACTTGATTACTGCACTTCGCAGAGATCTAGAGTCTCGTTATGTGCTATTTCAGCATAGTGAGTTCTTATTTGTACTTCTGTTGTGTTTGTAAAGTATTATTGGTTTTTTCTGAAATTAGACAAAATTATTTTGCTGAGATCCGCAGATCTGTTGCAATACACAAATTTGTGTGTTGTGTACACATATTGTATAAATATTTGTATTTTTAACAAATACATTACAATTTAAAAAGTATGTACGTGTTATTTTTCTTTTTGTTTTCTAACTCTTTATTCTTGTCCCAAGATTTTAATTAAGGATGAAGGCTATGCTGTGCCTTTTCAGTGCTCAGGTGTCTGCAGGCAAATCAGTGTGAAAATAAAATGCAAATATTCTTAATCTAGTGCTTTGTCTCTCCCTGTGTGTATTTAGATACAAAATACAAAGTCCAGAATTTTAATTTAAAAGTTGGTGGAGAAATTTAATAGCTGGCTAAAATTTGAAAATAATTTGGAGGTTTATCTTCGTATTTAAATAAGATATTGGTGTATTTCCCTTTATTAAAAATTTGAATGCCGCAAGCTGGTATTTTTTTCCTTAGAAGCTTGGAGTTTTTTAATTAGCTGTTACTGAGAAACAAATATTAGATTATATGATTTAGACTGCCTAATCTGAAATAAAAGTGGCAGAAAATGTATTTTTTTTTTCATTCTGTAAACCCTTCATTTTGTTTTGTTCCACTGGTGTATACTTTCATTATTTCCTGTTATTTTGAAGAGAACTCTCAAATAAATGGTTGGCGGCAGTGCTGCATAGCTGCCCCCAGTGCTGGCTGCTGAGTTTGGTCTGCGTTCTGTGCATTGTTGTGTTCACTTGGGTGCTTGTCAAGTGTGATCGTAGCAGAGAAGGTAGGAAGATTTGCAGCTTTTTTGAGGCCATTTTTCACCTCCTGCCTCTTCCAGATACTGCTGAAATCTGTGTAGCTTTTAAGTACCATCATCTTCCGCTTGAACTGAAGTGTTTGTGAGCACAGGAGTGCAAAACAGGAGTGGAGTTGAATGAGAACTTCTTGTGTGTGCCGGCAGCTGTTTTTGGAATAAAACCTAAGCTGGAACTTGGATCAGGCAGTATGGTGAAGACTGGCCCTTGGAGACATTGTCCTTCTCTTTATGGAGAGAGAGTTTGTGTTTGCTCATAGAGGGTACACTCACATCATAAGAGGTGTTTTTAACCGTGCCATGCTTGATCCTAATTGTTAAAAATGAGTGTTGGCAGTATAAACATGCAAGAAACCGGGAGCTGATAGCCAGAATTATTCTTGGACATAACTGTTAAACAATTCTGAGGAAACGAGTAAGGAATGAAAGTCAGTAACTGACTTTTACATTGTTTTGAATGTTAAATCTTACTCTTTATTCCTATTAGATGTGTATAAAAACTGTGAGGGGAGAGGGGAAAAGAGTTGATCAAAATGTCCAAGAAAATACTTTTGTCAAGTTTCAAAACAGCAGTGGGAAGTTGGAAGTTCTCCGTAGTTGTTCGCAGTGATAATTTGCCTTTGACCCTTACAGCCTCCCCTTTCTGATTCTTCTTTTCTTTCATCATAGTGAGAGACATCAGTAAGTCAGACAGAGCATAAAGGGGTCAGACTGATGTGTGGTTTAGAATTGAGCTTTGGATAGTAGCCAGAGAAATCAAAGGGTATAATAAGACAAATAAATGCAGGTGATCCTTGTTCCAGCAGTCCCTCCCAGTTTCTCTCTCTGGCCTTTGTGGTGCTGTCTTTTGTTATTTCTGGCAGTAATTGAACTACAGGGGTCTTACTGGGGAGTATGGAAAAAGCAGGTGAGTTGCTGTGTACATTTCCCAGGAAATTCATGTGAGGTGCCACAGCAAAACCACATTTGCACGGTGCAGCTGTGCAGTTTTTATCATAGGTTTTGCTCACCTGACTTGTGACTTTGCACAGACTCAGCTCTGACTTAGATGGGAGGTGGGATGCTGGTGCTCCTCTAGGTCACACTTCATATTTAGGTTTGGATTCCTTGTAGTGGAAATGCTTTACTTACTCCATGGGTTGGTTCCTGATGGGGCAGCACCATCTGCTTCGGCTCTGAGGCTGATTGGGACACTCTGCCTTTGGTAGTTGCAATCTCTGAACTAACAGTGTGTGTGACATTTCGGTAGCTTGTCCATAACTTAACACTCTCACTTAAATGAAACAGAGGTAGGATGCTGAAAACAAGGTTGTGGAGAAGATAGACTTATATAACCACTTCATAGAGCATGGCCTTTTGTCCTAGTTCACCTTTCTGTGATTTTTTGCTTTTAGATTAGCTGCCTGTAACTTCCTCTCTTTGTTTCTGTAAGTAAAAGTATTTTGTGGAAGTATTCAGTATGTAAACGTGGATAGTAAGTTTTCGTCTCTGCATTTAATGAAAACCATGCATCATTTGTGTTGAAACTGATGGTACGGAGTAGTAATATTTGGGAAGCTTTCTGAAACTTTGAGAGAGAGAGACTCTGATTTAAAAAAAAAAAAATAAAAGGAAAAAAGGCATAGCAATGACAGATACAGATTTTTGGCTTCTCATGTCTTGTTTTATGCAATCAAGCGAATTTATCAAACTAGAAATACAATGAAACACTTAAAATTCAAACCGCTCTGGATAGCCTGTCTCAACAGACAGGTACTGGGTTTGTTCATGATTGTTGGCTAATGTGAGACAAGAAAATTGCATCAAGAAAATTAATGACTTCTGCTGTATTTTTTGCAAGATTTTTGCAGTTACGATATAAGCAGCTATATTGTTTTATTTTAGATGTATTTCCCCAGCAAGAGCTTATTCTCTGATTTTTGTAGACTGAGGCTTAGAACAAAAATAATCCATGAGATTCGTTCAGTTTAATAAGTGAGGTGCGTAAGATCTACATGATGGTAATCTGGCCAAGAGGCCAAGTTTATTTATTAATAAAAAATTGAGCCATTTTTCTTTGAGCCCAGTGATAGTTTAATCCTAAGAAGGATCTGAGAATTCTTTTTGTTTTGATGTTTTTAACACAGATTTTGTTCTTTATAGCAGTTCTATTTACTAGTTTTGATTACTAGGAAAAAACTGCAAAAGCAAGGGAAAAACTTTCATTGGCAGCCCCAGATTAATTGATCTATTGAAAGCCTTTCTTTCTTGTAGTCATTGCGTGAAGGTGAATTTTTGAGTCTCTTCTGTAATACTTTGAGATGTGTTTGTTAGCAGTTTCAAGGAATTTTTGAAACAAGGATGTAACACAGAGTGATGAAACGATCCTACCCATCTTTTGATTATATGAGTTTGTTCTTGGTTGCTTTTCTTTAAAGCTAATTTTTTCTTGAATCCTTTAGGAGGAAAAATGAATTCTGATCGTTATGGATGTCTGGGATGAAAAGAAGAGAAATTGTGTCTTGGAAAAAGAGCATGTGTTCTCTTTCCTAGTACGCTTTTCAGGCAGTCTCTGAAGGAAATACTGATCTTCAGAGCTGCTTAAGCTTTTCAGGGTCTGGTTTGGAAGGGAATGTTATGCACAGCATTTGCAGAAAATCAAGGTAGTAGGCAGCCTGAGATTATATATAGACACCATCCCTGGGTCCAAATTTGGAGGTAACTGCAAACGTTTTCAATTACTTGCTCATACAGGTTTGAAGGATACTTCCTTTAGATCAAGTATTTTTTTTGGTCAGAATTACAAAATACTCTTAATTGTTTATTAACTGCATGAGCAAGTTTTTGTATAGGAATTAGCTGATTGATTTCATACTGCCTTTGCAAGCTGCAGTTCTTACTTGAATTACAGAATGAATTTGAAATTATTTGATTTGTGAATTTGATCACATGGAGAAATCATTTCAATGAACACACTAGCATTTAAAAAAACAGTAAATCTTTTTCTCTTACGGAAGGTCCACATCATTCCTTGGTGGCTGTCTTCTGGAAGCTTTCATATGCACAGCTCGTACCAGTTCTTAGAAGAGTTCAGGTAATTTGAAAGACTTTTAACAGTGATTTGAATGTTGAGGCAAGACCTTGTTTTTTCCTCCTCTTGATCAATGTCGTGAGCAAAGTGCTTTCCTTCTTCAGACTTCAAATGAAAAAAGCAGAAAGTGAAGAAAAGCCTTTCGTTTTTTTTATTCTAGTATGATTAGGGGGATAAAGTGGTGTGTTAGTACTAGGTATGACTGATTACTTACTGACCTCTTCTTACCAATGGAAGATCATCTTTCTGTTAAGGAAATGGTCTTACTGGCTTTTATGAATTTCCATTCTCCATTTTCTAAGACCTCTCAAGGCCTTTTGGAATTAACAACAGAGTTGCTTTGTGGAATATATTTATAAAAACTTGCCCTAGCAGTGTGAAATGCAAGCAGATTAGTTCTGACGTGTGGAGTGCGTTGAGAATTCACTGGTCAAATAAAAATTAGAGTAGTAGTTGAACCAGTGCACTTAATCATACATAGGACTGGGAGGGACAGTGGTTAGAAATAGGGTCATTTGGTGTGGCTTGTCATTGTCATGCACATTGTTCTGTATTGCTCAACTTCAAGCAGGTAACTTTCAGAAGGTTTCACTTGGTCTTTAAAATAAGTATGGTTTCTCACTCCATCTTTTCATGTTAGATCTAAATATTTAGATGTTCAAGTGACAGTGTTAAATCTTGGCTTCTAACCTAAAGGGTTTTAAACATATGTAAAAATTTATTTTAAACGTAAATGGAAATGTTTGTTTTTGACTTAATGTGGGAGTATTTTATTTGTACCAAGAAGCTTGGTGTTGTTTCATATTACAAAGGATGGGGGTTTCTTGCTTATTAAGTATTTGGGACACTGTCGAAACTACAGTTTTGATACAACAGCAGCAGAAGTCTAGATATAGGTGTCGAATCAAAACTCATAGTCTGTGCAATTTTGGAAAACCTGTGATTGAACTATGAAAAAAGCACCTAGTGGTGTTACTCATTTACAACTTGTGATTGCCTTTGACAACTATTAGAATGAAAGACTTAAGATTGAAAAAAAAAAATCTAAAGAGAATGAGATTAGAAAGGACCGTGAAACATTGTCAGGTCCATCCCACAGTCAGTGCTGCACTGACTGCAGGTTAACAGCTTTTGAGAAGTACTGTCTGCAGTTGGTAGTGCAAAGGTACCTAATGAGCTTGAGAACAAAACATTGTGATTTCGAGTTAAATCTGCAACACCAAATATTCCCGGAACACATGTTGCAAACCTCAAGGTAATAATTGCCGTAACTTCCAATTCTGGCTTTGAGGAAGAAGGATTTTACTAACTCTGAAGGTGGTCGGTGCAGGGCCATGGATCAGGGTTTCTGGTGGGTTTCTCTGACGTTGTGACACTGCATACGGCGCTTGTTTGGCACGGAGAAGGACTGGCCCTGGGATCGCTGCTGCGTTGGCTCATGCTGCTCTTCCATATGGTCTCTTCTGCTCTGCATCATGTGATTATTTCTGGACATAGTAGCATGTGGTGAAAATTCCTGGTTGAAATACTCAATATATTTAATGGACAGAGGTTGTTGTTCCATTGACTGCATTAGACCAGCACAGTTACTTTTACAGTTAGGGAATAAACCATTAAATAATCTTCTTAAAACAAGGATTGTGTTATGCTTCTGCTTTCCTCTGGAATATAGGTCATTATTTTTTTGAGTGAGTGATCATACAGTTCAGTAACTTGGCTGGTGATTGGTTTCAATTTGAATGCTGCCTGCAAGCATCACGTAGCAATGAAAAAGAATAAGCAACGTGGGTTTGCCAAACTCCAGCTTTGAAAAATTGCGTACTCTTACTTGCTACTTTATATTTTCCAAAGTTAAAAACTAATTACTGGCTGCAGAAAGTAAAGTGTTAGTTTTTGGTTGGTGTCAGGGAAACAGTGTGAAAGTGTACTAGAGCTGCTTTATCTGTGAGGCAGAATGAGCTACTGCTTAAATGAGTAAATATTTTTGCCTCAACTTGATGTATAAAGTGTGGCTTGTTTTTTTGGTTTTTTTTTTTAATAAGATACACATAAAGACTGGTAACATCTCTATAGGGTAGCAGAAGAACACTTATTTGTTATACTCTTTGGAAGGGAATAAAGAGAGAGGAGAAACATGTTATTTTCAGCCACTTAAGGGAAAAACCTATTTGCTTAGGTTGATTAAGCACTAATTGGATAAGCTAACACCGACTATACTTTTAAACAGCATGAATCAGTCTGTGTCAGCAAGAGGCGTTTGTGCTCGTGTAATCTACTCTCCTACTGATGTCTCTTCTGTGTGTGGACAAGTCTTAGGCCTGGAAATCTATTTAAATAGTTGTTCAAGAGAATCCCACCAGCCTTGTTTTTAACTCTGTTTTGTCTAAGGTGTAGCTTGTCATCCATGACTCCTGCTTGCTCAAGTTGTACAAGTAAACAAAAGGAAGCCCCCAATTTCCTGGGAGGTTGCCTTTGTAGCCAGCAGCTTCCCTGACATGCTTTCACTTACCTGGCATGTCTCTAGTGTTCGTGATGCTTCTGCCACCCAGTATGTAAATTTTAGGGGCTGAGATCAGTGGCTTGTTTGTTTTCTCACTTTGCCTCTTGTCTTCCTCCAAAGCTTTGACTTGCAGTGAGTGGTGGTCTCTGCTGAGGAGGAGGGACGGTCCTTCTGTGTTCAGCTGTAAATGCCAGCCACTGCCTCCCTTGAGTTGTGCTCCAGCTCAGTACCAACCATCTACCCACCATTCCTCTGCGAGGGTTCTTCACCTTGGTGGTTTTAACTTTAAGAGAAATAAAAGCAGTATTTTTTCCCTCAAGCAGCTCCATACTATGACTGTGTAATATTTAAGTGGTTCAATGGGTTATGTGCAACACAGAGATTCAAGCCAGGAAAGCTGGTTCTCTCCTTTACAGTAAATGTCTCGGTATTCACACTGAGATGTGTTTGACGAGTGCTGTTTATCATTTATTTGAGGAGATGCAGATGTAGTATGTTTTTGAAGGAGAACAGACATTTTCTTGTTTGTGTAGTTTTCTTTTGATTCTGTTTTCCTTAAATTGTTATTCTTTGGCTATGAGATTGAAGTGTAAAAAGAATCTGGAAAAACCTCTGTATCTAGGCACCCGGTACAACAATTCCAAACAGTTTGCCATCATGAACAGACTAATTATTTGCTGTTGGCTACATAGCGGAGGTTTGCTTTCTCAGAGGAGACAGTGCCACCGAAATAAGTCAGTTGTGGGAGTTTTTTTGCTTTATTATTTGTGGAGTTGTTTGTTTGTTTCTTTGTTTTGTTGTTGTGGTGTTGTTTTTTTTTAATTTCGGAAAGAGTTTTGTTCTTAACAGTGCTTTCCAGGAAATAAGAAGGATTTTTTATATACATATATGTGTGTGTTTAAAATACAGTGATACAGCTCTGTTGCTTATTAAGTTGATTTTATTCCTGGGAAATAGTATCAGTAAGCCAAACAAATGGTTGTTTGTTTTTTTCATTATGGGCTTTACATAGTGTTTCACTGCCAGAGATAAGACAGTGAGACAATTTATGGGTAATAAAACAGTTTTTAGTATGAGCACAGAGACAGTTTCTCGTAAAAAGATTACACAGAGAGAAGTTGAGATTAAAGTTGAAATTAAAATTATAATGCTGTTGTGGTCACTGAGATTTAAACAAACTGATTTTATGACACCTAGAATTTTCTTCTGCATATGTGTCCACTCAGTCAGTAGAGAAGAGGGTTTTGGGGCAGATGGTGAGTTGTTCTGCCTCAATGTAGAGTATAATATGAAATTTTATCAGGTTGTTTAGTCTTTCAGTGAAGAAGCTTTGAAAAGGTAAAGCTTTGTGTATTTGCAGCACATCTGGCTTTCTGGGGAAGGTCCCCCATTAAAGCTGGAGAGCTCGTGGGGTGGGAGCCAGGGGAATGCATGGTTCTGACACATTCTGAAAAGAAGATGCTGTGGCTGAGACCCTTGGTTATGTGTGTTTGTCCGTGTGGAACTGTCAGTGTCCTGTTCCCTGAGGGCCAAGTTAAGTGCCACCACACCACTTCAGTAATCTAGAAATCTGAGTCATGGAGTGATTGCAAGTCCAGTTAGTTTAATGCTCATTTTGCTGTCATGCACTGTATCCTGTAGCTCAAAAAAGGGAATAAACCACGCCTTTTGGTGTATATTTCTACTTCAGACTTCTGTTAGCAGAAGATGAATTTCTGCATAGCTCTGTTGGACTTTCCTCTTCACAAAAGTCCCAGAGATTCTCTTGAGGAACCATAGTTCTGAAAATAGGTATAATTTACTTCTCAGGATTTTTTTTTACAGTTTGAGATTGCCAGGCAAACTGTATGGCCTTGAAGCCTGCCTTGAATACAAGCCTGTCTGTAGTAAAGGATGATTTTGTTTCTCTGCTTAAAAAAAGTATGAATTAGCCTGCTCTTGACTGTTTTCTTTCAAGCAGGTAAGAAACTTCCTTTCAAAACACGCTTCTTGTTGCTTACTGAAAATAGGTCAACATTTATCTTCCTGAATTGCTGTCTTTTCATAGCTCCACATTTTCTATTTTTTTGATGCTTATAGTGCTGAAGCAAAAGATTTTTTTCTTTCCACAAACCCACAGTGACCTAGAGCAGTAACTTTGAAATATTTGTTGAACACAAACTGGAAGTAAATACAAAAAAGTCTGGTAACTGCTTCAGAAGACTGATTCATGTAAAAATTATGTTTACTTTTGGAGACCAGTTTGCAGAGGAACTTTTTGAGTCTATCAGGTTCTGCAGAGCAGTTTCCTTCTGGAAAGTCAGTGGCTTTCCAGAACCTTTGATTCTTTCTCCTGTGATGATGAGTGTGTGTTGCCAGCAGTGCCTTGTCCTGTGTTGCTCTCCCCAGCAATCCCATGGACATACATCCCTCCCTAGGTATTTGTGTTCTGTATGTGATGCGTTTTTGCAAGTATGGATTCAATGGGAAATACATGAGAGTTCTGGAGAGAAGGAATCAGAAGCATTTCTGTCCTGTGTCCCTTACTCTGATTCAGTGCTGAATCCCCCTGGATTTTCTAGAATCACTGTTCTTCACCTTCTCTTGCTCTTTAATCTCTTAGGCTACTTTACAAAGGGAGCTGTAGTGAACTTGGGATGCCTTTCTGGAATGAAGTGGGGAAGCTGCTGGGTTTGAGCCTTCCACAGCTTAGTACTGTACCTATGTGAAGGTAAGTTCTGATCACTGGTCCCAAAACACATATCATCCAAGTAGGATGGCTTAGTTACCTTTTATCCAGGACTTTCTATAAGCAAAACACTGGGAAGTGATGTACCTCAGAGAGGTTGGCTTGATCAAACTACATGATAAAGCTCACAGAGAAAAGCAGCAGTTTTTTCTGCAGTCCCTGTATTGTCCCTATGGCTTAAAATGTTTTGGAGCAAGATCCACACACTATACCACACCTGCACACACACTCGCTCTTAAAACTATGTCTGAATAATTTCTTTGTATCTCAAAAGTTCTTTGGTCTTAAAATCTGTTTGTCAGAAAACCTTTTCTGAAACTCTTATTTTCCTAGTAGGCTTTATTTCACTGAGTTTAGAAAAATTTCTCCCTGTATATTTGTTCTTGACTTTTTGTGTGTGTGTGTGGTGATGTTGTTCACCGAAGTATGGGGGAAAAATACGTTCTCTATAGGAACGAGCATGACTGTCCAAGGTACCTCTTTTGTAGCAATCACTTCCTCATGGTAGCAGTACACACTTCCCACTATTTCCTACTGTGAAGAGAACTTTGACAGCAGAATTTGCTGTTGTCTTTTGGAAGGCATTTTTTGGAGGAGCAGCTCTGACTCCTGGCTCTGATGATTTGAGAAGGTACCATCTGCTGTGAGGTTTCAATCCTTGGAGCAGCATTGGCAGAACAGACAGTGTGTTTTTCATCTGGAACTGAACTCCACCAGCAGCTTAAACTAAGGAACTGGATTTGGAACTGAGGTAGCTGAAGTGCATTGTATTTGCTGTCTTTCCTATGACTGTCAGCTCCTCACTGCTGGTTGCTGCCCTCCCAGAAGCTTTTAAACTGGTAAAGCAAATGCTAAACCTCATTCCTCAGGGTTCTGAGCCAGCATTCAGCTGCTGAGGTCATCAGGGAGTAAACCTGATGTGACTGTAGACTGCACAACTGTCTGTATGTTCTGACTAGTGCAATCAGAAAGAAATTCTTACATTCTTAACTTGAAACTTTTCATCAAAAAGGATGATTAAAAAAAATGAGATTCTTGAGTTTAGTAGTAGGGCTCTATTCTTAGATTTTGTTTGTGTCTAGTAGGTCAACTGTCATTTTTTCTTTACATTTGTAGGAAAAGGGGGGTTTAAAGTGCATAATTCAGTAATGAGTAAAAAGGAGGACTAGAGCCAATGACACAAGGGAAATGACAGTAATCATCCACTGACTGCAGGTGGCTGGAAAGTCCGGAATGCGTGTGTGTCTCTTCTTGTTACTGAAGAATAAAAAAGCTTCTTCAGATGTTTTTCCCTTCCTCAAGTAACCTTAATGCATGATTCTTTTAGAGAGGGTTTTATTGTTTTTACTGCTTTTCCTCAAAAGCACTTAGCTGAAGTATTAGATCATATGTCTTTATAATGAAAAAATAGAACATTTTTCTCTTTAAGTAGCTTACTACTTAAGATGGTATAAATCTCAATAATCTTCATGAGAATCACAGTTATACTCTTGAGTAGAGCTCATGTTAGAGTTGAAGTTGTTTAGTTTGAAAAAATGACTTGTTCATGATTTTTGGTGCTTAGTTTGTCTCTGGCATTAAAACCTATTTTTAGTCAAAGACTGATCATAAAATATGGTGTATAAAGCTTTTCAAGCCTGATCTGCTTGTGTTGGTGTTTTACTGCTAACCTGAAGCTCAAGTGGCTTTGTTTGTACTGCAGTGGGATAGGGTAACGCTGACAGTAGGTTGGAATAGTAATGAAGGACTGGAATTAGGGGTCCTGGGGTGCTAACTTACTTAATATGGTTGTGTACAGGAAAAGGTATGTGTCTGCACTGGCTGTGGTGGTGTAAGCTGGTTGTAAAGGCAGGCTTGGAGTACACTCTTAAACACATTAAAGGCCTTGTAACTCAAAAGTAATTGCAAGAATGTGTATGGTATGCTTTGAAGTATCTGATCTGAATAAGGAGCTCCTTGCAGTCACCTAATGTTTATAACATTTTCTTTACTTTCAGGTTAATATTTAGGAAGTAGAAATTCTCCTAAACTCCCTTTACCCACATGGGGCAAGAGCAAGTATTTAGTGTGTCAGTGTGCTTCTTTAGTTGCATTATCCTAATTTTCTGTGGCTTTACAAATGGTACCTTTTCCCTTATTTTATTATTGAGATACTGCTACAGAAAACATTTCATAGTTCGCATTGTGCCTGTTGGTTCTTACTTCATTGCAGAAAGAAGAACTGATGATAAACTAATGTTAGAAACATGCATTTGGCTTTGATACTAAATAGAGTAGAACCGTCTTACGTTGGAGTTTGTGTTACTCTCCCATAAGTAAGCCCAAAATTAAACTTAAATAGACTGAAACACAAAGAACTGTCAAAATAGGATATCTTGTGATCCCTGCTTTTTGCAGACGTGCTGGAAGTAGTGGTTGAAGGCTTCATTTTTGTCATCATCAGGTCCAGCAATAACAGGTGTGTGGTGAGAGGAAGAGGGGCCTCTGATAGCCTGGACCCTTGCTTCTAATGTGGCTGACAGTCACCTCTGCTGTTTTCTCTCCACTGGTGATATCACTGCAAAGATAGTGATTCCTCAGGATATGCTGTATTTGGGAACCATAACTTACGTCCTTTCACTGCCTTCAAAGAGTTCTGTAATAGTTGACCTTCAGTTTCAGATAGAGGATTTACTTTGAAATTAGTATTTTGAGCTAGACTTGCTGTTTATTGCAAACAAGCTCTTCAGCAATGTTTTTACAACACTTGTTTAAAAACACATGGAGTTAATAAACAGTTTGTCACATACTTAAAATCTTGTGTGGTAAAACCTTGTCTTTCTCTTGCCGAGAAAATCTTTGAAGCAAAGATGCTTTAAAAAAATTGAAACAAAACCCATTGCAGCAGTGAGTCCATGATGTAGGCTGTGTGGAGCTAAGATTACATCATTTGTCAGGAAAATAATCCTGCTTGTGAGTTCATGGTTAGTTTGGAGATATGAAAGGTGTCAGAGCGTTTGAAACTGCTCATCCAAATTTGTAGCTGCTCTCTGAATATTCCAGCTGTTGTTTAGTGGCTTCTTTATAAGGTCACTTCTAACAAGTTTTTATGCTGTGCAAATCAGTTATCTGAAGAGCTTGAATTCTTTTTTCTGGGATTCCTCCATATCATACCCTCACTGGATTGATGGGTAAAACTGGGGCTAGGTTAGGGAGAGGGAAAGCTTTTTGAGGAGTTGCGTGTAAGTTATGCCAAGCCAAGTCCTTGAAAGGGCAAAAGCATGTTGACTGTAGTTCCAAAAATGATAGAAAATACTACAGTATTGAAAGTTGTCTAGGTCCCACACTTGCTTTTTTGGTTTGAAATTGTTAAACTTTCTCCTCTGGCTGGCATCATAAGTAACACCTGTTCAAAATGGTGGAGAACATGTACGTCATTGTTCTTTTATGTGCTGTTTTTCTGGTTCCCTATTGGCAGACCTAAGTTAGCATTCTTTTCTTGGTCACTGGGTGGTTGGAACTGTAAGAGAAGCAACAGTTCTGCTCCTTAGTGCTGGGAAGGGCAGGGTGAAGCTTAACCTCTTCTTGTTCCTGGTTACAGCAGATGTGGGTTGAGCTGTCCCTCCTTGGGCACTTTCCAGCCTTGCAAAGGTGATAGTCACAGATTTTTTCCCTCTGTGCTGTGTGTGACTCTCCTGAACTCTGAGTCTTAAGCACAATATATCCCAGCTGTCAGCCAGAGCAGTATTTTCCAGGAAACTGGAATGGAAGTAGGCCATATGTGGAAGTGCATGCTCTTTACAAAGTTTATGAAGTGTGAAGATATATTGTCTCTTTTGACACAGAAAATATAAAAACACAGATGCATTTAAAATACAAGAAGTCTAAGATCCAACTCTTCATTCTCTAAGGAATCAGGAAAGACATTCTGAGTTAATGTAGGTGATGCTGTCTTTATTTGGTGGATACCTACAGCAGCTGTCCTCATGCTGGCATGCTTGCAATGTTTCATCTGTGTATTTTTATAGGAACTTGTAATGTATAGGCTGACCATTATTTTGCCCTTTTTCTTTGTTTCTAGATTTATTTTTATTCTTGTGCAGACATGCGAAAACTTGTTCTTGGTTGCCATAATATTTATAGTTTTGTTGTGGCTTGTGTGTATTAATTTTTTTTTAAATGGTGTCATTAATTTTAACGGTTGTGGATGATTTCAAGGAAGTTAGGTGAGAAGGAAATGATTGTGGTTTAGTATCACTTTTGATTTCACCACCCATAGATGTAAAGGATAACAAAAGCCCCTAACACAAGCGAGTGCTAAATAAGGTTTTTATGCAGAGAGCATACACTTTGGTATGCAGTTTTTGGGAAATTAGTCTTCAGGTAATCTGTGTCTTCACATGACCTTTGTTGTTATAAACAGGAATAGAGGGTTGGCTTTCGTATTCAAATGTTAATGAGTTTGTTAGTTAACAGTTATAAGGCTAATAAGTTAATTTGAATGTTAATAAGCTTGTTAGTTAAGTTACAAAGTTGATGAGTTAATTCTTATGTCAATGAATGAGTTAATTAATTTCTTCAGTTAGTTGTAATGTAAGGTTGGTGTTACATGTTGGGCACTGTTGTATTCATGTGTTGGGCACTGTTGTATTCATGTGTTGGGCACTGTTGCATTCATGTGTTGGGCACTGTTGCATTCATGTGTTGGGCACTGTTGCATTCATGTGTTGGGCATTGTTGCATTCATGTGTTGGGCATTGTTGCATTCATGTGTTGGGATGAACCACAGAAGTTCCGGAGCAGTTGGGTGTCCCTGTTTGTCACGCCAGAGACCCGGGTTTGATTCCCTGATAGGGCGACAGAAGTCTCTGGAATCTGCCACAGGGGAGGGGTGTGGGTGTCAATCACAGTTACCGTAAGGGGAGAAAGCGGTGGATCCCACTGGACCATCCCGAACAAATCAGGAGACCCCTGGATGAAGGAGCCGAGCAGAACCACACTGGGGATGGGGTCAAGGGAGGAGCTACCGGGTATAAAAGTGACTCCCCAGCGCTGTCAGGGTGCCTCCAGCCATGCCCAACCTGTGCCCGAGCACCCAGCGCTGCTCCTTTGCCTTGCAGCTCAGCAGATCGCTGCTTCCTGGTCTCGGATTGTCATTTGTTTCTTCAATTAATAAACTTTCTTGTTTTAAATTTTCCATTGGCTACCTATTTGTTACATTTGTGACACTCTGGGTGAGGAAAATACCTGTATGAGTGAGAACCAAGGGCACAAATTAGAGAGGCAGAGGAAGCAGACTCCAGAAGATTAAAAACAGGGGAAGTCAAAGCTCTGGGGTGAACCTCTTCGTTTGTTAACTATACCCATAGATAACAGCCATTGCTGTTAAATCATAGAATTTTTAAACACCAACCTGAAAATCATAAGATTGCCTATACCAATGGAATCAGAGCTTGAGAAATACAGTATAATACAGTAGTATAATTTTAAGTATTATATTATTCCACAATAATTTGTTATTATACCTATTAACATATTGTGTAGAGCTTCAAAACTAATTATTTAATTTTTGTTATCTTTATTAGGTTCTGGTGGCAGGAGGAGAATACCAACCTGAGATGGAAGTCAAAACATCATTTAGCAAAGCCAGGGGGGTTCCTGAGACCGTATCCACATTAATTAATGAAGAATTTGTCTTGGTTCATCAGAAATCTGAGGACACCTCTGGAAACGATGAAAAACCACAGCTAAAGGTTTGCTATGACTTTATTTTTAAATGTGTAGCAAGGTTTGTATTGATGAAAAGAGTGCATGCTTGGCGTGTGCTTGAAGAGAGTCTTCGACTGTAATTTTTGTCCTTGCTTATTACCAGTGAGATTAACAGCACAGATTAAGCAAATCTGTCCAAACGTGGCAGTTCAGGTTTTCTTTTAATAACTTCTTTGGGGGTTAGCTTTGTTATATTCTGTGGATCTCTACATTAGTAAAGGACTTTACCAAAAATGAGCTTTGGTTTAAAGCTTAATATTCTTTATTGAAGGATCAGGCACTTACTTTAAAAGCATGTAATTAGACTATATAGGAATAGATTGGACAGGGTCTTGGACTTCAGTTCCTAATTCAGTTTTCCTGCTTAGTGCCACTTTAGGCACGAGTAAGACCTTTTCTAAAAGCTTTCTACCTCTAAATAGCAGAATATTTCAGCACTTGGGTGACAGCTGATTGGTTAAATACAAATTTCTCCACTTGAGCTGTAGTAGCCGATGTACTGGTTTTGGTCTGCTTGGAGCAACAGGAATTTGTTCCCCCTGAAATGACAGTAAGTACCTAGTCTGTCTTTGCAGTACTCTTTGGCAGTTATTTACAGCTGATAATTTCTGTCTGTATTAGACATTATGTGCTTCTTTAGTCTGGAAAGGGCTGGTGAACTGGAGGCAGAATCCATGATGCAGCTTTGGCCATGGTTTTCTTTTGTCTGAAAAGCTGGTACTTGCGAAAGACTGTTTTTCTTTTAGGGAGTGTGTTATCTCCAATTTTTTTTTCATTTCATTAGGCTTGCACCACTCTTATGTGTGGGAAAGTTGGTGAAGCAACTGAAATGGACTGGATATGACCAAGAAAGTAAAATTTTCTTTAAGAGTAATCTATAGCAAAGTCTGTTGGTCTCTAGTTTGAAGGGAAGCTCTAAATACACAAACCTGTTATTCTAAGAGAAGTCTGTAGTTTTTTGATGGGTGGTTTTTTAATTAGCAATGAGAATTTGCATTTTATGTAAGGGGATGCGATTCTGAATTATATTTGATTTGATTTTGTTGATTCTTGGTTTGTTGTCTCGTTCAGCAAAGTTTCTTAACTTTCGCAATTAGTAAGACTCTACGTTTGAAAAATAATAGTGAAAGTAAAACTACAGGTACCTTCAAAAAAGTCATCTCCTTCTGCTTACAGGTATTTTCAAATGGAGATGAGGAGCTGGAGAAGGCAATGGAAGAGATCCTGCGGGATTCTGAGAAAGACCAGTATGGCTCTGCAGTCCGAGAAGGTTTCAGTGATGCCAGTGGCCAGGCAGCTGCGGATGGGACAGCAGGACAAACAAACCAGCCCTCCCTGCAGCTGGTGTTGGACCCTTCTACTACAGGTATTGCCCGAGGGCTTTCCCCCTTAATCACGCATGGCAGCTTGTTTCTTTATGCAGTTTCAAGTTAACCCTAAAATGAATACAAAGCTTTCCAGAGCGTCATTCCAGAATTATGTTGGAGAATACCCTGGGGCCTCCTCTTATTTATTATGAAGATTATAGGTAGGAGTAGATTATCATCAGACTGATACCCTGAGCTGTTCTGCTTTGGTCACGATAATGTTCGTTTTGTCTTCAGCCAAGGATTAGTTGGCACTAGGGATTGTATGAATTGCTGAGTGGACAATAGTTGAGGTGAATCTGGTGCTGCTTGAGCTCAAGAAGTTTCAAGGCAGTGTTCATTGATGGTGCTACCTGCAAATGGAAAACACCCTGAGCAAACTGATTAAACTGTCCGTCTCTGATCCTGTCACCAGGTAGCAGCAAGGCTAGCTTTGGATTTGATATTTGCTAGGAATGTTTGTGGTACTTCCCCGGTGGTTGAAGTTTTCATGAAAAGGGGAGGACTGAAAGCTTTTAATGTAAACTATATTGTATTTTATAATATATATTATATATATAATAGATATACATATATATTATATCTATAATGTATATGTATATATATTTTATGAAAAATATATTGTAGATCTATATATAAAAAGATATATATAGCTATATATATAAAAGGCTACAGTATAAAAATACATGTATTCCGTTACATATATTAGGAATACAAGGCTATGGTTATCTCTGTGTGCCTTGAGCTACAATTCTTTTTTCCTCAATAGCACTTCTGTGGTATTCCAGGGCACTTCTGTGGTATTCTGTCAGCTCATTCTCATAGCATCTGTTGGAAATAAAAGAAAGATGTTCTTGTGGTAGAGTAAGGTAGACAGTTCATATGAAATGGAAACACCCACATCTTAATTACATGTGTGCTGTATTTATGAGAAACTTACCTCACTGTCTTCCTGTTTGATCTTGTTCAAACAGAACACAACCCTTAGCATGAGTGAACAAAGAAATAACTTACAGATATGTTTCGCTCGCCCCACTCCAGCCCCAACAGGAATAATTCAGTTTTACAGCCATTATGATTCTAAGTATTATGGCAGTATCAGCTCTAGGAATAAGAAATAGAAATAACAGGGCACACAGCGGGGTTGGGACTGGGTGATCTTCAAGGTCCATTCCAGCCCCTTAATGTTCTATGATTCTCTGATTCTGTGACTGCCTAGAAAGATTTAGAATGTCCGTGCTGTGTTCCAGTGGTGCCAAAGAGAATCAAAATGCATTTTGTCCCCATGCCACTCTTGGAAATGTGAATTAGATTAGAGTAGGCTTCACAGTAATATTAAGCTGCCAAATAGATTTCTTGCTATTGGAGCTGAACTGTCTACTCTCATGTCCATTCGTGGCAAATGTAGGAGATTTTGCTGTGGAACTCATTGGAAAAAAAGATGTGTAAAAGTAAAAGCACATGGCTAAAGAAATGGTTTCTTCATTTTCAGAAATCTCTGCACCAAGGCCATCTTCTCCCAGTGAACCCCTGGAAGAGGACAGTGTGCTGTTTAACAAACTGACTTACTTAGGTTGCACCAAGGTGTCAGCCCCACGGAATGAACCAGAAGCTCTACATGCCATGGCAAACATGAAGTCCTCAAGTCAAGCCCCTTTACCTGTAACGCTCTATGTTCCAAACATTCCAGAAGGCTCTGTAAGGTAACACACGTGTTTGATTTGTTGCTTAAGCAGACACCTAAGAAGTGGTTTCTGACTTCGTTACTTGCACAGGGAAGTAGAATTGCTGTATTTGTGCCTGAGGTTCTCGCTGAAGACAGTTAATTTTGAGAAATTACTCTGAAGCAACAAAATGTGTGCTCAAATTTACCATGCAGTGCATGGTTGGTGGTACCAGTTGCCACACAGTGTCAGCAAAAGCTTCTCTTTCTACCTTAGTATCTGTTCAAATATGATAATAAGAGAGATATTGGAAAGGGAGAGCTGATAACACCTGTGCTTTCCCAGCCTTCCTAGTCTGTCCATGCTTCCAAGGTACCCGTGTTGCAGGAGTCCTGGCCTTTGGTTTGCTGCAGAAGTGTCGGTTCAGACTCTCCCATGTATGTTGCAGAGTTGAGATGCCATTCTCTGCTTCCAGTCATTGCTGTGCAGAAGCCAGCTCTGACCTATGTCTGCCTCATGATTCAAATGCTGACAGTCTCCAGATACTAGAAAACATTTACTTTCCCCATGTGAGAAGAGTCTTTTAATTACTGATGAGAGAGTCAAAGGTTCTTAATCAGAGTGCACTAAACATGCATCTGTAGCATTCTTGCATCCAGAAGTAGGGAGCATCTCAGTATCCAAGGTGTTTATTTTTAAGCTCTGATATCAAGGTATCTGAAGGATATGATTGGATTTCCTTCCTTGCCCGAGCTGTGCTTATGTACTGACTTTCATCTTGTGGAGAAAGAGAAGGACCTTCAAGAATCTGTATTATTTTCTTCCATTTTGTTCTTTGAACCCAATTTAAGTTTCATTTGACATTAGAAAATACTCCATTTGTATACTTCTACAATGGCAACAGTCACCCAGACATAAGATGTAAAGTGTTCTATGCCTGTTTTTTGTACTCAGTGTGGCCATTCAGGAAGGTTGTTTTGCAAGCGAAGCTGCAGGTTCCTTTGATCTTTAATGTCAGAGGATATCAGTAAATGAGGGACTGCCTATGGACAGAACTGGAAAGGTGAATCCATGTGTGACATAATACTCTTCATTAAAGCTTAGGTGATACCAGTGTTGGCTTTTAAGAGTGTGTCCATTCCTGGTGTCTGAATACTTGTCCTGTGAGGTTCCAGTTCTCATGTCCCACCAATATTACAGTGTGCTGAATCCTCCCAGGGCTCTTCTTGCCTTTAGATTAGTCCTGCATTTTTATTGTTAAAGATTTGGGTTTTTAGGTGACTAATGTTTATTGACCCTTGATGTGAATGTGCATATGGACAAGTAGTGAAAAGACAGAGGAGAACACTGTGGCTCTATTACTCTTTAAAAGTCACTATCCACCAGTCTGTTCTGAAACACCACTCTCCTGCTTCTAAGTTTCTGAAATGTTCTTTGGGTCCTGTGTTTGAGAGTATTTTAAAATTTTGTATGAGGTCTTAGATCTGTGGTAAATGTTCACCTGAATGTGGCAGCATTGGCTAAGCTATGTAGTCCTGTTGACTCCAAAATGGTTCTCATAACAATTTCTTAAACAGATATTTAAATTCCTTTATAATGTTGCATTTTCTTTGATCTTTGTATACAAATCACATTTTTATGGTTTCTGTGGTTTCTACATTTCTTGTTTTGTGTTTCTATCAAGCAGTGGCCATTGTTTACTGTATGATACAGAGGTACTGTATTTGTCTATATTATGGTGTACAAAAGAAATTAAGTCAGTGTTACAACCAGGAACATTTACATCTTAAATTTGTTAAGCATAACTTTTCTGTTCTTGCTGCCCATGTCATCTACTTGAATTTAGTAGTAACTAGAGTTTAGATCCTTGTTTATGTAATTGCAGAAAAGCCTTTTAGGTAGGTCTGTCTGTTTTACTGACCTGTTCCTTTGATATTCCCTGTTCCTTTTCTTGCCAGAATAATCGATCAATCGAGCAATTTGGAGATAGCCTCGTTTCCCATCTATAAGGTGTTGTTTTGTGTGCGGGGGCAAAATGGGACCTCAGAGAGTGACTGCTTTGCATTTACTGAAAGCAGCTGTGGCACAGAAGAGTTTCAGATCCATGTTTTCTCCTGTGAGATTAAAGAGGCTGTAAGTATTCTGTGTTGTGCAGTGACTGGGGAAAAGGACACAAGCAATATTTGAAGAGGTCATTCCCAATGTGGAAATGGTATATAGGGCCTTGGAAAACATGTTAGCACATATTCATGAGTTTTGCAGACTGTGCAGCTAGTCATACCTGAATATTGTTATAATTTTAAGTTTTTGCTTTTAGTGTTTCAACAACATTCCAAAGTGCACTGTAATGGGAATATCTGGAAAGCCTCTTTTGGGGCTTTTGCAGGCCTCATTTGGGTATGTTTCATATGGAAGTTGCAATGTATACCTTTTGAATTACAAAGAACCATGTTACGGTACTCTCCCCTAGATATTGTAGGAAGAACTGTGTGACAGTTCTTCCTAAAAAGAAAGGGGAAAGTACTCAGAAATGAACACCTGACTAGGGGAAGAAAAGGGCTTTGTAGGGTGGAAAAAGAGGGGTTGAAAATGAAGAAATCTCCTTGGGTTTTGACATCTGCCGGAGCAAGCTGTATGTTGTGTTGTTAAAAACACAACCTGAAAAGTGCATTATCCAAGTCCTCTAATGAGCTGCATTCCTAATCTCTAATCTAATTTATATTAGCTCACTGAGCATGACATGAGCAGGGAATGTGACAGGAATGGAAATAGGAGATGTTGTTACTGAAATGGCTTGGTGATTGAACAGATAATGTTGAGTACTCTGTGTTACATGAGGCATGGTTTGTGTTCAGTATAAGAGGCAAGTGATTTTGTGACCTTCAAAAACATCACAATGCCTCATTGAAAAGACCCTTATTTTTGATCAAAATATTAATGGTTTTGCTTTTCTGCAGGTCAGCCGAATTTTGTACAGTTTCTCCACAGCATTCAAGCGTTCTTCCAAACAAGCATCTGATCACGTGAAGGACTTTGTTCTTCCCACGCCAGATAGTGACGTGTACACTTTCAGTGTCTCCTTAGAAGTCAAAGAAGATGATGGAAAAGGAAATTTTAGGTAATCAGAATGGAAAGGGAGAAGCAGAAATGTCTTTGGAAAAAGCACACAGCTACTTTCCACGTGCACAGCTACTGTGTTGCAACAAAATTAATTTGACCTCTTTTCATAAGCAGACATGCTATAAATAGGAAGCTGCTCTTTTGATGTTACAGTTTTCTTCTCTCTGTTTTTTCTGTGAAAAGATTAAAATCTAGGATACCTTTTTTCAAGTTAATTTCTTTTCACTACATCATTTCTTTTAGGGATGCTCAATGTAGGCCTGTGCAAATGGAAAGATAGTAAGAAGTCTGTTAAAAACTTTAGTCAAAACCAAGTTTCTTGAGTAAATGCAATCTAGTGGTCTCTTTTTTGATTTTCTTTTTTAAAGCTAATTAATTTTGAATTAGTTGAAAATTTAGAAAACGTAGACTCTTTTCTGTATTTAACAGTTCATGTTCTATACCTGCTGAAGGATGTTTCTATTCTTTTAGCCCTGTGCCAAAGGATAGAGATAAATTGTATTTCAAGCTTAAACAGGGAATTGAGAAGAAAGTGGTGATCACAGTTCAGCAACTCTCGAACAAAGAACTGGCCATTGAAAGGTAAAAATCTTACAAAAATGATGGTTAGATTTTTGAAAGAATAGTATTTAATGTAGTTTTCTCTGACTTTGCAAGTAATGTGATAGGAAAAAAGTGTACCAATAACACAAAGTATGATTGCACAGTTGAATTAATGCCGCCAGATGGCAATCTTATCAAAAGACTAACAAAAGGAGAATTCAGTTCTAGTGAAAAGGAAATTAAGATAACAGGAGAATCAAGAAAACCTGACCCCCAACCCTCCCAAAACCTCACTGATCTCTTGACTTGGTTTCACGCTTTTGCTTCAGAACAGAAACTAAAATTTTAGACAGGGGTTATACAGTAGAATTTTTTACCATTGTTTTCGTGTTGTAAAATTAGGCTTTTGCTACTCATTGACTTTAAAAAAAAAATCTATTTACAGTTTAATTTTAATTTAAATAATTTTGTCTTCAGGAGTCAGTTAATGAGGCATTTATGAATAGCATTTGATTATTGCGTTTCTCCTCAAAGTGAAACTACCTTTCTTAGAAATTAGCTTTTTTTTTGGTGCTGTTTAGAATATTCAATTGAGATGTTATTTTTATCACCACAAGCTTTGCTGTGAAAAAGTTACTTAATTGGAATGACATACACAGGCTTGTAAGTCATTCTGTGTACTTACCCCGATAATATTAAAATTCAAAACTGGTGGAAGATGAATGCAGGTTGCATCAGACTGAGCTTCTGAGCAATTTAATGTGTCTTCAAAAATATTTATATTTCTAAAGAAATTTGGTCTCTCGTCTAGAGATTTCAAAAATCTTTTGTCCTGGTTTCAGGAGATCAAACTTGGTTGCCGCTCAGAGAAATTGCCCCCTCCTGGTGTTCAGGCAGAGCCTAGGGTTGGGTCAGGGTGATGGAGAAAGTTCCTCTCAGGAGTTACTTTGGCCCCTCCTGCTCTTGTGCCCTCTTTGACCTGGGTTTTGCCAGTTTGTATTTGGATCAAAGCAGCTGAGGAGATGGTGTTCATTTCTGAGTCGTGTGTGCCGCTGTATAGGTTCAGTCCCACAATGGGGGATATGTCAAGTCTCAGTTGCTTATAGGATTGAGGAAGAAAGTTCTGGTTAATGATCAGGGGCTTTAAGGAAGTTGTTCTGAAGAGTGAAATAGCCTTTCATTCTGAGAGATGGAAGGATTGACACTCCTCTCAGTACAGTGGTGTTTAGATGAATTTTGCTACCAGTCATACATGAGAGTTAATTCCAAGTTCTGTATATATACCTTAGGTTAAAGTCTAGGCTGGTGTCCTTAGAACTGAATTACAAAGTACTGGTTGGTTTCTCATTAGTAGTGGAAACTCTTAAAGATCACAGAATACCAGAATGGTTCAGGTTGGAAGGGACCTTAAAGACCACCCTGCTCTGTCATGGGCAGGGACACCTTCCACTATCCCAGGTTGCTCCAAGCCTTGTCCACCCTGGCCCTGAACACTTTTAGGGATGGAGAAAACACAGCTTCTCTGGGCACCCTGTGCCAGGGCCTCACCACCCTCACAGGGAAAAATTTACTCCTAATATCTCATCTCCTTCTGCCCTCTGGCAGTGTGAAGCCATTCCCCCTTGTCCTGTCATGGTGTAAACTTAATACCATCAGCCTTACCCATGGGTAACATTAGTATTTTTATAAATGAAAATATGCATTATTGAGTAACAATTACAGTTCTTTTTTTTTCTACTGGTCTAGAAAGTAGTGGAGTATGTGCAATTGCACAGAGCTGCTCACTAGCCAGCTTTAAGTGCAGAAACCCAGCAAGTCTGAAGTGAGACCAAGGCCCACAGTCTGTGCAGGTTGTTTTGAGTCCTGGGTGTGTGGCTGAGCCTCCTCACGTTGGAGGCTGAATGTGCTGACAGCTGTTCTTGTAAAATCTGTCTTCTGCAAGTGAGGATCCTGACCTGGTTTGAACTGATTTTCCTCTTTGAAATAAGAGGGGAGAGAAGCCCTGACTCTTCTTGCAGCAGAATGCTGCTAGGCATCACAAGTCTCTGCTTCTGTGAGAGGCAGGGGTTACTTGTTCCTGCCTCCCATTCTTTTGGAAACATACTTCCCAAAAATTTTGGCTGTCATGCATCAGAACTTGTGTACATCTGAGCAGTGCGCAGCAGGAGTAGCATCTGGGAGCTGTTGTCTTTGAAAGCCACAGATATTTTGCCTGCCTCTGGATCTTGGCCTTAACATTTCTCTGTAGCCGCTGTAGCAGAAGCTGCTGACCCCTCTACTGTTAACAGAAGCTCTCTCAGAGCTGTTTCTGCCCCAGGAACAAGAAGTAGTGGGTCTGCTGTTAGGTTCTGCCTGCTTCAATTAGTCCCTCAGAGAATCTGGTTTGTGTGGCTAAATCTAAATCCTGGATCTGAGCTGCCTGGGGTGCTTTACATGACACTGCATTATGGATATAGGTAAATCAGAATTGTTGTCTGCTGCTTTATTTACCACTTAGATTTTTATGATTCTAGTAGTGGAAGAGTATGGAGAATGGAAAATACAATTGTGGATGTAAGTTCCTGTTAAGTGTAATGAGGTGGCAAGTGAAAACCATATACCCCTAATGTAACAGGGGAAAGCTAGGTGGTGTAGTAATTGCATATCTTGAGACTTTTACAGTTAATAGTGTTATTAAAATTTTAGTTGCTAGTTTTCATATGTCCAAGCAATATTGTTCAGCCTATTACATAATTCTGAGAGTCGGCGAGAAAAAGTGGTTTGATTATCAGAGAACAAAAGAGAAGAAAAGTTCTTGAAACCAAACCCTCTGAATTACAACCCCAATTTTCCATAATATTTCAAATTGCTATTACTTTCAATTTGTTTTTTCCTTTTTCATTTGAGATCTAAGGTTTTTTAAAACCTGTGCAAGACAGCTTGCTGTTGGTTACAAATATGTAATTCTGTTTGGTGTTTTTATTCATGATGGAGTATGTTCAAAGGAGAGAAAGATAAAGATGATTTGCAGAAACCTCAGACCTGGATTTGTGCCTTCAAGAGTCAGGAAATTTGAAAATCTGAATGTCTGAAGAATTTTTTGGTTTTTTTTTTTTTTTTTTGCTCTTAAAAGTATCAAGAAAAATTTCTTGTAAAATGATTGGACTGGAATTCTGGAATTCAAGGCCCTCTATAGCACACAAATTCAGATTTAAAAAAATGAACAATGAAGTCTTAAAATTGAGAAAATTGTTGTTTCTTGGTTTTTTTTAAGGGCCCATGATGCTACGTGGTTTTTTTTCAGCAGTGCTCTTATGAGTGATAGAATGAATGAATTTGTATTTCTTCCTATGATTGCATAAGAACAGTTTTAAAGATGAACTGGGGAGACAGTGAATTTCTTCCTGCCAGTCTCCACCACTAATATATAGGAATTGTTGATATCGTTGAACTCAATATTATAAATGGTCTTTAGGAATAATTGAGTTTTGACAGGTCAGATGCTAATTTCTGCCGTCCTCATTCTGGAAAATAATTTCATTGTGTTTTCTGTAACTTCTATTGTGTTGTTTCCTGAGCGTTGCCATAACAATAACAAACTTCTCTGAAAGGTACTCTTAAAATTAGAAGCAGTAGGTGGCTGTCCATTATGTTCAAGCAAAGACTTTTGTATTGTGAGGAGCTAATATATGTCCTTTTTTTCCTTTTTATTTATTTTTTTTTTAAATAAACTTTGCAGGTGCTTTGGGATGTTGCTAAGCCCTGGACGAAATGTGAAGAACAGTGACATGCATTTACTAGACATGGTAAGACTTAGCCCTAAAAACCTGTTCAGTAAGATAAGGTGATTTGAAAAAATAAACCAAAAACAAATAAACCCCAGCAAAATGAGCTTCTAAGATCTTTTGCTTTGTTTGGGTTTTTTTTGTTTCTTAAATCCTGGGATTTGATATCTACAATCATAAGATGGACAAAACATTTCAATTAATGTCAAAACCTGTGGCATCTGGCTTTTATTCAGTTAGTGAAGCAGAGATTAGGTTGTTACAAATAACTGAGCCTTCTGTATTGTGTTAAGCGTGTTCCCTAAAAATTTAGAGCGAATAATTGCTTTTGTATTTGAGTGCCAGGGAAGTGCTCTTATTTTTCCAACAGGCTGAAAGCTTTGCCTTTATTTCCTTCGTTTGATTTGACATTCTTGCCCAGAGTTTGAAGTATTCACTTGTCTTCTACAATATTCCATTTCTTAAAGCTGCTTCTGCAAGAACTGCAAAACAATGTGATCCTTTCTGTGATAATACCAATTTTCTTTCTCTATGTGGATAATACAGCCATTTTCAAGTTACGAAGTGCTAGAGTTAAACCCATCAGACCTTTTGTGGCTCCACAGTTGTCCCAGTTTTGGCTAGTTCATTTCTGTACTCATGCTGCTGGTTCTGTCTGTCAGTATTAGGTCTCTTGTCAGACTCATTTATTGGCCTGATTGTATTTACTAGCCCGTCTTTTCCCTGGTTTTCTTTGCTGAAATTAGTTCAGATTTTCCCTTTTTATTATTTGATTATAAAACTGAATAAATTATGAAGAGTTTCAGAGTGTTGTTGTTCCTATAAATCTATATAGCACCTTTTTACTGTATTTGAATTCCTGCTGTTATTCCACCTTGAATTCTGTTTACATTCACACTCCAAGTACGTTTAACTCTTGGAAGTAATGAATTGTTAGTTCATTTCTTGACTATAGCACAGAAATAGACACTTGTGATTTCCTTTCAACCTCCTTTCTCCATATTTAAATCTGGAGAACTCAGTCACTTTTATTTCTCTGACTGGATTGTAGAGAGGGAACATCAGTCTCCTTTCATCTCTAAAGATGCTACCAAACAGGCCTGTTGGATCCATAGGGACTGTTCCAGAAAACTTCAGGAAGCATGTACTTGCTTCATACTAGTAATAGTTCATTCCCTTAATTCACTTTCTTTAAGGTTTCTAGAACTGTTTCTCATCCCCGTGCTCCATCCCTTTGATCTCAAACCACGACTGTTAATACAATCCTGTATGATTTTGTTTTTAGGAATCCATGGGAAAGAGTTCTGATGGGAAGGCTTATGTCATTACTGGAATGTGGAATCCTAATGCACCCATGTTTCTAGTACTTAATGAGGAAACTCCTAAAGGTAGTGGAATGTAATCTGTGTGTTTGTTTTACCCAGCAGGGGTTTGGTGTATGTGCTTTCTCCTGGCATTCACGGTGCATAGCTGAGCACATGAACCTTTATGTTCCAAGAGTCCATTGCTAGGAATTTTTCTGTATAAACATGTGCAACACAGAGTTGTGAATAATTGTTCATAGAGCAGTGTGGTGCTGATTTGGAGATGTTACATTAGTGTGTGGGGCTGATGTGCCTGTCCCTGGTTAGCAGGACTTTTTGGTTCTAAGCATTTCCAAGTTGTTTTCCACCTGTTGCACTCAGCAAAGCAGTGTGAACAGCAGGCATTGGGGTTCTCCTCCTTCTAGTGTGAGTTGATTACAAATAGCATTTCATCCCCTGCATCTTGGGGCAGCTGGCAATGATGCATTCAAGTGCTTGATTATACAGCACAGTTTCTTATTGCTGGAACTTACATCCTCTGGTGGGATTGAAAAACTTGGAATGTAACTCTGGAGTTTGTTTTCTGCCCTGAGGCAGAGCTCACTTAAGGCACATCTTAAGATGTGCTTAAAGGCGAATCTGAGTACCTACAGCCAGCCTCACTGTTCCTGCTGATGGATTTTCAAACCACATTAGTTCTAGTAGCATGTAACAGAACTCCTTACACTTCACGGTGTGACCTTATCCTCTTCGTGCTTCTTTGGTTTGATGGAGATTGTGTCTCTTAATGGTGTTTTCTTGCATAGTGTCTCGCCCCTGTCTTTAAAACAAGGGTGTAATATCTTTGTTTTTAAAGTTACCAGAGTTCCTTGGTGCACTGGTTAATGCACACTTTCATTCTGTGCAACAGACACGTAGGGTGTAGAACTCAGGCAACTAAAACAGGTGCAATAGAATCATTAATTAAGGAGAAAGGATTTTCAGTTTGAACAGCAGTTTACAAATTTGAACTTTGACTTAAATTCTTCTCATTTTTGTGTTTCAGACAAGCGTGTGTTCATGACTGTGGCTGTGGATATGGTTGTTACTGAGGTAGTAGAGCCAGTCCGGTTTCTGCTGGAGACTGTTGTGCGTGTGTATCCTGCCAATGAACGCTTCTGGTACTTCAGCAGGAAAACCTTCACAGAAACTTTTTATATGAAGCTGAAACAGGTAATGCCTTTGAGTTTTTTAGAACATTTGTCTCATCTGTCCTAATTTGGCCTTTATAAAAGTCAGTATGGCACCTGCTCCTCAGCAGTTTGTTTCTTTTAACTATTTATTTCAGGGATGCTCTAATGCATAAGCATTAAGTGGCAGGTACATAGTTTCAGTGCCTTTTTGTCATGGTTTAACCCCAGCTGGCAAGTAAGGCCCACACAGCCGCTCGCTCACTCCCCCACAGTGGGATGGAGGAGAGAATCAGCAGAGTAGAAGTGAGAAAGCTCGTGGGTTGAGATGGAGACAGTTCAGTGAGGAAAGCAAAAGCCATGTGCTCAAGCAAAGCAGAACAGGGAATTCATTCACCACTTCCCATGGGCAGGCAGGTGCTCAGCCATCCCCTGGGAAACAGTGTAACGCTGGCTTGGGAAGACAGATGCCATCGTTACAAACGTCCCCCCCTTCTTCCTTCTTTCCCCCACTTCACGTGCCAAGCATGATGCCATATGGAACACGTCCGGAACACGCCTTGGGGCAGCTGGGGTTAGCTGTCCTGGCTGTGTCCCCTCCCAGCTTTCTGTGCACCTCTAGGCCTTTTGCTAGTGGGATGGGATGAGGAGCAGCAAAGGCCCTGACTCTGTGTAAGCAGCTGCTGGGCAGAAGCTAAAACTGCCCTGTGTTATCAAAACTGTTTCCAGCAGAAACCCGAAGCGCAGCCTCATAACAGCAGTGTGAAGGACAGTAACCCTAACCCAGCCAAACCCAGCACACCTTGTAAACCGAATTTTGATGAGTACTAAGTCATTGGTTTTGTGGGCTTAAACTATTTTGTACCTGCCTGTTGAATTATCTTTAATTCTCTATAGTCTGACCACTAAAGCAAGACTTCTAAAGCAAGTCCATTTGACTGGTAAAATTGGGAAATGACTCTATAATTATTCATTTTAAAATGAAAGGGCTACTGACATTCACAATATGAGGGCAAGTGGCTGTGAGAATGTAACCCATTAAAGGCAAAGGATCCTAATGCAGAGGTTTAAGAGAGTGAGCCTGTTATGACTGTAGCTCAAGACCCTTCTGCTTTTGGAATTGGCTGAGATACATACAAGAGATATGTCTGCCCAGGGTCACTGGAATGGTGTGCAGCTGCATCCTCCTGCAGCCACTGCTGACCTGCTTTCTCCAAAGACTTACGTCTTGGTATTGGCTCAAAAAGTGAAGAGCAGAGGCCAGTTGTACTGTGTGCATTGGAACAGTGGTGCATTATCTTTGACTAATGGAACCAAAGAGCAGTGATTTTAATTTTACTGAGCCTAATGGGAGTATTTGAGTCATCCTCTTTCTGTGGGACACAGCAATAGGTCTGAAAAAACCAAGCTGTGTTGATATTACATGGGAAAATTGCTGCTGTGTTTAACACTTAGGGAGTAAATAAATCTCAAGCAATGTTGTTTTTGTATTTCTTCTAGAGATTAGCATAGCAAGTTAGAATTTAAGAAAATCTGAGAAGGCCAACTGTTACATGCAAATAAGAAGATCTGCCTTTTGACAATAAAGAAAATTATTCTACTCTCAGCAGTTTGATGCTTATCTCTGATCAGTTCAGCTTGCCTTTTAAATCACTTGCAACTGTACCATTTTTAATCGAGTAATATGGATGCTTTCTTTTTCTCACCCCTTACAATGTGACAAACATACACATGCCTCTCTTCCCTGAAGAAACACATGCATTTCTCCCTGCTGCGAAATTCAGAATCTGTTTGCAGATCTTTAGAAAAGGAATATTTTTAGTCCTAGTAGTCCTTCTGCAAGGTGAGGTCCTGATTGTGGTTGCCAGGATCTCTTTGGATGATTTGTATCAAGCCTTTATTTCACCAGTTCTCAGTTGGACAGTTTGCATTGCAGTAGCTGTTCCTGCCGAAGCCTTGGAAAGATGCTGTACCCCAGGGCACTGTTACTCCTTGGGAGATAACTCTGCAGGTGGCATTGGAGTCAGCCATTGGTGAACTTCCTGGGAAAGTGCTTGAGCATTAAGTAGATTCTAGAAAAATCAGAAGCCTTCTGAGGAAGGATTCAGGCAGATTTAATCGTCTGAGCTGAGATGGGTGAGGTGCAGTCAGGTATAAAGAGTGCCAGAAATGCAGGTTAATGTGTAATTCAGGATTGTTCTTTCTAGCTGTCTTACTGCATTGCTCACACATTTTCATTGTTACAACGTGGTCCTTGTAATGGTGGGTTTGTGCTTCAGAGAAAACCAATAATCAAACTTTTTACATTTTATACAGAAGGGTCTTGCAGTTAACCAGAACGTGTGCAAGGAGCTGAAGACTTGTAATTATTGTAACATACAGCAAAACCCACAGTACCTCATGCCTTACTGTCTCAAAAATAAAAGCTATAGATAGCCATGGTTAATAACATTAGTGGCATCAGCACTTTATTGATTTAACCAAGTACTTTGTAATTACTCAATTATGGTGTTATGTGAGAATAAAACAGGGATAAGGGCTCTAATATTACCCTGCTTAAATTTACGAAATGCAGGGTATTTATGCCTACACCCCAAAATTCATTAAACTGACTTAACGAGAAATTCACTCAGCAAAACTGGCTGATAATTAGAGCCTTTGCTTTAAGGGAAGCAGGTCTGAATGATTTATCTAAAGTAAATGAGGAAAGTTTTCTCACTATAAAATAATTTGCATTGCGTCACTCCAAACAGTCCCTGTTTAAGCTGCTCATCTGCATAATTTCACCAGCTGGTTGAAACTGCAAGTGTTGGTCAGTAGTTCATCTATATCTGCAGTGCAGTATCGTGGAGCCTTTCAACTTTATCATGACTTTGTTTTTCAGACAAATTGAGGGTTCTCCAATTGCAACTGTGTTCTTTTTCGTGGTTAATTTGATGGTTTTAGTATGTTCCAAAAATTAGCTTTTTTAAACTAATTAGGCGAGATGCACAAAGAACAAAATAGCACAACATTTTGGGCTGCTTCATTTAATACCATCATTAGTTTGCAGTTATATCCAATTCTCTAAAAATACAGTAATCACTGCGTGTCACAAAAAATAACTGTGTTCATAACTGTAACTCAGAGGAAAAACTAGTCCTCCTTTTATTTTAAAACTTGCAGCTGCTCAAACTATAGTTAATTGACTTATTTTTCATAAGAAAGTCATAGAATCATTGAATGGTTTGGGTTCACAGGGAGCTTCAAGATCATCTAATTCCAGCCCCACTGCCCTGGGGTTCCATTACATTTCTCCATTGGACGGAGTGTATTTTAAATTATATTCTGCAGAAGAAAGATAAATTTTCCTGGTTTTTTAGTGAGCAGAGCACTAAAAAGAGCTTTTCACAATTTATGACTTTTCAAAAGCGTGAGGTTTTGTTTCTTCTTTAGTCTTGTCTTTCCTTACCAAAAAACTCTTACAATAATTTTTTTTCCCCTCAGGCATTCAGTTTCTGTTTCAGTTACTCCAATACTTTTCCTCTTTGTTCTCTCCTCTTTTCTTTAGCTGAGATTTCTCTTTGACTTGATCTCATTATAGCTGTTTAAATTGGAAAGCTTTCTTTATCATTGTTCTGAACAGTACTGAAAATGGTTGTTAAGGGGCAGCTTTGGAAATAATGCAGTTTTATTTATATTTTCTGCCTGTAAAACTGAGAGAAACGGAACTGTCAGATACTGCCATGTGTTCATACCAAGGCAAAGAAATCTGAGGCAGTGTTGACCAGGCTATTGTTAAGCCTTTCACAGCCTTATTTTTCAACAGTGGCAGCCTAATGCATACCCGTATTTTGGTTCAGTCTGAAGGAAAAAGCCACACAAGTGCTGGAGATGCAATTTATGAAGTTGTCAGTCTTCAAAGAGAATCTGCCAGAGAGGAAGAATTAGTCACCCCAACAAGTGGAGGAGGGCCTATGTCATCCCAGGAGGATGAGGCAGAAGAAGGTAAGGATAAACGGGCACTTACAGTTTCCATGGATAGTACTGTTATATTTCTGCTGTTAATTTACTCATTTAAGTCTTAATGCAACTGTTCTGGACAAAAAGATAGCCAATAATTTTCTGTTAGCAGTAATAATATTTTTACCAAGCCACTGTTTGGATGTCTTCCAATAGCAGCAGCAGACAACGTGTGTCCATCTTTCCGTGTGCTGCAGAATGCATTACTGAGGCACCCGTGCTCTGCCAGCAAGTTAGAAAATGGTTTTCAAAGGTATTCTCTTCTAATCAGAAGTCATTTGCCTTGAAGATGCTGTGCTGCTAAAGAGGACAGCATGAAATTAGGCTTTGAAATGGCAGGTTTTAAATGCCTGTTTGTAAAGAAAAACAAAAAAATATCCCAGACAGACTCACACAGGGAATTGCCCCATCCCCTTCACTGACTGCTTAGCATGTGATTGGTTTTCCCTCACTTATATCTAGGGCTTATTAAAATATTCCTTGGTTCAGTTGGGTATTGCTGCAGTTCATGGACCCAGTGTATTTGCCTGCCCCTTCCAAAGCTTACAGTACCTCAGTATATTTCCCACTGGTGGTTTGGGTTGTTTTTTTTCTCGGGGGGTGGTATTTTATGTTTTGTTTTGTCTTTTTGAAGGCCCTTGGCCTACTGTTGTCTCTTTGTACTCTGAGGGTTAGCATTCAGAATAGGCTTTCTGTGTGCTGTTTTTGATCTGGATGTCTGATGTACCAGCAATTGTGATCATTTTACCAAGTTACTCTTCAGCTTTCTGGCACTGTTCTGTCAATACTGTAAAAAGTCTTACTCACTACTGTGGCAAAATTCTTCCTTGATTTTTAGTTATAGGTAAGTATTGGATATCAGCTTATGCAATAGGAGTCAGAAGCCTGGGATTAACAGGCTGGAGCAGGCAGGTGTGGTTAGTGTCCCAGTTACAAGCCAAACCCCCCCACATATCCCAGGTGACACCAAGCTTGCAAAAAAACCCACAGTCAGGTGCTCTTTGAACTTGGATCTGATTCCTGAAAGGGAGGGGAATGGGCACAAGCCAGCAATGTCAGCCCGCTCTTTGTATCAAGTACTACTTCTGAATAGTAAAAATACTATATTCTCCAAAGGAATTCTTCTGTTTCATTGGTGTTTGGGATTGCTTTGCTATTCATAGCAAGTCTTAGATTTGGCCTTTGGAACTTGTGCATCAGTGCAGTGTAATTCAACTGTTGGTGTTCTTTTCCTTGCTGAATGTGTGAGTTGTAGAGCCAAATTGATTTCTGGGACTTGTTTGATAGGGTAGGGTTTAAATAATTGAACACTTTTTTTTCAACATTGCTGTTATTGGGAAGAATAAAACTGTTGCAGAATGTGGTGAATGCAGCACAGTTAGGAGCAACATGGATACTGTCCTCTTGGTACTATTACAGAATGGCATTATCTTATTACAGAGAAAAAGTATTCCACTGGAGTATGAGCCTAAGTTTAACTTTGGTTTAGCTCCCTAATGCTAGTTTCCATATTTTAAATGTAGATGACTTCCTAAGAGAAGACATTAAAAATATGATGCGCCTCTGTTCTCATGGAAACCACATTTAGAGTTCTGTGCCGAGAAGTTCTTTATCCTGGAGGATATGCAGGTTCAATGAGTCATTTGCAGTTTTTCTAAATAAATCTCTTCATTCTTTTTTTTTCTTTTTCTTTTCAGGGTACTAATTATGATGATGGAAAAAACCCCCTTGAGTTTACAATGTCTTGTCTTAGCCTTGGAAGAAGGCTTTTTCTTTTTTTAATGTAAAGTGTGATAGCTACCTGGCTATATAGGTTCTTTCTTACTTTTTACTTTTTACTTTCCTCTTTTTTTTTTTAATTTTTTTGCTTTTTCCTTCTATGCCCACAGAATATTTCTTAACTGATTTCAAAAGCACTATACATTGCATTTTTCTTGTATAAGAATGCACCTGTATCTGATTCCTGTGTACTCTGCATGCACACAGCTCACTGGGATGTCTTGTGCCATGAGTATCTGAATAAAGGTGGTCATAAAAAAGACGGCATTTTTTCAATATTCTTTTCTTTTTGTATTAATGAAAGGCCAAACATGATACCTGCCAATAATGATTTTAAATAAACACTGTACTAAAGTTAGGCCTAGTTTCTTTCAACAACTACATGTAGAGAATGGAGATCATATACTCTCTAAATAACATTCTTAGCTTTTAATATCTTTTCTCATTTTAGCTTGATTTTTCATGTGAACAGCTATATAAAAAAATTACGACCTTTTCTGGGATTGTGCATTTTTTACTTAGAGATCTTTCAGGTCGACCTCACTTTTGGTTTTTAATTACTAATATTGTAACAGATATTTCTGGCAACCCAATCACTTACAGTCCCTTGCTTTGGAGATGATAATTTTAAAAATGTATTTATATTAATAATCTCTTGTCAAAACCTAGAATGTAAAGTGCACTCCTTAATAAGAAGCTTTCTGTTAAATTCTAAATACATTTTTTAAAAGATTAAAATGTATAATGAGGAAATTCTTACACCTTCTGGAAAGGTTTCAAATAAAGTGGATTTAAGTATGAACTTCTATTAATATGCAGAAAAGTTGACTGTTAGTATTTAATTTTGAGTAGAACCTTGTAACAAGGTGCAGAGCACAGTTGGTTGAACTCCTTTTTCTCCTTTTTAGGGCATTAAGAAAGGTGAGAGCATGCCCAGAGTCGATGGTGTGGATACTGCAGTACTGAGAAAAGCAAAGCTCAGAGAGCACTTTGTTGTAGTATTGTTCTGTGGTAGGATGAAGTGGCTGGCTGCACTTGTGAGCTTAAGGACTGGGGAAAACAGCTTTCCCGCAGAAGCATTTAAAGGAGGATGTAGTCCTAGGAATAAAGAACAAAGAGAAAGGGATGAATAAGTTGGCTGCTTTTAGCAGCAGTGCTTGCTCAGACCACATGTGAAATGATGAGCTTCCTTTGGCTCCAATACTTGAATTGTTGTTTTTTTTTAGCTACACGTAACATGTCAGGAGAACACTAGATAACTCCATTTGAGTTTCTTCAGGAGTCAGGATAGATCACCGTAAGCGGGGGCAGAGCTGTTCAAAACCGGAAAATACTCTTTAAGCTGATTGTTACTGGGTTGAAGATACTTTTGCTGAGGCTTTCTCTGGTCCCAGGTGTCTGGTTACGAGCCCTTGATCCCATCTATGAGTTGGCTGCAGAGTTAGCACAGAACGTTTAGCAGATACCCTGAAACAGGTAGAAGGTAATTCAGGTGAAAGATGACTTGCCTACCAAAGAGAAGCTTCTGAACATGAGCCATAGGGTGCCTCTGGAGCACTTAAATGACTTCCAGGAATGCAGAACTGTTTCCGTTTGTGTTTTGTTTGCCAAGAGAAGAAACAAAGAACTTAAGAAAGTAAAACTTTCATCTTCCTACTCCCCTAGCTGTCTGAACACTAAGAACAAAAAGAGAGACAGTAGAAAAATTAACTTCAGAGGTATGGAAGCTCAGTGTGGAGATGGTAGGATTTGACATTGAAAAGACACATAAGAGAACAAGGGGCCGTGAAAGTTTCAGAAGCACTCAGGGTGTGTTGTGTTGGTCACACAAAAAGAAGGTGTGTGCAGTGGGTAAGAGGTGGGTGGTACTAAATGATCCCCCATGATCAGCCAGGCTAAATCTAAGTGCTGGGTCAGGTGTTGTGGGTGGATAGAGGCTGTTTTCAGTATTCAGGAAAGCAAAAGAGTAGAGGAGGTGATGTTTTAGGAGTGAATAGAACTACTGAGAGAGTATTTAGTGATAAAATAGGGGTTATGATGCGAACAAATGAGGGTGATTGTGTGAGAAAAATGACATGAGTAGTGTTGAAATAGTCAGCTCCGCATTTTAATCCAAATTAAAAATAGCTTTATGTACTTCACAGGAACTGTTTGTTATATTAATCCAACAAAGTAAAGCTGGTGGGTCCTAAATAAGATCAATTAAATCAGTCTTGGAGTCTTTTTGCTATCTCCATAAAAATGAACTAAAATGTCACAAATCCTAAATTCATGAGGCCGTTTGGCCAGTAGCTGTCTCCGGACAAGAACCCTTTGCTGCAGTTCCACAAGAGACGAGTTTTAAAATACAGACACTACTAAGAATAGCACCCAAATGAAAAGAAAATACTCCTGACAAGCCTGATGTCATTTTATGGATTCTACTCTCCATAAAATAATTCAAAATGGTTCATTTTCACACCTAATGAGTTCACTTGTGTTATTAGAAATCATAAAATAAATGCACTGAGTTGACTTCTGCAGCTATTACTGTGCTGCCAGGAGGAGTATGATCATGTGATACTTTCCTTAATATATAAAACAATACTGAGTGCAGAGGACTTGATATTTTTAGTATGGTGGCAGTTGTATTTAGATTTGTTCATGCAAGTATGGCCTTTGTGTTACAAGGTGAGTATTTGAAATGTTTTGAATTTGAAGCACTTCTGTGGGTTGCAGAGGTATTCAATGAAATTGCAGGATTATAAATGAAATGGAAAATTGGAGGTTTTTAAGGTTGTTTCTGTTCCAGGAAGTGGAACACACCCAAAGAATGTGACTTATCCTGAGTTCTTTCGTCCCTCTCTTCTTCCCCAGTGTCCACTCAGCACTCTTGCGCAGTGTGTGGGGAAACACTCTGTGGGTAGGGATTTTTTCTTTGATAAAATTGGTTCCTCACACTTACTTTGTGAGGTTCGAGGCAAAACATAATTCCCTAATTCTGGCCTGCGGTTCATTAATGCTCCAGGGAAATCTGCTGATGCCTTTGGTTTATTTTTGCAGAATGATAGAGATATTTTCAAATAAAGGTAGTTTTCAGTACTGTGTGTACATAGGTGAATTCTGTTTCTTGGATTTCAGGCTTTTTGGTTTTTTTTATAGTATTCATAAAATCTCTTCAGATTGTGGTACAAAATAGACACAAAATGAGCATAAATTGGTGTTTTCATCTTGTCTGGAAGCAACTGCAGATTATTTTGTATGATTTGGATGCTTTATTCATTAGTAGTTGTCTTTCCTTGTCTATCTGTAATCAGTATGAAAGCAGTTTGAAAAAGGATTTGCAATCCTGCTGGCTTATTAGGAATTCAAACTTCCTACTCCTAAAGGATCATCTCAGGTTTTCAGTCATTGGTTTAGGGTGGCCTCAAGCTGCCACTGCTTATATAATTGCACATTTCATATAATTTTAAAAATTAACCACTTTTGTATAAAGATTATTAAAAAGACTGTTCTCAGCCAACAGTTCTCTTTACCTCAGAGTGAGATTCTTCTCTTGTTTAGTTTTGGTCATTAGCTTTCTGGTATTTTGTGAGTGTAAGTGCTTTCTAATCTTAAGTGCCTTGCATGCTGCCTTGGCACTTAAAGTAAATGCCAGGCAATCTATAACTTCTGAGTGTTTCTAACACTGATATTTGTTTTTTCTTATTGATTACATCAAAGATGGGAGTAGACTCTAATCTACAAATTCATAAATTACTAATGCATTGCCTTAGAGTTGTGACAACATCTCAGATTTCGTTTCCTTGCCTGTTCCCTCAGATGTCAGCTATCAGACAGCACGGTAGGTGTGGAACATGTTTGTGTTTACCAGACTACCTCCACTGTGCAGCATTTGGTTGGCTTTGTCATCTGTGTGGGAGCAAAACTACTGAACTGAAGCGATAATTCTTCTCCACTCTTTTATTCAGCTTTAAGCATTTGTACATCAAATTTAGAGATGCCATGGTGGCTCAATTTTATGTGCACTACATGAGGGGAGGATCTTCTCTTGGATGCCCAGTTAAGGTTTATTTCTGGGACATTTTAAAGTAATTTTCATTTCGTATGACAGTGATGCAGGGCCTGTGTTGAAAGTATATGGCGTAGAACAAAGATAATGCTTTAAAGGTAGGGCATATCAGATATATATATAAGGCTGTAAGATAGGGTTTAAAATGCAGAATTTGTTGTATTAAAAAGGTTGTTTTGGCTGGCCATTGCACACAACCAACAGGACAACTCAAGTGCAAGTATGGGTCCTTTGGGAGATTTTTGCACAGTCTTTAGCATGTGAAAACCATGATGGTCTGCAGTGAGGGAAAGGCAGAGGTCATCCAGCTGCGTGCTGTTCCACCCTCTCTCAGTGTTTATCAAACACAGGGTTTGGGATCCACATTTTGCGTTACATAAGGAAACAATTAAGTTTGCAGCCTGTTTGCAAGGTAATCAAAATGTTGTGATTTGTTTGCATTAGGTTTTGCTCGAATGATTCTAATTGAAAAATGCATATCTGGTAATTCATAAAAAGGAATGAGAATCAAAATAGTGGGGTTTTTTTATTACTGGTTTGCTTTTAGTGAAAAATTGTTACCTTTATTTTTTGTTTTTGCTCTCTTTACATGTACTTCAGTAGCTCCCAAATTAATTTTTCAAGTTAGTTACGTAACTAACAAGCAGAAGGTTCTTGTGAGCAGAATTCAATGCAGGTTGTCTTTGTTCAGATTCATTAATCTCTGGTTTTTTGCTCCTGATTATTCCTCTTCCCTCTAAAAAAGGAAATATACTGAGGATTGTCATTTCATAAATCAGTTATTTGGAAGGCATTTGGAAATCCTTTTGTGTTCATCAAAATATTTTGTAATGCACTAAAAAGTTGGACATCTCTGAAAATCTACCTTATTTAATGCTGGAATGACTTTCATGACTTAAACTTTGCTTCACTCTCATCCTCCCTGGCAGAACTATAGTTCGTGCTCTGTAATTTCCTGTTACCTTCTAAATGAAAGCTTGCTCTTTTTTGTAGCCTTTCTCACGATCCTCTTTTATCTTGCATGTATGGAAAGGTTCCGTGTCAGTAATGCTCTGTCTTGTGCCCTGATAATATGCTGCCAGCTTCAGCTCCTCCTTCATTTTTGTTCTTCTCTTACATAAAAGTCAAACTGTTCATATTTGAAGTATTCCAGTTCTATTCCCACCTATCTTAAAGACCTGAAGATTTCCTTCTCCTTCAGACTGCTCCAACTGTATTATTTTTCAGTTCCACCTACTCTTTTTTATTTCATGTGTAACAGCTTCTCAATTAAAACTCATTAAATACCCTTTTTTCTCCTTCACATCAGTGCTCAAATCCCACCTGTTCATTTTTAATCTACTTTATTCATGCTTTTCTACTAATTTTGGAGGTACTTCATTTATTTACTTGTCTGCTCAACATCTCTGAAACAACTCTGTAGTTTTCCACCTTGTTTCACTTTTTGTTAACTGAAAAAGGAGTTTGACTTCTGAGGCATTGTCATTTTTCAGGTGAGCTGGTTGAATTTCCTGAAGAACTGAATCACTTGGAAAAGCTGCTCTATAGTTTTATCATTGGTGTAAAATATGGACGAGGAGGGTATTGTTTAAAGCCAAATTTTGAAGTGTGATGCAAAAAACCAGCCCACTGAAAAAAACAACCATCCCAAACCAAACAAACAAAAAAACCCTTTCACTGTAAAACTGGAAGATGAAAAATATTCAGGCACATTAAATACCTTAATTTTTTTTTTTGGCATGAGTAAGAGTCCTTCAACAGCATTTATTTCCTCAAGCCAAAAATGGGTACGCCAATAAACGAAGTCGAATCTGTTAATCCCTGATGAGAGAGAGGAACCTCTGTGCTGTCTGACTTGGCTCTGAGTTGGTTTCTCAGAGTGTTTTGTTCCAGTCTTTGCCCAGCGCGTCAGTGCTGCTCTAGTTGCTGGTGTTACCCTCTGAGGGTGACCCGTATTTGATACCCTGCACTATCAAAATAAGAGATGGGAAAGAAGAGGCCAAGATTTTGTTTCTCTGTGTATGTTCTTTTCCTGTGGTGTATTTGCTTGTGCTAGTTACTGTGGGTGTAATTCTTCTGGTTTGAACACTGGATGCCTCAATATTTTGTTTGAACATCTCTCATCAAGAAAAAATGCAGGAGGAGAAAATGAGAAATGAGCACAAGTGTGGAGAATTTGTCCTTTGAGGAAATAAGCAGAGTATTCTAGAGGAGGAACAATAAAGACGAAGATTTTTTTTTTTTTTTTTGAAAGTGAGATGTGCTAAAATTGTTTCAGAGAAAAATGTAATTGGCATAAACTGCAGGTTGGAAAAAAATTAGGCTTGAGCTGAGAAATACAGTTAAAAGAGCAGTGAAATCCTTGGAGTGAACTTCTGAATGAACTGGACACAATTATATATATCCATACAGTGCCAATCCTCTTTTCTATGAGATTCACTCTCTTCTAGCTTGTTCTTTAATGTCCCTGCAGGTTTTTGAGAGAGATGACTTTTTTCACATTTGTTTGTCTCTCGGTACTCTTAACAAAACAGATTATATGCAAAATCTGGCATCCAGGGATCCTCTCCCAACCCAAGGGATACCCGTGCAGGCTTCCATATTCATCTCATGCAGGTGGCAAATATCCAAAAGAAGAAAGTGCGAGGAGGAAGTTCTAGGTCAATCAATCTACCTGAATCTATGGGACTGGTTATGGAGCAAATACTCCTGGAAGTAGTTTCTAAGCATGTGAATGTCCAGTGGCATCGTTGGGAACCCCCAGCACAGATTTATGAGGGCCAGATCCTTGTGGCCAACCTCATCACTTTCTGTGACAAGGTGACCGTGCTGTGAGCAAGGGACAGGCAGTGGATGCTGTACAGCTTGGTTTTAGCAGGGGCTCCAGCACTGTATCCCACAGTGTCCTTATCATGAAATCAATGAGATAGGGACTGGACAAGGGGAAGGTGATGTGGTTGGAAGGTTGGTTGGGCTGCTGGGATGAAAGAATCAATCAATGGTGCAAAATCTGGCTGGCAGCCGGCAACTACTGGTATCTTTCAGGTGTCAGTGTTGGGATCAGTGCTGTTAAATGTCTTTATTAATCACTCGTGTGACAGGACCAAGTGTACCTCCAGCAGGTGTGTGGGCAACAGCAAACTGAGGGGAGTGGTCATGCTCTGGGAGGCAGGGCTTCTACTCAGAGGCACCTGGACAGGCTGGAGAAAGGCACTAGCAAGACCTTGTGAAGTTCAGTGAAGGCAAGTGCTGGGTCCTGTATCAGTGACAGAACAACCTAACAACCTCCTGTGACAAGAGGGGCTGAACACGAACCAGATAAAAAGTGACTTTTTCAGGAAAGTATCTGGAGATCCCAGCAGACAGAAGCTCGAAAACAAGGCACCAGTACACCCTCACAGCAAAGGCAGCCGAGCACAGCGTGGGCTGTTTGCAGGAGTGCA
Organism: Eulacestoma nigropectus; assembly: GCA_013397775.1. NCBI lineage: Eukaryota > Metazoa > Chordata > Aves > Passeriformes > Eulacestoma > Eulacestoma nigropectus. The sequence goes on along the minus strand of VZTE01005470.1, from coordinate 586,530 downwards.
GGCAGCAGGGCCAGGCAAGGATCAATGCCCTCTGTTCAGCACCTGTGAGCCCCTGTTTGCAGCGCAGCCAGTTCTGGGCTCCCCGGTACAGGACTCACACGGACACTCTGGACCATGTCCAGTGGCCAGGCTGGCCAGATGGCAGGAGCACACGGTGTACAGTGAGAGGTTAAGGGAACTGGGTTTGGTTCAAGCTGGAGAGGACAATATGTTGCTGCCTACATCTGCTACATCAGAGGAGTTACTGAAGATAGAGCCAGACTCTTCTCAGAGGTGCCTAATAACAGGCTGAGAGGCAACAGGCACCAGGCACAAGCTGGAATGGGGGAAGTTCTGGTTAGCTGAAAGGACGTGTTTGGTGGGTTGGTGTTACGATCCGAATTAACATAGAAGAGCAAGGAAAACCAAGTCTCTGTGAATAGCACAGATTGAACCCAGAAAGGTTCGAAATATACCCCAAAACTTGATTAAAACCAAACAAGGTTATATGTTGGTGCCAAAAAATTTGATGTATTTTATTTAACAGTAAAAGAGACAAAGAGAAAAGAAAGAAATAGAACGAGGTGTGCGTGGGGGGTAGGGGGACAGGGAGAGAGTAACTGTTAGGAACGTATCACCCTTCTGAGGGTCCCAGCAGCATCTCATTGTTCCCCTCCATCTGGTCTTCTTGGTGGTTCCCCTCCATCTGGTCTTCTTGGTGGTGTTCTTCCCCACGCCGAGAAGTACAGAATCCCATGGATTAATGTACATTTGGGCCAGGTGGGAATGCCCACGTGCCTCCCCTGGGGAGGGCAAGTTTGACACTGTCTCTTGCAACACTGTGGATCTGTTGCATCTTGTGCAGTGCTCTGGTGTAGGGTCTGGGGAGCTCTTTGACCTTTGATGGGCCATGGCACCCTCTTTGCTGTCCCTCACGTGGCTGTGGCTTTTCCCAGGGTAAAGGGCCCCACAGCTGGGCAAGTCTGCACAGTGGAGGGTGGGCGTTCACTGCCTTGGAACAGAGGCTTTTTCACCACACACCCAAAGCTTCTCCTTCCCCCACCCTTTGGTGTGAGGGTCACAAATAAGAACATTTCAGTCTCTGACAAGTGGTTGGCTTGTTTATTTTTAAACCATCAGTGTGGTCAAGTAGTGGAACAGGTTGTCCAGAGAGATATTACAATCTCCTTTCTTGAAGGTGTTCAAGACTAACCTCATATTGTGGTTTAACCCCAGCTGGCAACTCAGCCCCACACAGCTGCTCGTGCAGTCTTCCCTGGTGAGATGGAAGAGAGAATCAGAAGGGTAAAGTTGAGAGAACTCGTGGGTTGAGATGGAGACAGTTCGGCAGGGAAAGCAAAAGCCGTGTGCTCGAGCAAAGCAGGGAATTCATTCAGTACTTCCCATGGGCAGGCAGGTGCTCAGCCACCCCCTGGGAAACAGGGCTCTGTCGTGTGTTACAGTGGCTTGGGAAGACAAATGGCATGACTCTGAAGTTCCCTTTCTCCTTTTCCTTCCTGCTCTACATGCTGAGCATAATTCCCTGTGGTCTGGAGCATCCCTTGGGTCAGCTGGGGTTAGCTGTCCTGGCTGTGTCCCCTCCCAGCTTCCTGTGCACCTCCAGCTCTTTTGCTGCTCCCAGCCAAAGCCAGCACAGCTCTCACTCAGGTCCTGGAGTGGATCAGACTTGCTGATCTCTAGAGGTCTCTTCCAGCCCAAAGTGTTACTCCATGCTGATACCGTACAGAGCAATGCTTGCTGCGTGAGTGTGATCCTTCAGGCTTGCTTTTAAAAGGCTCTAAATTCGGGGAATTGATTCGTGAGGCATGACCTTTTTGTGAGTTTTGTGAACCATGTTGCAATTCAGAACAAAACAGAAAACCTTTGAGACTTACTGTTCCCTGGAGTGTCTTAAAGCCTCTTTGTGTGTACTCACATTCACAACCCCAGGGTTTGCTCCCTTGAGATGTCTTCCATTGTCCACCTGCTCTGACGAAGTTTAAGTTTTATTGCCCCCATTGATGGCTCTGAGAGGTCAGGGCAAATACAGGGGGAAGGGAGAAATACAGAGAACGTTTAGAAGAAGGGGTCTGTGGCTTTCCCAACAGAATAAGGGTGGATGAAATCATGCTTTGGCTAATTTTGCTGGCTTATAGATTATATGGAATGTGGAAAAAATTGTATAAAAATACTCAGAGAAGAACATCTACAGTTAAATATCCCTCCCTTGGCATCTTTTTTTTTCTTAGTTTATACCTTAATGCTTTAACATGTTAGAATATGTAAATCCTCTTTAGAATGGAAACAAAGTAGAGATTTTTAAGGCTGTTTATCTGTTTTATCTGTTTATTTTTAAGGCTGTTGTCTTCCCTTTGCCCTGTGCTATTTTGAAGTTTGACGCTAGCGTCTTTTGAAAGGGAGCATATGGCATTTCTAATTAAGGCCTGAGATTTTCTGACATATAAGTGAATAATACATTTTGAACACTGCCAAGCCTTCCAGATGAAAGAATTTTCTGGCTGAAGCACTGGAGTGTATGTGCTGTGTAACACTGATCTCCTTTAGAACTTCGAAGAATTCTGCACGGAACACCAGCACAGTGAGAAATCGAGGGGTTGGTTTCTTAGGCTGTTTATTCCTTGGCAGGCTCAGGCTTGGATCCGATGAGAGCGAGTGTGCTTTGTTGTTCAAAAGCTTCAGTTTGAAACATTCTGGTCTGCCGGGGGATTTTAGTCATCTTCATCAGATTTCATTCCAGGCGGCAGGGTTTGTTTGTGTGTATTTTCAACATTAACTCTTGGAGAGGTGTGCTGTAGTTCTTCAGTCTCTCCAAAGAAATTCTACTCTCTTCCTTTCAGCATTTTGTGCCAAATTTTCTTCCTTTACTTTGAATGCAAAAAACGTTTCTGCAGTTGTAGTTTGTGATGAATTCCTGATGCGAGCTAGATTTCTTGAGATTCTTAATCTGTACCAGTACCATTCACGTGTACCTTGTGTCTCTGAATGGCAAACGTGCTCATCTCAGAGCTTTCCTCAAAGTTTTTTTTTCTTTCCATGGGAAGTAGAAGGGAGTGCATTTGTTGTTGATCCCTCTGACATAGTTGTGCAAATCAGGAGAGAGGAGAATGGAAGAAACGTGATGCATTTAGTTACTCTATTTTTTTTTTTTATTAGTTACTGCCAGGTCAGTGTGCTGAGGAAATTGGCCTTTACACTATTTTTGGTAATTTTAAAAGGGAAGCTGAGTCTTCAAATACATTTTTTCCTTCAGAACACAACTGATTCCTTTGGTTACTGGGAAGCTTGTTACTGTGATATCAAATTTTAGTTCGAATTATAAACTTGGGGGTTTTAGATCTTCTTATTTCCATGTTTAGGTCTAGTGAATGCATGCAAAAGATTGGGAAACCTTAAAATCAAGTTTTTTGTAGATTTGTGGTGCGGGTGGGTGGTTATTTTGTTTGGATAATTTTTCATTCTAATGGGGAAGTGTTTAAATGGAGGTTGGGCTTGTACTTGGGAACTGTAAAGCTGTGCAAACAGGTTCCAAGCTAAAGGCTTTCACCAAGGAAATGTTCATTTTGAAACGCAGAGATTTCTGATAGGCTTCTCTCAGGGCAGCGTTTTTGCTGTTAATTGTCCTTGAAATACAGTATATGCTGTCTTTGTCCTCACAGCTCACTGTCAAATTCAAGCACCGATGATATTTTATTAATGACTTGTATTTGACAGCTGCTAAGAACATAAATTAGAAATCTGTAATTGAAATGAGAATGATAAGGATGAAGAGTTAACAGGGTAATTGCACAAGTACTAAAGATCCTCTTCCACCTGAACTACTCTGTTGTTGACAGAGTTGACTGGAGTTGAAGTGTTTAATGTGCCTGAGGGAATTCAGGATATTTGGTCAGCAGCAAGATGTGACGGGAGCTGTGTGGAAGAGAGCACTGGAGGGATTTGGGGGGCAGATGTAGCTTTGTTTCTTCTTTTTTTGTTACATTTTGACTTGTGGAGGCAGTTCAGGTCCTAGCAAAGAGCAGCCTTGGAGCCCTCTAACATCAGGTTGTCCATGGCTTCAGCAGCCTCTGAGGATTCCTGGTTGCTCAGAGAAGCTGTGGCTGTGCCATCCCTGGAAATGTCCAAGGCCAGGTTGGACAGGGCTTGGAGCAGCCTGGGCTGGTGGAAGATGTCCCTGCCCATGGCAGGGGGGTTGGAACTGGATGAGCTTTAAGGACCTTTCCAGTCCCATTCTGGGATTCTGTGATGATGGTAACAAGGCTGTTGCTGTGTCTCTTTTTGGGTTGTGTTTCCTACTAAAGACACTGAGAGCTGGAGCCTGTCAGCATCTGGTGTTGTTGAAGTTGCAGTTGTGTAATTCTTACCAGTATTTTATTCAGATAAAACTGGAAAAAGTCCAAATAACTGCAAGACCATATTTGCATAAGGACTTGCCATATGGAGTTAGACTGTCCAGCATACTGTGGGCAGCTGCACAGGCCCACAAGACTCTTGGAAACTGAATGGGCACCTGGATTGGATGGTCATTTGAGCATGCTCTTCCAGGCCCACGTTATCCCGTCTGGGTTTGGGTGTTAGTCATAAAATGGCACATAACCCTCCCTTAGTGTTTCATTCTTAATAGTTAGGAGGTTTCCTTTGAAGAAATTCTCTCTGTTCGTGCAGTGTGACCTTTTGCCACAGTCTTGGTTTTTTTCTGCTCATCCATGAACTTACTTCAGTAAAAAAAAAAGATTTTGTGGCTCAGAGAAGGCTTCCTGAGCTCAGGATAGCCCAAGGGATGTGGTGTAATGAAGTAGCATTATCTGCTGTGCTTTAACAGAGACTTCTCTTTATGTGAAGTCTGGAGTGGGTGTGACTTTTAGGTAACACTGTGAAATTTTGTTAAATGGAGAGTTGGCAGCCTTGAAACTTTTCTCACATGATACTTGGCTAGGTCCCAGTCCTTTCTCTGGTAACACTGCTGTGAATTACTCCCTAGTCCTGCTCTTTTAAACTTTATGGTAACTTTATTAATACTCTTGTTTTGTAAAGTCTGCTAAACATTCTTTATGATTCCATTAAAATTTTGTGTCTTTTTATGCTTTTAAAACTGATATATGAGAAAAAAATTGTCTGAGACCTGTATGTATGCATCTTTAGTGTCTGTGCTCTTGGGTAAACCTGTGCATGCTTTTGTCTTCTTGTTTTTTCTTTATTTTTACAGAGAGTGATAATGAACTCTCCAGTGGCACTGGTGATGTGTCAAAGGATTGTCCTGAGAAGATTTTGTATTCCTGGGGAGAGTTACTGGGGAGATGGTAATGCTTCATTTCTTACATTAGCTTTTAGATATTAACCTTTCATTTGGTTTATGACACTGTATGCTCCTGAGCAGGAGGTTTGAAATTCTTCAGCTTATACACTTTAACAACTAAAATGCAAGACACATTGGAGTGTAGTTTTTAAACTTAATTTAAGGGGGACTGTTTAGATAACTTGGAGGTTTTTCTGACGAATCTTTCCCATAGCATGTGCAAAAGTCTGGCTTTGTTTGGTGTTTGAGAGTGTATCTGTATGTGGTCACACAGCAGGTAGGAGTCTTCACAGTCAGAACTTTCTGGTCATTTGGGGCTGAGTGTTAAATCCTCATGAAACTCAGTGCCAGGATAGGACACAGCAACTCCCATGTGTCCCATCTAAGCCATTCATGCCAGCTGGTCTACATTTAATTTGCTTAGAAGCACTTTTTTTTCCTATTTTTTAAAATGTGCTATATGTAAGCACTTGAAAAGGAATCTGGAAAGACTCTGAATCCTCGCTGACACTGTTTCTGTTGGTGAATAAAACCAAGACGATTTGTAAGCCCAGACCACGTTCTCAACAGTGTTATTTCTGTTGTTTAATTACGTGCTCCAGTAGCAGTGCATGCTGTGCCGAGAGAGGAGAAAGTCTGTCTGTCTGCTGCCTCGGAGAGACCTGAGCAAAAGCCAGAACCACTTACTTGGTTTTCCCTGTGTAAGGAATGGCTCCTGCTGCTGGAGACAAAAATAATCAGAGGCCCTTAACATGGAATTGGTGGTTCCCTTTTCCTAACTCCAAAAGGAGAGATGACAAACATTTTAAGGATTTATTTGGGCAATTCCTCCCTTTATTTGGCTGCTCTGTAGCTTTGGAGAAACAGCCTCTTGCTGCTGACCTCATCTGTACAGTGGTCTCATGTAAAGGTTTCTGAATGAGGCATCACAAGGTTTTACTGAGCTTAACTGAACCCTCCCTCTGGAACCCTCTCCTTCTGGATGCTTTTAACTATTCTGTCACCCAAGTTTGTGACCTTGATCCAAGATTGGAAGATGCTACTTTTCAATTTAACTTTTTAGTAAAATTCATGTGTCTGTTGATTCTTCTATTTTTAACCTGTGTCCTTGACGAATGCCTGGCCTCTGTGGATGAACATGCTGAAGTAAAAAGACACCCACAGCTCTTTGTCTTAAATTTCATGTGTCCAACTATTTCTTCTGGTCACTCAAGTATACTAATTGACGAGACAAAACATTTAAGATTTTTGGAATAAACCGTATTGGAATCCTAACATAACTTACACATAAATCAGAGAATTGTTTAGTAGTTAAAAACAGCTTAAAATTAGTCAAAAATGAGGCGAGAAATGGGAGATCCCAGCCTGTTTGAAGATTAGAAAACATTTCTTCAGGAGTGTCTCAAGCAATATTACCTCTTGAGAGAAATTCAAGTCCGTAAACTACTTGAATTCTTGAATAGTGTTATGTTGCATTTTAAGAATAAAACTTAGAGTAACAGATGAAAAATGGTAAGGACTTGAAAACTAAAAATAAATTGAAATGAAATCTTCTAGTATGTTGAAAACTGCACCATATGTTAGTAGAAGATCTGTGCACTTGTAAAAAGAGTAAATAAACAAAAATTAACATTTCTACTCAGGGAACTGGTGTGCTGATTTGTCTCAGATGAAAAATTTTTTGCATTTTAACTGCTTTTTGTTGTTTCATTAAAATGTCACTGTAACCTATTGGATTCAGCAGAAACACTGTTCCGAGACTCTCCTTCAAACATATAAACAGAAATAAGAATAAGATAATTTACCAAAAAGATAGAACAAACAATTGAAAAGTAATGGCATATCTGTTTATTGTACTATTTACTGCATCCTCAGCATTAAAGTTGTTCTTGCCAGCTAAGCTGGTTTAGCTGACTGGTCAACTATTTCTTAAAAAAAACCCAGCAGCAATGGTCAGTCTTTGATCAGAAATATGTTTGTCAAGTTGGAGCATAGTCTGTGCATTGCTGCTCTGTGTCCTTGCTCTCTGGTATTTTTAAATCGGGTTTATGAGTTTTGTGTAAGAGAATTGCAGCATTTTGTAACAAATTAAAGATGTCAGCATCCAAGAATGGTGACCCCTCACACAATGAAGGATAAGGTTAGGGTAAGACAAGCTTTTATTTTATGCTCCTTTCTGTTGTTCTGAGCAGGGATTATGGATGCTCGAGCTGCTTCCCAAAGAGCCATTCAGTACTTGGAAAGTTGGCAATGGAAGTCAGTAATGCTGTCCAGCATGGACTCATATTGCTAAAGTATTACCTCTGCCATAAAATACAAATATAGGACAGAGCCAGTAAAATCTGGTGGCTTCATTCTCAGTTGGGATTATGTTCAGGATGGTGTTATAGCATGTGTGTTAGTTGTTGCCTTATTTGTATTGTTTCCTTGGTGTTGCTGAAAATTTCCCTGTTATGTTTCTGTGGGAATGTCCCTTCTTAGCTGTTCATTTGATCAGCTTGCCCAGTCCTCAGGGGAGCCCTTCTGTGTTTCTCACATATCACATATGACCAGATCCATGCAATAACCAAACTAACCCACAATTAGAGCTTCAACTTTCTGATGTATTTATTATATATGTATTCTTCAATGTGCATGTCATAATTCTGTAGCTGCTTAGAGTATCTGGTCATACAATCACTGAATAGTTCGGGTTGGAAAGGACCTTAAAGCTCATCTCATTCCAACCCCATGCCATGGGCAGGGACACCTTCCCCTATCCCAGGTTGCTCCAAGCCCCATCCAACCTGGCCTTGGACCCTTCCAGGGCTGGGGCAGCCACAGCTTCTCTGGGCACCCTGTGCCAGGGCCTCAGCACCCTCACAGGGAAGAATTTCTCCCCAATACCCCTGTAACCCTGCCCATCTGTCAGTTTAAAACCCTTCTCCCTTGTCCTGTCGCTATCTGCCCCTATAAAGGTTCTCTCCCTCCTTCTTATAAGCTCTTTTAAGGTACTGAAAGGCCATAATAAGGTCTCCCTGGAGCCTTTTCTTCTCCAGGCTGAACACCCCCAGCTATCCCAACCTGTGTCCATAGCAGAGAGGCTCCAGCCCTTGGAGCATCTCTGTGGCCTCCTCTGAACCCGTGCAAGTCCTTCAAGTCAAGTGCTTAGTGCTTTTGATGTTTCTGTGAATATTGGTTTTCTTTCTAGCTCTTTCCCATCACAAGACCATTAGGGTAATGTGACTGGCTGCAAAATGGACTGAAAAAGAGAAAAATAACTAGTTTTTGTTTGGGTATCTGAGGGATAAAGATGAAATTACTTGTACTGCACTGCACATTTAAAAATAAAAATAATTACTGTTTTTAAAAGAATAAGAGTATTATATAATCACACTCTTTTCAGTTCTCAGGTCATTTGGAAAAATGGGGATATCATCCCCAGTGGGAATATCATTTCCTATCTTTCCCCAGAGGAAAAAGAAATTGGTTAGAGTACCTTTTAAATTGAAACAGCAGTGGTAAACTGTTCATGTCCTAGTGACCTGTTTCCTAGAGGGAGTACTCCAAACATCTCCTGCCAATCCAGGGTCAAATTGCAGGTTATTTAATTAATCACGGCTTGCTGCCATTTGGCTAAACAGCCGCTCTCACTACTGTGCTACCAGGAGAGCTGGAAAACACGACAGTGGTCAAAGCACTTGGAGAGCCCAGTGCTTCCCACAGCAGAAAGAGCAAAAAATCAGTTCGGGCAGTCTTCTGCTGCATTGCTCTGAAAATTCTCCTGAGTCTGAGAGAGCTGTAACCTAGATCAGCAAATACTCTTCTCTCAGAAAGAGCTTTTCAACACCTGCGACTGAAAGCTCTGTAATACTGTGCACGTGCAGTGATGTTTGTATTCCCACGTTTCTTGGTGTGTGTGTGTGTACAACCAGATGGTAAAGCACCAGTTCAGACCAACAGGCAGATTTATTTGAAATTGTGGGATTGTACAAACGTGTGTGCAAGTGTTCCTGTTTTGTGGGACTTGGAACATACTCTTGGCGTGAAGTGTGGAACTAGAACTTCAGTCTTCCTAGTAGTACTCTTAAAATTGTCTTTTATTTGTTTTCCAGAAATTATTTTTCTGTACAGCTTACATTATTTAAAATTCATTTTTCTTACCCTAAGCTGAAACGTTTATGTTGAACAAATATTTAAATTGAATTGTCTGCACAGATGGCATATTTTTCTCTTTCAATTCAAATTGTTCTTCTTTAGCCAACTTAGTTCAATTTCTGCAGCTGTTTATTGTTAATTTTCATTAATGTCTCCACACATAGAGAATTTGGATATCACTACATTTTGCCACTGGTTCCTATTGTAAATCCTTGCAGAGTTTTTGCTTTCCATCTTGCATATAGTAACTGTCATAACCAGTGGAAAATAAGTTTGTGTTGCCAATTGCTGACTCTGCTTTAGTGAACAACTTTAAAGATTTTTAATGTTTTTAATCTTTATTTTGACTCCTGTAGTTGAAGTATAACAGGCAAATGATCATCTTTGTTTCAGGCACAATAACCTTGTTGTGAGACCAAATGGATTGTCCACTCTGGTGAAGAGTGGTGTTCCAGAAGCACTGAGGGCAGAGATCTGGCAGCTGCTGGCAGGATGCCATGACAACCAGGCAATGCTGGATAAATACAGATTGCTCATCACAATGGTAGGGGATTTATTACTTGTTCTTTCCTTCTTTTGTTTACTTTTCTTTCCTTTGGTTAAGATGGATTTTGCTGGGCCGCAGTTTTAGTCAGTGGCAGGGCAGCAGAAGAGTGAAACAGTTTGACTTGTTTTAAGCAACTGAAATTGTGATTATGTGACTTTACCTCCTGCCATGGGTACCTGCTGCATGGCATTAGCAATAGAAATTGCTGGCCTATATCTGTAGTAATGCTTGACATTTAGCTTTCTATTCTCTTGCTGTGATGATAATAAGAACGTCAACTTGTTCAGGTGTTTGCTTGTGGGTTTTTTAATAAACTCACATCCATCACTGTGTTTTTTCAAAAGTTTCTTTTATATATGCCTTAATTCCAAACAAACCCAAACAAAATGTCACAAAACGGAGTATTTCTTCTTTCTGTTGTTTATTTTAAAAAAGAATGTTAAAACATTTTGACCTAGCGAGAAACCAGTCTCCTTGCTGTATGAGTGAGCTGAGAGGAGAATCCTTTTGGGAATCAATTCCCATTCTGTGTCTTAATGTCATCAGTGCAGTCAGTGAGCATTCTAAGAAGTCTGCAGAGCTGTTTGATCTTAGATCTGTGATGGCAAGAGGGAGGACCTCTGTGTTGTGTAGCACGAGCTCAGTGCCATGTCAGAGGTGATCTCAGCATTTGGGGTTCTGGAGCTCTGCCACTGCAGGGCCGCTACAGCTCTGAGAAGAGCAGCAGTCTCAAATACGCTTTTAATGGCAGAAACGGATGGAGATCACTTTATATGCTGGTCAGAGCAAGTGCTGGGTTTGTTATCTGGCTTATGACTTACCTGTCCACGCAGAAATTCTGGGGTTTTTACTCAGAGTTTCCTTTCGTAATCTTCTCATATTGTTTTGCTACTTGTCCTCTTAATTTGACATGGTTAATTATGTTTGTGAAGTTTAGAAGCATCCCCAGAGTGAGAGCAGTCCTGGTGGCTTCTTTTTTCTTTACCAAGAAGGAAGAATGTTTTGATAGTGTAAACTTTTCATTTTGATGTTGTAGCTGTGTTATATTTTCTGTAGAAACCATTGACAGGACATCTGTCAGCTGTGTGTTGCATCAAAACCACCTCCATTATTTGCTCCTGCTTTCCAGAAGTGGGAACAATGTTTGTTTCATGGCAGAGGAGGGAGTGGAAAACTTCTAAAATGCAAGGTTTATTTTGATGCTGGGGCCTTATGCCTTAAAAATACCTTGTTACACTTGGCCTTACCATTACAGAAATATTGCAGTGATGTGTATTTTGGAAGATGATATTTCATACAGTATTTAATCTGAAATATTACAGTATCTGTACTAGTTTGAAAGCAAACCACTGAGAGACTCCAAGTCAGAGATACAATTTAATAGGAAAAATAAAATAAATGCAATAGTACAAAAAGAAAAACCACTGACAGAGTCAGAATCAACCTGACACCCTGTCGGTCAGGGTGTTGGTAGCAGTGCCACTAAACGGTGCCTGCAGTCTCCTGGAGTGATGGTTCTGTTGAAGCAGTGATCTTGTCAAGGGGTCTGGTCTTCCTCTGGGAATCCAGTGTTAAAAGGCTCCTCGTGGTGTTCGAAATCTCAGATTATATCCAGGAGGGAACGCTTAGTTCCTCCTCCTGGGCCGAGCATCTCACAACGGGATGGTGAGTCAGAGGCAAGGCATTGATGGGCCCATGAACAGAAGAGATCCCCCTGGAGGGAGGATGGGTCAGGGGAGCGATAAGGAACACTGCCCCACCTGGTTTCAACAGCTGGCCCATTAACAGGAGATATCCCCAGAGTTTATCAGGGATGAGTCATGCAGGAGGTGGGGAACACTGCCTCACTGTTTTTAACAGCTTATGGAGATGATGATAGAATACTTTTGGGCGCATCTTACATTGTAACCTAGGACAGTGTTACTGATGAAAAATTTAAATCCTCTGCTGAACTGAAGCATTTATGCAAAGAGAGGTTTTTTTCTAAAGTAAATAGTTTTCCTTCTGAAATGACAAAACGTCTTCTGTAGTCTGACTGTCTAAACTACTGGCGATCACATCACTTGCCAGTAAAAGACTCATGAAAGAAATGAACAGGAGAGAGATGTGCCATACCAAAGCTAGGGCCCATCTTTGGAAAGAGTTAATATGGGATACTCCAGGAAAAAAGTCAGCTGATTTTTTTTAAAATGAATTAATGAATTATTTTAATTAATTTAATGAATTATTATCTGATATTTATGTCTGTGAACAGAACTTTTCAGTTTCATTTTGGTGTGTCAGTAATGTGAATTAAGCAGTGACAGTAATAGAATATATACCGTAGTAGTATATACTACTAAAAATCTTGGTTGTAGTGTTACCTTATGTGTGTTGATAATAGCCTAATAATAATAATAACTTAATAATGTTAAGCTTCAGAGTTATTTGGGTATTAATGACTGTTCACTTGCTTCTCCTGTATGAGAAAGCAGAACTGATTCCTTTTCTCTGCATTATTTCTATGCTACCATCCTAATATACCAACAACGTGAACTTTATTTCTTCTGTGATTATTTATTCTTCCCATCAAACCCATTATTTTCATCTTGATTCTTTCAGCTTATGTGTATGTTTGCACAAATTCACTGTCTCCTTGTGTTTTGGTCATTCTGCTTGACATTTCTCATCTGGGAACTGGAGGTGTTTGTGGACGTGTTGACCACTTGAGCAGTGTATTCCATGAACAGACGTGTTCCTGAGCGTGCTTCTGGAAGCCATTCCTGGGTGGGGAGAACTGGTGATGCTCTGCACTTGCAGTCCTGGGCATGGGGTGGGCTGAGACAGCAGAAGTAGGAGGTGGTACAAACATCTACGAACTTGAGCCATTGCCTGCTGACACTCCACAAGCCCCCAGAACGTCTCTCTCTCTCAGACAGCTCTCCTTTGCTCCCCAGCTCCTGGAGCAGTCCCCGAGGTTCTGCCTCATGCTGCCCATGGTAACAGATCCTTCCTCTGAGCATGCTCTCCCAGCACTCAGCCCTTCCCTGCTCATCCGGCCTCACCTGCGCTCCTGGGTTAAACTGGCAATTGCAGCACCTCAGTGAGAAAGAGGGCACTGGAGACCACTAGAAAAACCTCTGCCATGATACTGTCACAGCTTGAAAGATGAACCTGGAATTCTTAGTGCTGAACACCTGATTTATGGTTGCCTCTTAATGGGGACAGAGCAAAATCTGCTAAAAACTCTGACTTCACTGCAGTGTTACTGGTTAACTTCTGGTGAAACTGTGCTCACTAGTGAGAGTTGTGTTGTTGGCAGGCCAAAACTGTGTGCCTTGTGATACTCTGAATGACAGCAGACTCTCAGCATTTAAATGTGGTGTAGAGACCATGATATAGACACATTTGTTGTTCTCTTCCAGTCTTGTGCAGCAGTGCTGTGTTAGATTGGCCAGCTCTAAGTCCCGTCGCCTAAGAAATCTGTGCATTTATACTGCACATATCCATCTGCACGCAGAGCTCTGGAACCTGCTGCAGTGTTTCTCAGCTACAGGAGTGCTTGGTTCAGTGTGTTCTCTAGGAGAGGGTAATTTGGGGCTTGTTTTAGAGTCTCAATTCAGCACTGAAAGCAAAATAAAATGTCTCATTTAGAAAAATCAGTGCTGCACTTATTTTCTCCAAAAGGCCTCCATGTCCTCTAGTCCTGTGCACTGGAGATGAGCAGTCTGTCAGGAATGATCTGGTGAGCTGTGTTCCCTTTCCCCTACATCGGAGCGTTCATTTCCCATCTCCAGGTGAGTTTGGAGTTCCAGGAGGGATGGAAGAAATACTTCTGCTCTCACGAGTACTGACAAGCACTACCTTGCGCTCTCTTAGGTCTCCTGCTGAGTTCCAGCTTGATGATTACCATGAGTTGCTCAGGAATTTTGACTGGAGCACAATAGTAGGCCTTGCATACGCTTTTAGAGAGTAGGAGTTGTGATTTGGCAGCTGCTTAGTTTTTGACATATATGTAAATGTGTTCTGTGTGACAATCAGAAATCTGCCTTGCTTCCCCTGCTGGCATGTGTGCCATGGGCTCTTCACAGTGCTGCACGTGGCACCTGACAGGAAGGGGGAAGTGGAATATACATCAGAAGGGATAAATGTGTATTTTTATTTATGTAATTATTTTTAAGGAAAATAAGATCAGAGCGAGAAAAATCTGCTTGTGATAAGGAAGGGGTAATATTGGTACTTCTAAGAGCTTTTGAAAAAGCATGTCTGATCTGTTTGTTAAAAGAATGTAAGGTCAGTTCATTGACAGAGTGTTTTCTCCTGCCTGCTTGGCATTATTTCATGTTCACTGGTTCCTCTCCAGAGACTCAAATGAATTTTTCCATGAGGAGGTATATTCAGAGCTCTGATAAACTGGCGGGTGCCCAGCCACAGTGTACCCTGTTTAGGACTGGAGTGACTGGCAATTGTCTCCTGCAAGAATCGAGCTCCCCTCGCCCCACTGTGGCCTTGGCAGAGCAGGTTTCAGTGTGTAAATGACAGAAACCTGCCGTCACTCCAGGACAGTGATGCAGCAGCTCAGTGTAAACACTTGTTGCATCTGCATGGGGACAGATGTTTTATTTATTGCATCTTGCACGGCTTATTATTAGAATTTTGCTTCTCTGTGTTAGATGGTTTCATTCTTGTGTGTATTCTCACTGCTGAATTTCTAGGGTGAGACTTCTTTCCTGTCAGGGCTATGTGTAGTTGTGTAAGTAAAATGAGAGCAGAAACAGAAGGCTGTCACTCACGTTCTGTAGTTTGAAAACTTTTGGATGGACTTTGGTTTTAAGGTAGCATTTCTGATTCTAAAATGTATGATTTAGTCACAAAAGGCTTCCAGTTTACAGTATGAATTCCTTTAAGAAATGAACTGTATGTTCATCTAACAGCATCTCTAGACTTACTTTAAATGCAGCTGCTGCTGTGGTTTAAGGAAACAAAACTTGTTTTTAAATTTATTAGTATTATTTTTTAAAGTAAGATCAGAAAAAGAAGCCTGTTCTCAGATAAAGTAGATGTTGGCAGTATTATATTGCTCAAAACAATGAAAGTTTGTGTGGGAATGAGAATGCTGGGTTTTGAACGGGATGGTGACATTGAGTCGAAGGTCTTAAAGAAAGATTGAATGGCTGTCCTTCCAAATGGCTTGTAAGAGAACCAAAAATAAGATTATTTGTTTATTGTCATAATTTCCTTTGGCAGTATGAGCATGTGCCCGGAACAGTTAGAGATAATAAGTAATTAAAAGGTCAGGCTTCAGAAGAGTTGGCCAAAAAATAGCTTTTTCTGCTGACTATTTTTTGATGTTTTGTGTCTGGACCAATAACATTTCAAGTCACTCCACGTAAGAGTGAAAATCCTAAGAATTCTTCCAAGCTCTGAGAGGCATTGATTTGGGGATTAAATATTGCCATATCATGAAAATAACAGATCTCAGTAATGTAATAATTTGAAAATGGCACTAATCGGGGGTATCACTGCTCCAGCAGTAGAATTCTAATGCAATAGTGAGCAAATATAGGAAAATACTTTCCATTGCTGCAGAAGATGGAGCAAATGGGCTGGATTTAGGGCTGGGTGAAATTAATCAAATTAGAGCCAATATATGTAGTTTCTGTGTTCAGTTTGGACCAGTATTATTATTTCTGATTCCTGCAAGACAAATCCTCTTGTTTTAAAGCAAAAAGAAAAAAAAAAAAACAACCCAAAAGTTAAGGTTGCAGGTTTCTGGAATTGTATCTTGTCCAAAATTAAAAGCTAGGATAGATGAAAATAGCAAATCCCCTTGCTGAAGTTTCAGCATGTGCTTAAGCACAATCTCCATGCATTGAATTAACTCTGATTATTAATCTGTTTCTTGGTGCGTCTGTCTTCAAACTGAGCTCCAAGGACTGAAGATCAACTTTCATGTAAACCTAATGCAGAAATGTATTTATTTTTTAAAGGCTGAATTTACCCAAACTGTTCAAACAAGAAAAGGTATTTGCTTCTTTGTTTCCTACTTCATATTTACTTGGCTTTTTAATTTTTATTGCCAGTTTGCTTGCATAGTTAGCAAAAGGAAAACTGAGGAGATCACAAGTGAGTCACTGTTTCTATACAAAGAAGATTAAATGCAGTTGACTTTCAAACTGGTGCCTTGATGCCATGTTTGTGTGGTTTTGTTCATTTAGTTTTTCAATTTATTTTATTTGTGTGAAGCAAATGCAATTTGTGTGAAACAGTTTAGCAGGGAATTGAGAGAATTCCTTGCACAGGAAGGGTATTTTAGTGTGAGTAGAAAATGAATCAAGCTTGTTACTTGCAGCAACACCAAGGGATGTTAAGTTAGCACTAAGAAGGAGAAGAGGAATATTTTTTTGTCCCAGTGGCATCGTGCAGGGTTCCACTGCTCAGTGTTCTGAGACTAATTAATCAGTAAGGGTGTCTAATTAAAAAGATGACTGTTCACCAGCTGCCACAGCAGGCTGGTTAATGGACTGAAACATTAGGGTATTTTTGCAGGAAATATTTGTGTTCAGAATGCTCCATCTGTTTGTCCTGATTGAAAATGGGGGAGTTTAGGCCTCTGTAGCGAGAAATAGGGGGGTTTTTGCATCTTTATTTTGTCTCCTTACTAATTATGAATTGTCTCCCTTGACTTTTAAAGGAATTAAGATTTCAAGGATGGCATAGCAGTATGCTAAGCAATGAGAAAAGATCCTGTTACATAAGGATCAATGATCATTATGATAAAAATGTGATTTTTTTTTTTCAGTTGACTAAAAAGAGAAAGAGCTAATACTTGTTATTTTGCTTTTTGAATGAGGTACTTGGGTATTAGGCAGAATAATTCTGGAGGAACTGATGACTTTCTCAGTTTCCTGTTTCTTTTTAACTCAGTATGTGTAGGCAATTTCTTAGGTTTTACTTTTCCCCACCTTTTCTTAAAGGGTAAGATAGGATGACTGTTACTTAACTCTTCTCTTAAACTGAGATCATTCATTTCATGGTAAGTAGATTCTTGATATTATTATAATGTGATGTGGTTTGTAGAGACAAATCAGCTCAAGCTGTTTGGAGTGATGGAAAGCCTCATTTTTGGTGTAAGCTGATCTGTTGGTGCTGACAGTTACAGTCACCTACTTTGAATTATTTTAGTGGTGCTGCAATACTGTGGGACAATAAAGTATGTCTGAACTGAAAATACTTCCTAGAGATCAGGGAAAAATTATTGTCTCTGAAGAGTAGAAGTTGATACAATTTTAAAATTCTTTCAAAAGCTTCATTTAAATTCAGACTTCAGATAAAAGGTTTAGTGTGTGATGAATATACCAGGGTACCTAGTTCCATAGCAAATGTTAGTATTACTCTTACAAACTCAGGAATAAAATGTCCCTAAGGTGAATTTAATTTGCCAAGTTTTGATTCATTTAGCACTCATCTGGAGAAAGTCTTTCAATTTTGTGTGCACAAAAGGGAAAATTTTACCCTCTCTCTTGATCTTCAAAGGAATTCGTCAGTTTAATGACGGGTCCCTTCAGGAAATAAAGGAGGAGCATCAGTTAGTAATTTTTACTTTTATGTTATCTAAATTTTAATGTTTATGTATGATACTTGAGGTGGAAAATATCGCCAGTAGCGTTTAATTTTCAGGGCCTGCATGAAATTATAAAATGTTACGCGGCATTAAGAATTTTTCTGCAGTTTCTTTTCCATACGTAAGCACATATGAGAACACTTCAATGACACTCACAATACAGTTCCTGGCTCTTGAGGTGATAGATGACGTCTCTGCCCTAAAAGTCACATCAATTGACACATTTGTTCTGAAGGGTGGAGTATAAATGAGATTTGCGTGTGCCCTCTTGGAGTGTGTGTTCTGTTTTGTCTGGGTGAATTTACGATCCTTTATTTGCTAAGCAGGGGAGCAGAGTTGCCCATCATTTCAAAGAGTGATAAAACCAAGGGTGTATCAGTATTATGGCCCAAATAGGTTTAAATGATGGTTCCTGGAAGAATTGATATTGCAACAGATAGTGTCATAAGCTCCGGATATATGAATATTGATGCAGATAACAAGTGGTTCTGAAGTAGGATGGAGTTGGGATGTGTCAGTGCCTCGCTGTTCCCTTAGAGTGTGGTAAGAGCTGCTAGTTCTTGGCACCACAGAGCTCGTTTGAAAAATCCCTGATACTCCTCCCTAGATAAAACATGGATAGGTATCCCAGTTGAATTTGAATTTGGTGTTCAGCTTTGCTGTAGCAGTAATGATGCTGATGCTGAAAAAGCAGCTGTAGTAAAGAGACATTTTAAACGATGGCATTCTACACCCCTGAGTAAAACTGGATCGTTGTAGAGGTTCTCTGCAGGGTGTGTTGTCTTCATGGGATTCTGTGTGTATGATCTTCCCTGTTAGCACAGGGCACTGCTTACCTGAAGCAAATGGTTATGTCTGTGTCCACTGCGAGAGCTGTGATCGCTGAGGGATAATTGTGTTTGAAGCAGTCAGCTTGCTCTTGGTTATTCCTCTTTCCTCTCAAATTCACTTCTTCCCAACTGGCCTCTGCTTTCAGATGAAGGTTGCATAACTGGCATTCAGGGGGCTGCAGCACTCCAGAGCTGGAGCTTTAGAAATCTTAAATACCTTTATTGAAGAGAGCAAACCACCTTTTCCTGACTATTAGTTGCTGGTTTCAGTATGTTAATGTTTGATGCTATAAAAATTAGAGAGCACTCTAAATGCTTAGAGATGAACACTAAGAATCCAAACATTTGGTGTTTAAAGTCTCTTGAAATGCCTTTGTTAACACCAGTACTGGTGGTCAACATTTTATTAAAGCATGGTTTACCATAGCTGTGGGCAGCAGTTCAGAACAATAGAAATAGGAACAAACCCAGCAAGGCTTGAGCTGCATGTGTAGAATATGAAAGCATACGGAAGCCATGAATACATCCCTTAAATCCAAACTGGAATTTGATACAGGAGTGAATTCTGAACCTTTTGCTCCCTTACTTTATGTATGACTCCTTCATGATAAAACCCCAAATGACAGGGTTATTTGTGTGTTCTATAGGACGTTCTTCTAAGGGCCTGAGCTAGCATTAAGGTAGATTTTACAGTGAAAACTTCAAAAGAGATGAGAAACCTGTAGATCTTCTTTACAGTCTGTATCCATTAAGGAATTTTTTCCCTTTGCAGTGATGAGTATGGTCATACAAATTAAGTCATGTCCCCTATCAGCAAGGAAATTTGCAGCTGCTGAGGTAAACTAACCAGAAGGAGATTGACTGCAGTCTGGTACTGCATATACTCTTTCTAACAATCTTTTGTGTAGGTTTTTGTGGACACACACAAATATTTTGGCAGCTAGGATTTTTTTTTCTTGTTGAGAGTTTTCATCAGTTGTTTTTTGAACTGACAACTGAATACTGATGATAGGGAGCTGCACATGTTTTAATCATATTCTGCATATGACAAAGCTGTCTTCATATGGCTGGTTTATCTTCAAAGCAATCCAGTTTCAAAATACAGCCTTTTTTTTGACTCGGTAGTACAAGATAGAGCCTGGATTAAAACTAAACCGTCGTTAATGGGGATTGCAGTTTCAGACAGCGTGCTTGCCAAAAGAGGTTTCTTTTACTGCATGTTCCGTCTCTTTTTTATACCCTTACCTAGCATTTGCAGGGCTAGTCACAGTAATTGTGGAGTTTTATTTAGAAAATTTCCTTCCCCCCGTTTCTCTCAGAGATTCACTGTTCAGGTGTGGTGTGAGGGTGAGATGGGAGCGAGCACTGGGGCTGGGCAGGATGGACAGGTGAGGCAGCTTTAGGTAGGTTAATGTAACATTGCAGTCTATACTTTTTGGTACCTGTATGGCAGAGGAATTGGAGGGACCTTTTGCAACCATGCCCCCTTTCTTTCATGAGTTTGTAAATGTAATTCCAGAAAGCTCTTTTGGTCTTTGGTGTCACTTGTCTAGGATTTCCTTTGCCTTTCTGTGAAGACTCTCCAATTCTTCTTTAATGGGAATTTGAAAATATATAAACACACATTAAGGATAAAATGTACCCACAAATGCTAGAATGAATATTTTTTGGTGATACTTTTATATATGGATGTATACGTGTGTGTTCAATGCAGGATGGCTGCCCCTGATATAAGAAGAATACTGGTGCTGAATGCCAGGAGTGGATTTACACAGCTGGCAGTCAAGGAGTGATATTTGGATGTGGGCTCATTTTCTTTGAACTCAAAACCGTGTATTTCAGGCAGCCATGCACTTGATTAAGTTTAGGCTATTACACAATGAGGAAACTAATTTCATAGAAAGCTCAGAGCAGCAGTAGCTGGTTGTCTTTTCAGGACTGTCTGCAGAGTCTGGTTGAGTCAGCAACAAGCCTTGAAAACATGCAGCTGGGCTCCTTTAGGCCAGGCAGAGACAGTGCACTTCTGAAACTTTCATTTAAAGTCTTGATATTCTCACGTCTGAGATTTGCTCTGACTCATGAAAATGGATGTACAGTGAGTGTTGTGCATGGAGTTTCCTTTGATTGGTCACAGATGCATTAGGTAAGATATTTACCTGCATGATTTGCGTTTCTAGGGATGCTAGCTTCACATGAGGCTTGAGAGGGAATGGGGTAACTGTGTATCCACCCTCAAGGATTAATACTGGGCCTGGGGAAGCAAAACTGCAGAAATACACTTGAACTTTCAGTGTTAGCCTTGCTGCACAGCCTGTGTATTATTTGAATTCCCAGTGTACATCTGACTTTTGTGCTGCCATAAGGAATTAATCTGATTATTTTCCGTTTAGTGCAAGTGAAGAGCCTGACTTTGAGCTGTGGTTTTGGCCATGCTAGCTCTGCTCGCTGAAAGCTCTTGTGGATTGTGGTGAGAGACTTTTCACATGGGTCAGAAAAGAGTTACGAGTACTGCTGATAGCAACCTTAATTTTCTGTGCAGTGAAGCCAAAACACAAGGCACATGCTGTGTTAGAATACCAGCTTACAGTGGGATCCTAGCACATGCTACACACATGGTTTAAGTGCAAATATTTCCAGTACAAGTTACTGTTTCTAGTCATAATTTCCTGAAGTATCTGTTAAATGCTTTGCTTATTATTAATTAAAGCTTGTCTCAGTATGGGTTTTGGAATATTTCACGGTGCACACAGTTCTGTTAATTTTTAATAGAAGTAGCAGTTTTGACAATCTGAGAAATAATGGATAGGAGAAGATTTCTCTGAGATTGCCGTGGAAGTGCTTGTCTAATTAGGAGCCCTGTAATGATCATCAAGGACATATCAGAAATTTAAATATATTATCATCTTGTAGTCATAGGCATCTTTATAATTCCATACATACAAAGGGATAGAACTCCGTTGCTTCAGACAAGTAAATTTTGGTACTTCCTAACTTTTCAGTGCTTAATTTAAAATCATTAAGTAACCTTTCTCATGGAATCCTAGAACAATTTGGGTTGAAAGGGACTTCAGATCTCATCTTCATTCCACCCTCTGCCATGGGCAGAGAGAGCTTCCACCAGCCCAGGTCGCTCCAAGCCCCGTCCAGCCTGGCCTTGGACATTTCCAGGGATGGGGCAGCCAGAGCTCCAGTGCGCAGCCTGATACAGTTTATGGATCTAGGTAAGGTCGCCAGGACATCAGAGAAGTGGTACATGGTGTTTGTTTCTTCCCACTGACTGAGAGAACTTGCAGTGAATAATTTTCTGCTCACCTTGAGATGCTCCCCTGTGCTCCTTAAGAGTTGTCTGGAATTGTACTAATTGTGATCTCTAAAGCTGAATCCCCCCAAAAAACCCAACCTCTTCTTGTCTCTGAAGCTCTTTCTGTAAATTGACTCATAGATGTTACATTTTAAGCCAGCAGAATGTTTGATTATTCTACTTTTGACTGCCTTTAAAATTCTAGTTGCCATAACAACTTTATTTCTTTATTTTTAGCACATCAGTTGCCATAACAATAAAATATAGCTTTTTGAATGTAACCATTTTTCCCTTACTTTTTTTTTTGCTTTGTTTAATAAAGAACCTTCTTTGGGGGTGAAAGGAAATGTGGCAAAGCTCATCCCCTGTGAGCACTTGGGTTAGAACACTAGCTGAAAAATACGGCTTTTTTTAATCTAGCCTTATTCCATTTCTATGGCCTTTTTTTTGATTACTGAGTATTTTCATAACTTAGACAGAAAAATGAATGCAAATCACTTGTGTAAAACCTTTCCTTTGTAAAAAAATTGCTGTTTCTCATTCTTACTTCTTTTAGTTAGTGTTTTAGAAAACCTTAACCGTTAAGAGGGTAATTTCTAATATCTTTATTTCAATATATGGAGTTGGGGGCAGTGTTTTGTTCAGCATGTTGTTATTCGGTATTTGGGGCAGTTTTATGTGATAGATCTTTAAAATATATGAACTAAGAGATTGATTTTCAGCTTCAAGCCATAATTTTGAGCAGAGGGGAGAGGTTTATGTATGAATTTAATATTGGTGGAAGAAGTTGGCCTTGAATTCCATCTATAGACTTGACTTCTCCAGCCTCTGACAGTGTCCTTTCCAAAGGGCTTTGTAGAAATCATTGTTGTCTTTATGTTTAACCTATTCTTTGTGCTGATAAAGTATATATTTAATTTCTTTTTTTTTTTCCCAAGAGATGGCAAATAATGCCAGGTTTGGTATTTCTTCTAGAATAAATGATTTCTCAGCTCACATAACATTTTACATGTGCCAATTTCTGGCTATAAATATAAATGTCCTCATTATCTAATAAGAAAAAATTTGCTTGTTATTGGAAGGTGAATGTATTTAGATGTCATTGATCTTGAAAAATAGTTATCAGATGTATGATGATTTTATAAATTTTAATTGGCTGATTTTTAACTCGGGGCTATGGGGGGGAAAGTCAGTAATTCTTGTTTTCAGTGGCATTTTCCTAACACCTCTCATTTCCGGATTCCACTTCTGTGAGTTACCCAGGAAAGTACTTCCACTGTTATTTGCAAAATTTTCCCTGTAATTCATTCTCAGTAGGAAGCTATTCCTTGTCCTTTCTCATCCATGGTTATTGATGCAAGTGTGTATAGATCCATGCTGGAGGAGAACAGAAGTGATACCTCTTCAGCGCTTCCAGCTGGGAGGAAGATTTGGTCTAAATGAAGCTGAGCTTAAAATCCATGAAAAGAAAATGTGCCACCCTTCAGGTTATAAATAGTTAGCATGCCATATCATTTTCCTCTCTTCTACTTCTTCAATGTGGTAGAATAGTAATCCCGAGTAACAGTTTAAAAATAGTCTTAAAAATCCACTATTTGCTTTGATTATTTTTAGCTTTTTTGTTCTCAAGAAGTAGTGGAATGGGATTTACTGGGATTTGGGGTTGGTACCACCCGGTCCCCAGTAGACCCTGCACTAAAACAAATACTGGCTCTTTAGTTCTGAACCGATTTTGCCCATACCAAGAGTTGGAGCTGTGACTTCATCTCCTAAGTGATCCTGGTTGTTCAGTGCTTTTCTGAGCCACCTCTCGTGTCCTTGAGGAAGAACTATTTTTAAAAGATCTATTAAAGGAAGAGTTTAGGGTGGAATGTGTCAATTGTATAATCAACTGAAACATAAATTGTTGGTGTGACCAGGCACGTGTTTCCAGCCTGCCTGCCTGGGTTAGACTGGATGTCGCGGGAGAATGTCCTGTGACCATTTAACCCAAGCCACATCCATGGAGAGTGGATTTGAATCCCTTCCTGATGTGTGTCCGTGTGTTTGTCACATGAGAGCTGGCGGTAACAATACTGAGAAGAGAGAATTAGACTGAAGTGGAGCTATTCTGTGGCACATCCAAACTTTTGATTTTGACAGACTGGTGTATGTGGGTTCCATCCTCGTGTTCTTAGTACTTGCTTTTGCATGGGCCTTACAAGTTGGCTGCCTAATTAAGGCTGCAATAAATTACTCGTCAGTTGAACTCATTAAATCAAAATTGCTTGCCTTTTAAAAGGTCATGCTGTAGTTCAAGAGAACTGTTTGGCTTGCAGTGTGTGAAAAACCGAAGCGGGCGATCACAGTGTTTGGGATTTTTTTGTAATAGCTTTAAAATTTCTTATTGTAGCTCTGCTGAAATGAAATTACTGCTAATACTGACAGAGCCTATGCTCCTGCCAGGTGAGCTGGAATCCTTTTCAACATACACTTTCTTGATGCCCACTTGAAATACACTTTTAGAATACCAACATCTATGGAACGTAACTCCTGGCTTGACACAGCCAAAAGTATTCTTAAAAGTACAACTATGTCAGAGTGTGCTTCTAAAAAGTTTGAATGAATGCAGTACTAAAATCTTTAATGTATTATTTTGAAATATGAAAAATGATTCCCACAGAAAAGGAAAGGGCCATGCTACCTGCACTGTGCAGACTACTCTCTACATTGCAGCATTTCTTCATTTACAGTTCTCTTAATTGCTATCTTTTGTCCTGTGATTTAATATTGTAATTGCCTCTTGAAAGATGGGACCAGTGGGAGATAGTAAGTTGGTGTTGTTTTGCCAGTATCCTTTTCCTTTTCTTTTTTAACTGCTGCTAGTGTAAGAGCAGGTGGTTTAGAGTTAGTGACACATGCATGAAACTGTCTGAGGGCACGTGTTTAATTTTTTGCTCTTCATACCATCCTAAGAAGTTTTTCTTGTGCTTCTCAATCATATATGGTCAGTCAGTAAATAGCATCCTTCTGTAGCTTATGTGCTGTTTAAAGCAAATGCTCCTTGGTTCCTGAAAACTGTTAATTATCACTATTCAGATGGCTGCACAGCATTTCCCTGAAGTAAATTCACTTCTTGATTGATAGTTTATTGCACAGAGTTTTATTTCTATTGATTCAGGACACAGGAGTTTGGTGGTATTTGTCACTCTGGATTGAGCTTGTAAAGTAGATTTAATTTGTCATAGGACCATCCATATCATCTTGAGGGAAGCTTCTCCTTAAGGAAAACATTCTCTTATGTGAAATTCAGAAAAGTATTTGCTTTGCATGCATCTTTGGGTGGCATCCCTGCCCTTGGTGGGAAGGGTTGGAACAAAATGATCTTTTAAGATCCCTTCCAACCCAAACCATTCTGTGATGCTATGAAATACAATCCATGAGATCACAGGCAGTAATGTTTAAAGGGAGATGGTAGCAATTTGCTCCAGAAGCTTGCTTAATATTTATTAAATATATGAATAATATGAGGAGTAATTTGACAGTTTCAAACTTCAGAAGCATTCAACGTAGTTGTTGCTTAACAGCATGAAAAGACTGCACGATAAACTTGCAAATGAGAATGCCCATCTCTCTCTGCTGATCCACATGAAAAAAAATATTACTTGCCCATTTCTTCTTGTTCTGCCTCACAGCATCGTAATTACCTAACATTCATGTGATACTGGCTAATGTTTGTATCATTAGGAACAGTGTTGGAAAAGGACTGAGCTGTGAGTCCAGCAGAGGACCAGGCTGAACCTGAGCCTGATGGAGGAGTAGTAGGAAAAGGCAAAGGAATCCTTAGCTCTTTTCACATCTCTTCACGTTTTAGAAAGCTGCTGTCCCCATCCAGGCTTTCCTGAACTGCCCCCACCCTTGACTCCAAATGATACCAGCCCCTTCCTTCTCCCCCACCTTACAGAACCTACTCTGCTGCTGCCACCAAGTCCAGGTTTGCCCTAATGCAGAAAAGGCCTGTGCTGGCTTTTTTCCTGTACCCAGGAGGTAAGAGCTCCACGAGAGCATCTGCAATACAGAAATGCAGCTGTGTACCTGGTGTCTCTTGTTCTTTGTTGCAGCACAGGGTATGTGGGCCATAGCACTGTAAAATGATTTATGGCATTCTTCAGGATCATAGGGTGGGAGGGAGAAGGAAAGGAACTGATCCATGATAGCAAAAATGATAAATGAGAGTAGCAGGTGGAGAAATGGTTTAAAAGTTTCTACAATATACTGTTTCCTTCAGAACTGACACTTTGGGTTTTCACCCCTGGCCCAAGTGTGTTTAGTCTTGATGAGGATGAAGACAAACCACAAGAAGAAAACTTCTGATGATGAGAGTCACAAGGAAAGTGGTCAGACATTGGAACAGGGGCTTCGGCAGGCTGTGAAAACTCCATCCTTGGAGACGTTCACAGCTCAGCTAAAGGTCGGACCCAGCGCAACATGGCTTAAATTTGGTGTTGCACCCGACTTAGAACTTTGGCCCTGTTTGGAGCAGGGCATGGAGTCAGATGGTATCCATAGGATGTAAGGGGTTTGAGAAGCCTAACTTGTTTTGAGAAAAAACAAAGGGTTTGTTTGTGTTTATATACTCCTCCTGTCTCATCATACGCCTGTACTCGGGTCAGAATCCCTGTGTGCTCTGTGTGAGCGCGAGCTCTCCGCGGCAGGTTTTAAATAGACAGCTGTAGTGGGTGGATTTGGGGAAGAGGCTTTATATGCCAAATAACAAACAGAACAGGATTCTGCCTTAAATGCAGCACTAATATGACTTCATAGAGCAACTTCAAACACTAATATGATGTAGAAAACCCCATCAATGTACACACACACACAATTTTTAAGACAACAAATTATTTTCCTTCCTCCTCTGCTACTTTAAGCTGCACTACAACTGCAAGCTTTATAGAATAGAATTATTCTGGAGGCATTAAAAACAAAACCAGGGTGTCCATAAGATACACGGACAAGTAAATGCCAGAAGTAGTTAAGATTGAAAATAAAACAAACTGAAAGAAACACCTTAGGAGAAAGTATATAAGAGAAAAAAAATACTGTAAAACAAAAATAAAAATGGAGTTGGGCAGAAAAAATAGAAGCTGATGAGCTGGTATGTATATCAACAGTGTCATTCAGGTCTGCATCTAAATAAATAACTACTGTGCTCCTCATCCCACGCTCTCAGCTGCACCTGCTTGCTCTCATCAATGCCTTTTAAAAAGATTTTACGGAAATTATTGTTGTCCATTTAATCCAGCTGACCATCCAATAATTTAACAAGGAAAGACTTCAATCTAGAAATGAGCAGTGTGACTGAGGTGCTGCTTCGTGCATTTGCAGGGGTTGCTTCCATCAGTGCTGCTGCCTTACCAAAAAGGATTTAGGAAACATATATTGCTATTCCTTTCCAAACAGAATGACTGATAGATTGTTTTCTTGCTTGGAGCTTCTAAATCTCCTTCTATATGGACTTTTTCTGTCTGAGAAGCTTTATCTGGTTTCCTTTCAGGGTCACACATCACCACTGCTTTCACAGCCTTGCTTTGCATATACAAAGCTCATGCTCCTAGCACATCCCCTCTGTTTTCAGCAGGATCAGATGGTGTGAGTCTTCTGTTTTGTATGGCGACTTGTGTTGTTTCTAGCTGATGTAATTTATAAAGAAGGTGTGGAATTGCTCCTTCTATTTAGCTTGAAGAGTGCTCAGTCCACCAGCTGGATGTAACCAGCTATGGGAACTTGTGTGCCATGTAGGGTGCTGCCTTGGTGACAGTAAGGCAATTCTTCCAATAGAACTTTTCTGTTTCTCACTTCCTTTTCTTAAAACACAAATTAAAAAAAAATCCTGAAGCACATTTTGTGTAAAACTGTGCCAGAGGCCCAAATGTGTCTCTGATCTCCAAATAAAAAAACTTTGTGTAGAGCTTTTAACGTGCCCCCTGGGATACAACATTCTGGTATTGCTCCATTTTGTAAAACTCCCTCTGTAATTGCACAGTTTCATCAGGACTATGATGATGATAGCTGATTGCTGCTTAATTTTTATGTTCCTCTAAATACACGTAAAACAACACAAGTTAGTGCCATCAGCATGGTGCAGTTTACAGCGAGTGCCTGAGGTGATAAAGCCACTGGCAGCTGGTAGCATGACTGGTTTTTTTGGTAGTGAAGGAAGCCTGCTCATATTCCCAAAGAAGTCAACCTTCCCTACTTTGGAACAACTTTGCCCCTTTGTTATAATTTCTTTAGAGGACACGTTTTACCTGCACCTATAACCAGCCAGCAGAGGTTGCCATTGATTTTCCTGTTACCTGCTCAGCAGAGCCTGGATTTCTTGCAGCAGACCTGAAACATATGGCTGCTGTGAGTGCTTGTTCTCAGAGCTGAGCACTCTGGGCACACACAGCAGGCACCAGCTGGGGCTGACCTGAGATCAAGGTGACTCAGTGGTTACTGTGACATTTGGAAGCTTCGGTAGTTACCAGTTCTTAAATCTGTATGGAGCAGGATGTACCGAGCATGTAGTTCTTGTGGTCTGCTTTGTCAGGCTGTACCTTTGCTTATCTCATGCCCCTGTGTACCTTTGGGGCTCCCTAATGTCCATTTTTGAGGTGTTTTGGCCCTTTTTATCCCTGGTGCCAACCACAAGCTGTCCCAAGGAGAAGTGGGAGAAGTACTGGGCACTGCCATGCCTGGGCACACTGTTTATTCTCCTCCTCCTCCCCCACAGGAGGAGAGGGAAGAGGAGGAATAAAAATTGCTCCCTATTGTTCTGCCCCTGGTATAGATAACTGGGGCTTAAAGCTGTGCTCAGGGACTAAATTTAGTTATTTAGTCTGCTGTTGCAGCCTTTTACCGTTCTGAGGTATCGGAGATAGTTTAATTTTTTCTTAAATCCTCTGCTAGAAGACTTTGGAATGATCACATGCCCTTACTGCAAACCACTTACACTGCTGCAGTTTGTGCTGCTTCACGTTGCTACAGACTTGTCATTCAGGCTTGGACATTTGCTCCAGGCAGTACTCGAAATACAAGATGTTAACTCAGGAGCAGCTTATTAAAAATTTGCCTTTGGTTTGCCTTGGAACTAGAAGGATTTAAATC
Organism: Eulacestoma nigropectus; assembly: GCA_013397775.1. NCBI lineage: Eukaryota > Metazoa > Chordata > Aves > Passeriformes > Eulacestoma > Eulacestoma nigropectus. The sequence goes on along the minus strand of VZTE01005470.1, from coordinate 557,691 downwards.
ACTGTAGTTTCTAATGATTTGGTTGGTTAAAGCCTCTGATACCATCCAAGACACACCTTCTGCTGATCAGTAGCCCAAAATGCTGTTGTGTGGTTGGTATTTTAGTATCTAAATTTGCTGTTTCAGTGTCTAAGGATGCATGGAGTGTCTGTGTAAGATAACTTTGGTGATTGTACTTCTGTGACTGGGTTTATTTTTAGGAAGCACGAAGGTAAACAAAAGTTCTGAGTACTTACTTAATCAGGGAATAGCTGCATCTGTTTGCAGGAGGAGAGAGCCTCAGAGTTAATTGGTTCCGTTTGGAAAATAACATGTTACAAGTATTTCTGTTTAAGCTGACGTTGAAGCAATTAGGGTACTGTTAGGCTTCTGCTAATACTGGTACGGTGTCGAAACCGGGTACAGATGAGTTTGTAACATATGCGTTAAGTTTGGAAGTAATTAATTAAGGGACGTGATTAAAAAGGGAGCTGTAATTTTGTCTTTTAAGGAAGACTAGAAAATTAGTGTGGAACTATGGCAGATATTTCACCAAGCTAAACCTTAGCAGGTGATGCTTAAAAGGTGTGTGCACAATTAGTAACGCGGGAATAGCCGGGCATTGTTTGAGTAAACCGCTTTAGTGGGGTGATGACGGTAGTTTATCAGATTGTGTCTGGGTTATGTATGCACATCTCTCTGGGAGGGATGCGTTGGTTTCCCCCTCCGGCTGCCGGGGCGCAGCGGTCCGGGCGCGGGTGCCCGGCTCGGTCGGGCCCGCTGCCCGCGCTGCGCTGCTCCCTCCGCCCGCTGCCGCTGCCGCTCCCGGTGCCGGCGGCGCCATTGGACGGGCCCGGAGCAGGGGAGCGGCCGGCGCCGCTCCAGCGCTCCGGGCTGCGGCGGGAGCGGGGGGAGGAGGAGGAG
>VZTE01005470.1:369911-550127 GCA_013397775.1 Eulacestoma nigropectus | reverse complement strand
ATACTTATGCTTGCAGTACAGCAGGGGCAATGTCAAGGTCGATTGCCTTACCTTTTTTGGAACCTCGTGTCTGCAGCCCAAGGAAAAGTCCAAACAACTGGGTAATGGCAGCAGCAGAACTACAGAAGAGTATTTCTGTCTTCTCCAAATTCTATGTGCTTCCTTATTTTCTGGCTAAGTAAATTTCTTCTTAAAATACTGTTCTTTAAAGGGAAAGGGAATGGTGGTGATGAAAAGCACATTGCTATCTTCTAAGGTTTACTTACTGTCTTATACTAAGATATTCTTTCCCTGTTTCTGCTTAAGAATCCGTTTTGTAATTGTACTCGGTAAAGCATGAGGTACTGTGCAGGTTTTATTTTTGTGCAGTTTTTGTGCTTCCTCTGCTGAAAAGTTGGGAAAAGTTGCTTTGTTGAGCTGCCTTTAACAGGTAGTTTAGGAAGACCTTTAAAAAAGAGTGGGTTTATTGGTTTTATGATTAATTCTCATTCATTAGTGTTTGACAATGAAATGTCCTTGAGTGCACTTAGTTTTTACACTCAGTAAAAGTAGTAAAATGTCCTTTTATGGATAAATTAACGTAGCAGTCGATATTAGAACTTGAGATTTAATGATGAGTCATTTCATTAGCTATTTCATTTCAACGTGGAGCTGTTTTATCTTTCCATATTACAGTTGCAGCTGAACACGTAAATATACAGATGCTTTATTTTTCAAAGCTGGTGTTGGAATGCTGGGGATCTGTATCTCTGTATCTCTGAGCCCAAGATTGCTGCTGTTCCTGGGGTGGGAATATCCCTTCAGCAGCTTTCCAGCTCAGCGCCGTGGTCCTGGAGCTGGGTTTGCCAGGGAGCAGTGCCAGAGGTTCAGCAGGCTGGCGCTGCTGTGGGGGAGCAATGTCAGTGAAGGTGGCAGTGGCCTCCCCAGCCACCCACCGGGACCAGCTGATGTGCAGATCTTTCACTTTTATCGTCCCTGTCACCAAAAGGAGAAGTTTAAGCCTTTGACTTCATCCTTGCCCCCTGTTCCCTCTGGCTCTTTTTTTATGGATAGAATGGTGCATCTTTCTTCTGAAGAACTGGGTTTGATTGGTTTCGTTGGGTTTTTTTCATTGAAAAATTTCACGTACGTCATTCAAATGGCCAAACCAAACACTGCTTTGTTAACCAGATGCCAATTAATTTGTAGACCTTTCCAGAAATGCCAGCATCACTGAGGTGGTGTTTTCCCCTGTCATTTGCAACGTTGCCTGGAACGTTGCTTAAAGATAGCACCTTCCAAAGATTACATGTTTTGTGCTAAACCAAATACGGAGTTCAAGTAAAACCTGATTTTTTTCGCCCCTATTTTATACAGATGTATTTAATTTTTTTCTAAGTATGTACTGAATTTATGCATAGATCTCAGCATTTTTAATTGCTAACCAAAGTCTGTGCCATTATTGTTGATGGGATGAAAGCGATGTAGAAGGGTATTTAGGAGGAGCTTCCCACACACAGATTTTTCTGGTCATTCTGTAAAGAAATTCTTCCTTTCCCCATGTGATATTAGGACAATCCCCTGAGCTCCATGAGCTATAAGTGCTAAAGGAGTGGGATGGGAATGGAGAAAAAGCTGTTAATGGCTCCATGCCCCAGCGCAGCCCTGAGAAAATACTGAAAACCCCTCACTTTCACATCCATAATTTCTTTGGGCTCCTCCTTTGTGCAAGTACTATGAAAGGTAGGATGAATATAAGGAAGCCTTAGGGCTCTCAGCTGCACTGACCAGTGGCTAGGAAAAGTAATTTCAGGCACTAAAATCTTTGGGACTTTATCCCAGTCTCACGCTGTCTGCTGCCAGACTTAACCCTCTGGAGCAGACTGTGACAGCAGTGCTGCAGGGCTTTCATGTTAACCACTGTGTGATTCCGTCTGGGCAGAAAAAAGGGGCCTGGGAGCAAAATGAAACTTTTCTAAGTGCAGTGATTACCAGGGAAAAGAGTTTCTTTTCTCCTGTGTGATGTTCAAAGCTCACAATCTAAAATTTACAGCTGGCACTGTTAGAAAAAGAGACAAACACCAAGGTTTTGAGAAGAGGAAGCTCAGAGATGTCAGTGTCATCATGCGAGGGCACTTCTGCATCTTGACAGCATTGCTCTTTGTTTCTTTGTTTTCTTTAAATGTCTTTTTTATTCCCTCTTCTATATATTATTTAAATAAGCACAAATTCTTCTTATCATGGAAGAAGCCCGTTTTGTGAGTTATTAAGTGAGGGATAGGGTAATGGTTTGGGCAGGTATAACAGAGGGTCCCAAGTTGCTTGTGAAAACATGTACCACTTTGAATTTCATACACTTCAGGCAGGAACGTCTTCACATACCTGTCCCAGGTGAGGGTTTCCAGTCTTGTATCATCTCTCCAGTGTTGTTTATGCTTGTGCAGGTATTGCTGAAAAGTTCTCGTGGGACAGCTGAATTTGTAGAATTGTAAATGGACAAATGATGTTTTCCATGATAGAGTAAAGACACTGGCGGAACCTCCTCTTACCTCGGTTGTTTGGGGTTGTTGGCAGCTCTGCACAAACCCATTTTTGGGTACTGGTGGGTAGGGCTGAAGCATGTACCTGTCCTCTGCTTAAACTCTTACTCATGAAGTTAATCCCCTGCAAATGGGGTGAGAGACAGCTGAAAGCAATAAGGCCTTAAACTGCCTCAGCAAGACTTTTGCAGAGCTGTGATTATTAGGGTTTTTCATGGTAAGGAAATCCGTTATAATTTTAAAAAGAGAGGTCTATATGCTGTGAGTAATGAATTGTTATTAGGTCAAGAACAGAGTAGTCTGGTTTTCATCCGTACCCTCAACAGGCCAACAGGATCTTCATTTGAGAATTTTATTATAATCGGGTAGATTTTCAGGCACTGCAATTTTTATAGGGAGCTTTAATGCAACCATATGTACATAAGGATTGTAAATAGTCATATAATGGCAAGGTTTCAGTGGCAGCTTTTTCTGCATTTCAAGGGCTTTGGGGAGCACTTTGTGGCTCAAGTTGGGAAAGTTCTAAGTGCGTGCTGAAATTGCAAAGCCAAGACAGCAAACACAGGCTGTAAATGCAAGACTGCTCTCCCTGTCATGCTGGATATTTCATATTGTCCAGGCAGTTAGCTCATGTTGGCTTATGAAGATGCCGTACAGAAAAGAAAGAAATCTACCACATGTAGGCAGAGAGCTACATGCTGTCCTAACGACATGATGTTCAAGATTTTTGATTTTTCAACTCAGGACTCACATGTTTTCTGTGATCTCTTACTTTGGGAGCTCCTAACCAATTCATTGTTTTCCTTTTCTGGCTGTGCTTTACTTGATCTCTGGCTTTGGGGTTTTTGAAGTTCAATTTTAAGTTTGAGTTTTCAATCCAGTTTTGCTGTTGTGTAGCTGTGTTCTTCACTTGAGTCATGTAAAAACTTTTATGGAGTATTGGAAAGGTCATGTCCTTGAAGGGAACTACATCCAGTCTGAAATGTACTTAGGCTGCATTTCACTGTCTCTGAAAGAAGTCTTGGTGTACCTTGTTTACCAGATTTCAAGTGTCTTGGCAGGAGCCTCTCTAACATCCTCTGTTGGGCTGAAACATTTGCCTCTGATTTTGTTTGTAATTGTTGCTAACTAAAGAAACTCTATTTTGGTGGTGAAATAGTATTTTGGATTTTGGGTGGGGTTTATGGAGATAATTTGTCTGTTGTATTTCCTCTGGTTCTGATGGTGGAACAGGAAGGTTATTGCTTAAGTGCTGCTGGAAGTTCTGTCCACTTACCCCCCTTTTTTTGGGAAAAGAATGCCTGTGATGGTTGGTCATTGATACAATTGGACTTCAGTGATCATCTTATTTTATGAAATTCATTGCATTAGTAATGCCTGTAATTTTAAAATAAAAATCATAACGAAGTGCTCTTGTAATAATGGTATTGATTTTGTTTAAAAACAAATTATACCAAGATGAAAATTCTTTACATTGGTATAAAAGCATTCAAAATGTGGTGAATGTGAGGAATACGTGCTGATAATTTGTTTTGGGAAAGATTTGGATTTCAAGAGGCAGATGAAATTCAAGAGATTAAATTCAAATATTAATTCTGAAGAAAAGCAGGTCTTGCTTTTCATACAATAATAAAATGAATTGAATCAGTTCAGGGGATTTTGGGTTTCTGTAAGTCATGTTATAGAGATAGTAGTTTAATAAGCCGTGGCTTACCAAAAAGTGTTGGGATATTGGTAATTAGAAAAATAATAAGTTTGCTAGAAATCATCTCTGCCATCACCATGATGTGCCTGGACCTTGAATCCCAAATGTAACTTAGTCCATGCTAGCACAGCTGGAAGGAATTCTGAGGAATGGCAAAGGAACTCCTTTTCTCTAGGGGAGAGTTAAAGTCTCTAGGATTTTCCAACTTAGAAAAGAGGATTAAGGTACAGGGGAGTTTGAGAAATCTGTGGGTTTGGGATTGTCCTGGGGGAGAACTGGGTATAAGTACCCACTATGGAAACAAACTGTGTGTATGTGGAATCGTGGGATACGCTGGCCAGAGACTCTGTGGATGGTAGAAGCTGACATGGGTTAAAAATTCGGGAGAGTTTAGGGAGGAACAGTGTGTGTTAAATGCTGTCATCACATTTGTGGCCTGAGAGTCCATGTGCTGCAGAGTACCTGGGGCTGGGAGACTGTGTGCCCCTAACCCTAACCCTGTTCTTACCCTCATCCTCAGGCATCTGGTCCTAGTTGCTGTCCCAGCCAGGGTTGATGCCAGGGGAACTATGGGCAAACCCCCAGTGTCTGCTCTTAAATTCCTGCTCTCTTCCCTTGGTACATCCTTATTGCTTCTCATTTACTCACTCTGGATATTTCTTTCACATTTGCTCTGTCAGGAATAGAATGCCCAGTTTACTTCAGCTGCTTTTTCTCAATAAAATTGTGAGTGATAAATGATCATCTGTGGCTGTATGTCTTTGTATGTGCGTGTAACGTGGCAGTGAGGGAAGTGTCAGGATGATCAATGTCTCCATCTTTTCTTTCTAAGGAAGCAAAATGCCTTCTGGAAAAGCACCAGCAAAGCAGTTGTGAGAGGGACTGTATTGCTAGTTCTGAGATCAAGTATTTAGGGATATACTTTTACTTAAAAAAAAAAAAAAATTACAGTAGTTAAGAGCCAAGCTATTTGATAGGCAGTCATAGCAGAAAGGGCTTTTAAACCCTGTCTAAATACCAGGACTTTCTAGAAGCCAGAGGGATGCTGCAAAAGCAGGGCTGCTGACACTCCGCGTGGGTGAGTCGAGTACCCCAACCAATGTGCAGCTGGTTCAGCAGAAGTCCAGCAAGTCCTCCACTTCATCATGCCGTTGGAAAACTTGTATCAAACCTACAGGATAAAAGAAAGGGGGCTGCCATGTTGTATTCAAGAGGGAATAAAAAAATCCTTGATAAAATTTCTTTGCCCTGACAGCCTGTTGTGGCTGACAACACGCAGTTTGCAGTTCCCACCAACTAACTGGTGTTTTCTCAAGTGTTTCTGCACTCCCCAAGTTAATAACGAAGCTGCAGCAAAGTCGAGGCAAGTACCTTCATGAGCTGTGAGGAGGATCCAGTCCAGCAGCATTGTCCCACTCCTACTCAGCAGAATGTGATCTGTTTTCTGAAATAATGTGTTATCTATCGAGAAATAAAAACCAGAACTCAAACTAGATCTGGAAAGAACTGTCACTGCTGTATTTATAGAATTGGAAACAGCTCTGCCTGTCAGCAAATCTCCAAAACTATATATCCTTGTTAGTTTTTTAGAGGAAGGCTGGTCCATCCTACGCCTTTCATTTTAAAATTGGATCAATTAACATAGTTTGCCCCTAATAACATTTTCTCATTTGCTTTTAAAACCAGTACTGATAGTTATGTTCTGTGAATAAAATGTGATTTTTTTTTTAAGGTGCATTCTTGGTCCATCCCTTGCTCGATTTGAGTGCCTAAATCCTGAAGTGGATTCTCTGTGCTTGAATTTGTTTTCCTGTGTTACAGCTCCATGTACTCCTGCACCTTCAGGCTAGATTGAACCATCTTGCTCTTCTTCGTGTTGTGGAAAAGATGGGAAAATGTCAGGCAAAATTGCAGTTTGAGAAGTCAGTGTTTAAGTTACTTTGATGACTGAGTTTGTCTTTTTCATTTTCTTAGAGTAGAACTTCTCATCATGATTGCAGAAGCCAGCAAGACCATGAGTATTTTCAGTTTTTTCTTACAAAGTAATTATTATTTGAAAAGAAAAGTGCTGGTACAGAAATTTTTGAAATTTCAGGTGGATATTTGGATTATACTGAAAGGTTTTTTCTGTTACCATACTGGAAATATTGTTGTCACTGACAATTTAAAACACTGAAAAAGGAAGGTGTGGGCAGTGGCAGGCGTTTCTAATATGTCTCGTAACAATGTTTGCATTCTACAAATCATCAAAACTCGGCAATCGTTTTTATCCAAAAGCATTTCTGCAGCCTTTAAGTATGATTGTATGTTAGTGTTGTTAGTTATGGACATTTTAGTCCAACCCTTCATTCCTGCTGCAAGAAAATTCCCATTCCCTCAGGGGAACCCTGGAACTTTAAGGAAGTTTGACTCAGTGTCACACATTCAGCCTAACAGTGATATGGCAAGCCCTAAACTCCTGATTTTTCAGCAAAAAAACTACACACACGACTCACTAAATCTCCTTCCCAGCAGCCCGGAGTGGAGCAGGAGCATTGCCACTGAAGGAAATGTGCGTCTGTGTGTGTGTGCTCAGCTGGGGACAAGGTGTTAACATCTGCACCAAAAAATCCCATTTCTCATCTCTGTTTAAAAGTACTGCTAAAAAGTCGCAGACCATGAAAGAGGGAAGGGAGAGAGCACTTAGCTCTGGTTTGCTACACTGCACTTCACATTTTCGGTCTATTTTTGGAATAAGCCAATTGACAGGCAGGATTTGAAACCAGCATTATTTTTTCAGGCCTGTAAAAATGCTACTTCTAGGAATATTATGCTATACTATTTCACATTAGTAAAAAAACCCTTTAAATATAGATTGTGGTGGTAAACACAGAAAAGCTCAAATAATATCCTTGACTTACACTTGGAAAAACTTTCTGTCTCTGCTTTGTATCTCCGAGGAGTTTGGCTAAGTTTTATTTTAGTTTCTTTGTCGAGCCTTCCCTTTCCCCCTAATGGCATTGATTTTTTTTTAATTTAACAGGATATTGGCCATTTTTCCTTGAAATGAAATATGACCATATGAATATAAAGGGCATGAAAGCATTCCATGACTAGGTGAAAGACTGAGATTTAGCCTTGATTCAGTCTTACTTTTGTTTCTGTCATCTGTTACTCTCGAGTTGGTCTGATGGACTGTTTGAAAAATCAAAATCAGAGTTGGAATCTCAACTGCTATAGGGAGTGTGTGGGGGACTTTTTATGGAAAACCTTCTTTTCTATTTATATGAGACTGTAATCTTGAAAAGTGTTCTGTAACTGTTACGGTGTGTAGAACTTTTGTTAGATATTTGCTTCCTTGACTGCTGCTACAAGAAGCCTTTTTTCATCCTGTGAGAACTCTGTGCATAACAGAAGGTTGTTGGCCACGCTTCAGTTTATTATTCTTCTGCCTTGATTGTCCACAACAAAATAACCTCACGCATTTAAATCAAGTTCAGTTTATGGCTTTTGCTGTTAGAACTGGACAGAATGATTTATCTTGGTTCAGTCTCTTCATTTCTTTTGCATCTTTGCAGCAGCATCTCTGGCAGTGTTTTAGTTGACCTGCTTTCTTATTAATCAGTTTCTTTCAAAATTAGGGCAATATTAGCATACATTGTGTTATATTTAGATTTCATTCTTCTTGGAGTGCGATGAATTCACGGTTAGATTTAGAATGGGAATTCACTACTTTGTGCCATGGAATTGTATCCCGATTTGGTAACTATTCCAATCTTTTAGGCCTGGTTTGGAAGATTGGTAGCAAAATCATGGCTCTGAACCCTAATAAAAATATGTATTCATAATATTTATAATTATTTTAGTTGTAGCATTTAGAAAAATGTAACTAACGTAGACCCAGTTGTTTACTTCTCCTAACACATGGGTAGTTTTGATAAACCAGCATGATTGAAAACTTGCTTTCAACACTGATGGAAATGGCACTTTTCTTCTTTTTGGTTTTGGTTTGATCACTTGTTTTTAGAACAAGAAATACTGTTCAAATATATAGTGAAAGGCTGTAAAAATGGGCAATGTTCAAGTCACACTCATTTCATTATTAATTAGGTAGCTCACAGGAGGTAAATCTGTGAGTAGGAAAGGGCACGAATCCATTCTGAGCTGGGGTGAAGGAGAATGTCCTTCCTCCTCACCCTGTCACATGCAGAGATCCCATCTGGGAGCATGGAACGAACTCCAGATTGGGATTGGAGCTCATCCAGTCGGTGTTACCGAAACCTTGGAGCAAACAGAACAAAGCACAACCAGAGTCATCCTGTCACCAGCACTGACCCCTTCAATGACAAAATGGTTTTTAACGAGAGTGATACTGCAAAGCATTAATTCCCTTCAGTCGGCGTGGGAGGTTGTGGAAAGGTGTGAGTTTGAAATGTGATCAGAATATTTTGTCTAAAACCTTTGCCTTATTTGTGAGGGTGTTTCTTTGTATTGTTATCAGATATTGGCTTCCGGAGCAATTGTTTTTTACACTTCTGATTAGTTAATTTATTTCTCTCAGTAGGGCAAAGCGTGAAAGAAAAGAGAATCAACTTAGTGATATTCACCTTTACTAGGTGTGATTTCTATAATTTTCTTCTTTTTTTCCTATGAAAATAATTTATTTAGACCTGGGAAGGGAAAGATTACTTAGAAAAGCTTGTTGCTTTAATAATTCCTAAATTTTTATTAGTTACTAAATTCTATTACTAAAAATGGCTTTGGGAAAAAAAGATTGGTTTTTTTTTTGGTGGTTTCGAACAGCCACTTTTTCTCCTGGTTGCCCATCATTATTTTTATCTTGAAGAAAATACCCGATGCTCCAAATTCGATCTGTTCTGGCACCTTCTCAGTCTCTAAGCTTATGTTCTCTTTGTATTGTTTAAACTTCAGCTAATATTTTTTCGTATTTCAGGTATAAATTCTCTATCCTGTGATATATCTAAAATAAATCCACCTTCCCCTCCCTTCTGCCCCTTTTATTAAGATATGGCCAGTAGCCAATCCTGATGGGTTCTAACCAGTTTTGCACTTCTGGATGCTCCTTGTTTGCCTTTCAGAGGCTCCCTTTTCCTGGCATATCAGTAACCTCCCTGCTCCTCTTCCAAACCTCAGTATTAGAAGGTAGATACCCACAGGGAAAGATTTTTAAATTTAAAGGTCATTCTCAGATGGCTGTTAGAGTGGCAATAAATAATGAAGAACAGCTAGGATTTTCAGAGACAAAAATTGTATCTCATGGCTTTTAGAGCTTTGGATATTGTGATCTTTTTTGAGGTGTAGCAGAGATGGAACAGCACTTGGATACCTGGGGATTTGAAGTAAAATTCCCAAACACTCACTTGAAGCTCCTAAATAGACCTGGCCTGATTTTTCGGGATTGCTGAGCAACCCAAAATCTCGTACAGGTAACTCAACAACTGTGGTTATCTTCGTAAAACAAGTAAATAATCTTCACAAATAGTCTGTAAACTTACTGGGATCTGAAAATTGATTATTTTCTTTAAACTTTAATATTACATGAGGATCGTTTTTTTTTAGCCAAGAAAGGGATTACAGCTATTTAACCTAAATCTGCTTTCTGATTGTTATGTTGTCTGCCTGGAACCAATGGTTACACTACTGACAGAAGTACTATTATCAGTTAAATTTAATGGGTTGTTTTCACTCCTCCTATTTTTCGTTCGTTTATATATCTATTTTTAATACTGTTTATTTTGTCATTCTTATCTTTTTCTGATTCTCCCTGTTCCATGTAGTTGCAGCCAGATTTTTTCAGGCTTTTCTAGCAAGCAGTGCTCCATGTCCTGAGAGCATTGTGGGTGGAAGCAGAGTGAGTGGAAGAGAGGAAGAGCTGTTGTAAGAGGGGCCTGAAACTAATGGAAGTTTGAATTCTTTTCAAAGGTGTGTTCAGGTGGTTCCTCCTAATAACAAGGTGTCAAATAGCACATTTTCTACTACTGCTTCTTAGTTTAAATTGAGAACTGCAAGTCTCCACGGCATGAACAATTAATATGAAGCTGTTGCAAACCAAGAAGGATTTTGATCAACAAAAACTATTTCCAAGGCTCAGAGTTCTGCTCCAAAAGAGAGATTTTAACTGGATAAAAAATGTGGGTGAAAGGTTGAATAGTATGGGGGTAATGAAATGAAATGAAACCAATGCTGGGGCCTGTGTTTGCCTTTCAGTCCCGTGCAATTTAAACTTCTGTTCTGTAGAACACTGTTGCTTGCTCAGTGGTGGCACCCATTGCACCCTCATGGAGAGCTTGGTCTTGCTGGGCCGTGTGCTTGCTGTGCTTCCATTAAAGTTATTTTTTAAGTTGGTTGTGCTCCTAAACTCAGCAGTCCTGCTTTGTCCAGTGTCCAGGATGGCTGATAGGGTGGGTGCCTTACACTGCTCTTCATCTGTTAGATACGAGCTTGGTATAAGAAATAAAATAGGAGGTAACAAGTGGGGGGGAATAAATCACAACTCTGCTCTGTTGGAACAGACAGCAATTTTTTCTCCTTTCTCTTTCCATCATCCAGTAGAGAAATTTTTTTTAACTTCTTGTTATGTCAAGAAGCAGACAACATCCGTTCTTTCACTCTGTTTTTTTCCAATTCCACCATTTATGTAACAAAACAATTCTGTTAGAAATAAGAGTTTTCTTAGAAGCTGGTACTGTTACATTTGTATGTGCTATCTTGATTTGAGCAATAATAGCTGTGAAACGGGGTTAGAAAACATCAGCTGAAACAGTTGTTTGGGAACACCTTGTTTGCTCCGTCCTTGGGAATTCTTGGTGTGAGGCAAGACTGCACCAGAGTGATCAGCAGCATCCCTTGTCTGAGGAATGAACCAATGTCTTTAGTGGGCCAGGTGTGTAACTTTGTTGAGATGAATGATGCATTTTAAAAAATGAAGTTTGAGAACTCCATTTCTTGATATTGTCCCCACCAATCACACAATTCCAAGCTTTTGTGGGACTGTGTGAAGTAGGGCTTTGCTAGAATTGGTACTATTATTTTCCTAGCTTGTAGGGAGCAGGGCAAGAGGACACAGGCTGAAGCTGAGCCAGGAGAGGTTCAGACTGGACATCAGAAGGAATTTCTTCACAGGAAGGGTGGTCAGGCATTGGAAGGGGCTGCCCGGGCTGCTGGTAGAGTCCCATCCCTGGAGCTGTCCGAGGAACGACTGGACGTGGCACTCAGTGCTCTGGGCTGGGTGACACAGTGGGGGTGGTTCATAGGTTGGACTCGATGATCTTGGAGGTCCTTTCCAACCTGATTGATTCTGAAACTGAAAGCTTGGCAAAGGCTTTCTCAGGAAAGCTGTGAGCGCATTTCTCGGGATAACCAGACAGGCCAGGGTCCAGAGTTTGGAAATTTTCCTCCTTAGAGTGTGAAGAAAACTTCTGCTTCTGATAAGGCTGCATTTTCTACAGATCAACCCCAAAAATACCTTGCAACAAAAACCAGTAAGAAAAATCTTACACTGACATTAGTGGCGAGTTTATTCCCATAAAAAGACTTTGAAGAATCAGAAGAGTGGTGTGAAAACTTTATCCTGGGGAGTCAGCATGCTTCAGAATGGGCCTCTGTAAATTCTGTGTAAAGCAGGGAAGCGTTGAGCAGCTCCTTTTGTTACAGCCAGTGTTGTAAAATCTGATGGGTGCTGCAGCCTTTGGCAGAGGTAGCTGTGTGCTCTGTCCGAACCAAGTGTTGTTCTGTTACTGTTAGAAGTACTGGACAGTGGAAAAGGAACTTAGGATACCAACTTAACCAGGCTTCCCAGGCTTCCAATTCATGTTTATGGCATTTCTAGGTGGGTAAGAGGATATGAATAACATGCAAGCTGTACGGTCAGAGCAGTAGAATGCTAATAAGAGTCTAGGTCGTTAGTGCAGGAAATACTGGTTCACCACTACATACAGCTTTCTAAAGCCTGAGTAAAACAGCAGGGTAACTCTAATACTGGCATGGATGGGACTGTGGAGCCTTAAATCACTGGTTTATAGGACTGTTGTAGCATTGCTTACGGGAAGATTATATGAGCGAAAAATTGTATTGGTGGTGTATTTATGGAGAACATGGATGGGGATGAATTACTAACTGGAAATAAATGGGAGGCTTTGAAGCCCTGTTTGTAGTGTAAGTCATGATGTGTTGTTCAGAACAGGGAGCTGAGAACAGACATTATTCCTGTGAATAGATCCATCCTGATTGCCGTAGTGATGTTCCCCCGGTGCCTTGTGCTGCAGATGGTGCTGGTTATTGTTGATTATCACGTGCCTTTTACTGTTTTCTGTCTAGGTATAGAAGCAAAGGTCTCGGTCCTCCTGTCCTCCCCAAGAGAGCAACTAAATACTTGAAGTTATCAGGGAAAAAGCAGAATTAATTTGTTTTAATAATGATTAAAACACAGCTGACCCCAAAAGTAAAAAAAAAAGAAGGTACAAACCTATGGACAGGGGCGTAATTGTGGTTCCCCTTGTGAAAGAAATTGTGCTGTACATTCCTGTGTGAGAACTAATTTCAATCTTAGAAAAGTAAGAAAAGGGAACGACATAGAAGAAATTGATACGAGAGTAACTTGCTCAGAGTTACCTAAATATCGAACAGAAGTGTGTACACAAGAATGCAGAAGAAAGTTTTGGCTAAAATTCAAAGACTGATTTTCGTCATGGATTTTAACTTCCCAAGCTACCTCTACTCAAGCCTTCAGGACCACCCCTCAGAAATAAAAAAAAACCACTCTAAATGTATTGTTCCAGCCTTTGGGAAATACACATGTGGGTTTTGGTAAGTAACTAGCTAGTTATTCAGAGGTACAGCAAGTATTGCCTTTGCAATCAGTGCTGGGCAGGACGGATTTCTAGAGGCAAGGATTTAGTGAAAACACAAATTTTGAAGTATTTTTTTTTTCTTTTTCTGACCTACTGGTCAGAAACAGGTTTTTTTAACAACATTAAAATGGGCAACAATTAAAAATGCCAAGTGCCTTTCCTGTATGTGTGAGTGAAAATCCCCTCCTGCTGCCCCTGGCGTGGGTATTGGAAGGAGATACAAACTGAGAGAAAGCTGGAGTAGGTGGGAAAGATTCACTTCCCTAAGAAATGAGGCTAAAATTACATTTTAATGCATCGCTAATAGTGATGTATTGGTGAGAGCAAGTTTCATGAAAAGCTGTCTTAGACAGTTAGAGGATAGCATCGTTCTGTAATTGGGCACTGAAAGCAGCCTTGGGATTTTTCGCTACAAATATGGGAGAACTGAAAGATAAAGGAGAGGTCACAGAGTGGTGGTGAAGCTTTTACAAACAGATTTGAAACAGAAACAATACCCATGAACACTTTTAATTACAAGATGGTGTGGGAGTGGTGTCAGTGCTAACATTTAGTCAGTGCTATTGAAGTTACTGAAACAGAGCATGTTTTCAGGAGGAAGGCAAAGTTTCGTAAAGCCCGCTCAAGTGATTCAACACCAAAACACTTGGGAGAATAAAGAGAAAGGATAATAAACATAGTGAAAGTGGAGTGTATCATAGACTGCTTTTATCTGAAGCACTGTGTGAGGATTCCTCTGGACATGGCTGTCCTTAGCTTTTGATGGAACCATTTACAGTCTACAGAACAGAAGTTTAAATTGCACGGGACTGAAAGCAGAAGAGAAGGCACAGGCACAGCTTGAGTAGTCTGGTAGTTCCCCGTGTTGCCAAGTCCTGTTCTGGTTGTTCTGCTAGGAGGGAATAACTGATAGGCCACAGATCTGAAGAAGCTTTGATCCTGCCTCCCGGGTCATGCTTGTCGTGTGTTTGTCCCTTTGCCCAGAGAGGCAGATGATGGAGCCTCTGAGCTGTGCTGGGCACTACTGCAGGAACATGAGTGGGACATGGATGATGATGGCTGTAGATGGTTGTGCTTTGTCTGAAATGGTTGTTCAGTTTGGCCAGTAAAATAGAAGGAAAATATTGCAGAGTAGCGCCAGTTGGGATGCTCTCAGGCTGCTGCTGAGGAGCCAAAAGGAAATAGAGGCTGTTTGCTTGCTGAAACCAAGGAGATTGCTTTCAGCAGAGAGTTAATTTTCTTAAGGAGGGGCAGGAAAATGAAATTTATCAACTTTAGTTTACCTCACTTAATTCTATAACTTTATGTTAGTAATTACTTAAAGTAACTTCAGTTTTTCTCTGAATCTGCTCTGTAATTTACACCATAAGAGTGTCAGTAGACTTTCAAATGTCTCGTCTTCATTTCTTGTTACAAACCATCTACACTGCTGGTGCACTGCATGGCAGCAATGCTTCTCTGCCTCTGTCATCTCCAACAGAGTAGGTGCTCGTAGGCAGAAGCCAGTTAGAGAAAATGACTTCTTCTGCATGCCACTGTCTAAAAGAAAATAACCTTTATTCCTGTTAACATTGGTCATATTTAATGCACGTACTACTGCCAAGAGATTGAAGCACAGTTAAGTGGAAATGACACCTGTCTGCTCTAAGAAAGGTTTTAGCATAAAATGTTCCAAATCCCGTGACAATGTATAATGTTCTGTATGCTAAATGGAAATATAGTGTAGTCATTTGTCTTAATTACAGTCAGTCATTTTCTCCTTACAAGTCAAATGTTAATATAGTTTTTCTTTTAATTTTTATACTGTTCAGATTCCTTTAGTATCTAACATATTACATATATATACATACACAATTTAAATTGGATGTTAACAACTGTTGCACAAATGTTACTAGTTATTATCATATTCCCCATTTATGTTAAGAACTTTTGTATTGCTACATTTAGTTGCCTGCTGATCTTTTTCTCTAATACATGGATCTCTCCAGTTTCGATTCCCCATCGTGCCAAAAGGCTTGGAAAATATTACATGATTTTGTGGAAAACCAGTATTTTTTCTTAGCAAAGCTGTTGTGTTTTGTGTTAAAATCAAGAACTAAAAGCAAAAACCAAGAGCAGTAATGATTTAGAGCGCTGCTCAGCCTGACAGTTGGAAGAATAATGACGGTAAAATGACGATGTCTGAGTCAGAGCTGAGGCAGAGTTGTGCTGCTCGCACGAAGCTGGGTAAAACGAGGCAGCAACCTCCTTGCCATTAGTGTCAGTAATGGAAATAATATGGGCTCTAGGTACTGATGTGGGAGCTCTTCTATTAGTGAGATTGAGGATTTGCAATCAAAAGGAGGAGTTTTCAGTGATGCTGCTCAATAGGACAAGAAATATCCCGCACAGGGCAAGCAAGGAGCTTTGGGGTAATGTACTCCCTCAAACTGAGTATTTTTCAGTCGTTGCACAGAAACAGGCAAATTATGTCATCACAGTACATATTTGTAAAAAAAATTGCTTGTTTGGTTAGTTTGATGTAAGGAAGATTTTGAATCACTGTGGAATTACATGCAAAACGAAGTCTCTGAATAATGCTGAATGCAGTCGAGTTTTCTGTACTTTCCTGTTCTGAAAAATTTCAGGTATTTTTTCAGTTTTCTAAACAAGGCCCATATTTTGTTGGTCACTGAACTGCTCACTTCCAGTACCCAACGTGGGCCGTAGTGCTGCTGTTCAAACTTAGGTGTTTATGTTCAGTCATTTGTTCTATTTTATATGAAAGATAAATTAAGTTACGTCTGTAAGAGTCATAGCAGACTCAGGTGGTTGGGAATATATGTTGGGGTTCCCAGACTGTACAGCTGCTAATAAAAGTGATTAATTTGCTTTCTGCAAGTTCCTTAACAGCCCAGGCTCTTGCCTTACTGATATTCCTTTATTTGGGGTTTAGATGTTCTTGTGTGTGTATTTGTTAAGAGGAATTACTGGTAGGAATTCTGTAAAGAGAAGGTCTCAGGTGAGAGTTTCTCTTAAAACTAATCTTGGGTTTGTTTCTCTTCTAAAAACACCTTTCTCCTTCTTTTCACTGTTGTGAAAAGTTAATTCAGTCCATTTGCCTGCCCCATCTCCAGTGTGGAAGTGGAAAAAGTCTGTCTTGGCAGATTCCAGATGGCTAATTCCATGTCCACAATCTTTTGGACAGTGCTATTTTCTGCTTCTGCTATTAGATATTTAGAAAGAAATATTTGGGACTTTTTTTATTTGCAGGACTTAGAAGCATTCTCCCTGCTGAAAAATATTGACGGAGATAAAAGAGAAATTTGTTTATATACCCGTTTTGTTAGGTACAAACTGACTCTCTGAACATGTTGTTTTGCTACATTTATATGCCAAGCCAATTCTGGATATGACTGTATTATTAAAAACCAGAGGACTTGGAATCCACAAGGTCTGAGCCTTGATGAAATTTCTATTTGGGGAGTTAAAAACTAATAGTTACTGAATTTTGTTAAACACATCTGTATAGGATAATCAGGATTAAGCACTGAGTGATGGAGAACCTTGCTCATATCAACAGAGATGCTGTTCTTTGGGAGAAATTATCAGCCACTACTTTTGTCTCTTTAATTGCAACAACAATTCCTAAATAATTACTGAAAAACTGCAGAACTTTGTCTATAGCTTTCAGTAAACCCTTTCGTTTCACAAAATATATTCTTTAACTAAAAAGCAAAGTAGAAATACAAACAGATTATCTACTGTCTGCACATTATTTGTGTCTCTTGGTCTCTGTTAATGTCAAAGAGATGTATGTTGTGGTATTAGCAGGCTGACACAGATTGCTTTCACATGCATTCCCTTTCTCCTGATTCCCATCTCCTGGGCCTGAGCACTGACAGAATTACTGCTCTTCTCCTTGGAAAAAAAGGAACCTGCAAGCTCCTTCTTTTACAGCCTTGTGTTTTGACCTCACAATTTTATTTTCATGCACTTCAACTTGGTTTAAAATGAAATTTTTTATTATTTTTATTTTGTATTTCGCTTCTTTCTCTTAAATATAAAATGTTACTTGTGTGTTTGATGCATGTAATTTCTTTAAGACTTTCTGTGTTGGACTTGGAGATAGTGACTTACCTAAATTTAGAGTTGAAATACAGCATATTGTACATACTATTGTCTTTTAATTGCAGGGAGTACTGAGCAATTTTTAGTCCTTACAAAAGTTAGTTCTTATTCTTCAGATGTGACCAATTATCCAGTGCAATTCCTTGTGGGTGTGGGTTGGTGTGGATGTGACACAGCAAGCAGTGACATGCAATATCCTTTCTGAGGAGCGTCTATTGTGCTTCTAAAATACCTGCTGACAATAGCTGCCGAAATTAGGCAGAACATGGAGAGTAAAGAAGATATTTGAAGCAACAACTTAAAACTTTGCCACGGGTTTGTACATGAGCGTCAGTTAAAATCTGAATGTGGTGGACACCATCATGCCTCTTCTCTTCCCCCATCTTTAAGATTCTTTCTGCTCTTGGTTTTTGTTTCATATCGTGAGGGCAGTCTGGCAATATTCGAAAGATGCCGTGCACTCAGAGCTTTGGGGCATCCCCCAAGGCAGCACAGATGGATGCAGGCGTCGCACTTCACTGTGGGGAAAACGCAACTTCCCCTCGCTTTTGGTTACAAGTTCCAGCATGGTTTACTGTCATTTCTATCTCCCGAAAAATCAAGGTGTGGTTTTCCATCAGGAGATGAGTCTCAAACCAGCATGGCTGAGGAATGGCAGAGCTCTGGCTCCTCTCCAGTGCCTCCCCGACAGCTTTTTCTTGCCCTTCACAACTGCAAGTCAGGTTCTGTTTTTCGGTATGGAATTAAAAGTGGAGTTGTTTAAATACTTTGTTGGATACTAAAAGCAGCACAAAAAAATGAGGAAAAAATGTAATTGTACCTGGTAGTGAACTCCTAAGAGCTGCTCAGGACTACATGTCGTGAGTCTTTAATTACAGAAGTTAAAAGATTGGTACTTGTGATTTTCCAGATGATTGAAGGCATTCAGAGCTTTTCAAGTCCATGCCACTTCTCAGCTCCCCTCCCACCTCTATTTGTTCATTCTCCTTTGGTCGCCTCAATGTGTGAGTCAGGGAGAGATGAAAAGAAATAATTATCAAAGCAGAAGAGCATAGAACGAACAAATTAGGTATTTAAAAAAAATATTGTCAGGATTTGAGCTATACTTAGCATGCCTTTAGTTTTCCGGAACAATGAAGGGTTGCATTATATTTTGAGTTAGCACATATGTGCAAGTTACACAATGCTAAGAATATTCCTAAAAAGCATTTATTGCTCCAGCTCAAAATGTGTAAAAGAGAGAAGCCTTTCAAATCAAACAGCATGAATTTTTTATGGTTTGGGATCTTTGCTCCTTCTTTCTATTCACCTTTTAAACTTGTGTTCATAGACTGTCTACCAAGATTTGGATTTATTACAAATAGTTTTTCATGGTAATAGATTGATTTTTTTCCTCCCTTCTTTGTCCATCCTTTGACCTCCCCTTGTGATGATAGTCTGCTTTCTTTGAATGTTTGAGAAAGAGCTTAGAGAGAGACGCCTTCCAACACTCACTGGGGAGGATAGGGAAGAATTGGATTAAATTTTCTCCTTGGTTTAAGAAGGATTTAAATAGATGTTTCTCATGTCTGAAGGTCCCAGCTTTGAGGCAGACAGCAGATGTGAGATGGGTGTGCTCTGCCTCTCTTGGTGTGCTCACCCATCAGGCATTAAAAGGGTGATTTGGCCAGAAAAAAGCCCATCCCAGCGTGACTCCAAATCCTTGTTAGGACCTTGCCCAGAAAAGGAAATTTTGGGAAAACCTTTTGGCACTAGTTCCAACTGACAGTGCTGCTTATGTGTGTTAGTCCGTGACAGTTCACTCATTTTTTTTCCCTGTATCCCTAATTTTTGAAGTGTTTGATGTAAACACTGTGTTGGTTCTTGCCGGGCTGTGTCTCCTTACATTGTTAGGGGGCAACTTTTCCTTCCTTTCCAGCGGGCTGCTCTCCTGCCTTTTCTCAGTATCCAGGTGTACAGTTTCCCTATCCATAGAATAGAATCCCAGAATCATTTAAACTGGAAAAGGCCTCCAAGGTCATCAAGTCCAGCCTGTGACCGATCCCCACCTTGTCACCCAGCCCAGAGCACTGAGCGCCACGTCCAGTCGTTCCTTGAACAGCTCCAGGGACGGGGACTCCAAACCTCCCTGGGCAGCCCCTTCGAGTGCCTGACCACCCTTTTTCTGAAAGAAATTCTTCCTGATGTCCAACCTGAACCTCCCCATGCCAGATTAAGGCCATTTCCTCTTATCCTGTTACTTGTTCCCTGGGAGCAGAGCCCAACCCCACCTGGCCACAACCTCCTGTCAGGGAATTGTAGAGGGCAAAGGTCCCCGCTGAGCCTCTTTTTCTCCAGGTTAAACAGCCTCAGCTCCCTCAGCTGTTCTTCGTAGGACTTTTTTTGTGGGTTTGTGGCTTTTTTCTTCTAAATTTCTCTCAACAGTTCAGTGTTGAAGATGGCTTCAGTGGTGGACACCTTTTATCCGGGGCCTCCAGAAAGGCTCATCTATCTAATTCAGACTATAGAATAATCTAAAGTAAAGAAGCTTGCTTACAAAATTGATGATAAGTAAAACTGAAAGTTTTTAATATCTATCATTATGATCTAATAAAAGAATTTACTAACCTTCCATTGCTTTTTTGGCCAATATTACCATTTTAGTGGCAGATATTAACTCCGAAAGTGATGGTAAAAAAGAAAAAGGTGTTTTCCTTGTTCATTTTCTCAAGAGATGTATAAAAAAAAGATACTGCGTAAGTAATAATAAATGTTGCACTATTACAAATTGTATTTCCACCACATAACAACAAATCTTTTAATGACCACTCATCTCTGCTACTGAAGTGCTGAATCATTTCAGTGTATCCTTTGGTTTTCTTTTGTAATTTGTGTGTGTTCAACTGACAAGTTTAACCTCAGGTTGTGTCTGGAAGTTGCTGTTTTCAAATTGATTAGTGTGTAAACATCTTATGGTACTTTCTGCACAAATATATTAAGGTTCATTTAGGATAGACCTGTATAAGTATAGAAGAATAAAATCTGTGTTAAGTTAATGTAATTATGGAATCAGTGCTAGGGTTTAAAAATAGCTTGTCTCAGTTGGTATTTGATAAAGGTAATTAAAGGATGAAGAATAATGATAAAACCCTTTTGTTCTGCTACTCTCCTGTAGCGCTTCAGGCTTAGTATTTTACAAGCAAAACACTGCTTTCTGGCCTGGAAACCTCATTGTGATGGAAACTTCTTTCTGATGCAGAAATGGAAAAAGTTTTGTTAATCTCCTCTAAATATGGGGAAGGGGAGGGGAAGGGGGAGGGAAAGGAAGGGGAAGGGAAAGGGAAGATCTTACCCATGTATACAAAAACTTGGTGACAGGGGCTGGTAAGGAAGTGAGGCAAACATAGTTATCCAGTGACAGGACAAAAAGCAGTGGTCATAGACTGAAATACAGAATATTCTATTTAATGCTCAGATAAAACTCGTTACTGTGAGAATTGGGAAGTGAGGGAACAGGCAACTGAATCTCCATCCCTGGACATACTCAAGCCTTGACTGGATGTGGTCCTGAGCAGCCCTGCTGTGAGCAGAGCTTGGACTGGCCGATCGTCAGAGGTCCCTTCCAATCTGAACACCTCTGTGATTCTGTTTTACTCAAAGAACTCTAAAATTGCAGACGAATTTGGCTGTTCATTTCTGTACTGATAAGAGTTTTTTTTAAGCTAGTTGATTATACCTCCAGGTTTCCATGACTTTCTATTTCTCTGTGCTGAGAAAAAAACTCATCTGTGGTTATTTTGCTTATTCAGGCAGGTGAATTTGTCTTTTCAGGAATGAGATGAAAGTTAAACAAAGGATTAGTTTTATCCAATTTGGCAGTCTGAACATATAATTGAAACAAAATCGTTGGTAGAGTCACTTATGAGAAACTACAATTCTGCTGGCTGCCTAGAAAAGAGTCATGTTCCTATTTCACTGGCTCCACTGCTGGGGTGAATTCCCATGTGAAGCAAAAGTGGGTATTTAAAGTGCCAAGAATGTGCAAGTTGACAGTACGTGGGTTAGAGTACATTAGAGATTACCTTGTCAGAAAGATTACCTTGTGAAAAATACACATGAATATTTGCTATCTCCTCCTACTGACTTGCTCTGTGGGTACTAAAGTGGCTTCTGCTCACTGGGTGCCTCACTACTCACAGACCTTTGTGTGCAGGCAGGCGTGGTGTAGGCTCACGCAAAGGAAGTGGGAGAACTTTGAAAGATCCTGGCTGCCATCAGGGGAAAAAATACTGATCCCCAGCTGCCATCCTTCTGAACCAGTGCCTCTGGTGAGGCCCTGGCACAGGTTGCCCAGGGAAGTTGTGGCTGCTGCATCCCTGGAGGTGTTCAAGGCCAGGTTGGATGGGGCTTGGAACACCCTGGTCTAGTGGAAGGTGCCCCTGCCCGTGGCAGGGGCTTGGATCGAGAGGATCTTCAGGGTCCCTTCCAACCCAAAGCATTCTATGATTCTGTGAACTAGAGCTGAGCTGGAACATGTTCTCAGGCCACACAGCAAGTGACTTCTGTTAGTCAAGTTAGTAGCATCATTTCCAAGTGGAGTCTTCATTTACCAATTTCTTCTCTTCTCCAAGTGTTCTTGAAGAGCTCCAGTCTTTATAGCAGGGGTTCTAAAGAGATGCAGAGACAGGACGAGCTTCTTTGTCTGCCTGCAGGGTCCATCCAGGAGGCACAGCCAAAGATGGGGAAGGGGTGTCTAGAGGACATGCAGTTAGGCCTTTCCCTGGGAGCAGGACTGTTGGCTGTCACTAAATCAAGGCAGCTAGAAAAACCTGACAGACCTCTCGGGGGGTTCTGAATCCGCTCTGGATAATGTGTGCTGGTGCACTGCCTTCCCAGTGTCCCATCACTGCACAGCACGAGTGTACACGTGTAGAGGACATCTCAGAGGAAAACAGCCCGGGGTAGATGAGATTTTGTTATTCTCAGATCTCCTTTGTGAAGGTGAATGGCGGTTGTGTCAGTGTGACCGTGCTCACAGAGCTGGTGGTGTGAGTAGTGCGTGTGCTGGCAGTTCCCTGGGCCTTTCCTGCCATTTAAAACCGAGCGCAGACGGGGCTGAAACTCCAGCTCCCGTTCTGCACCTGTTAGATTTTATAGGTAGAGGAAATAAGTGTTTTCTTTAGAATTTGACAGACCCCAAAAGCTGGAAGACTGCAGGCAAAATTGAGCTTCTAATGCATTATCATATAATGATGCAATTAGCATGATCTTTTAGGAAAACATTAGGAGCTGTTGCTTGATTTGGTGACAGAACACTTAGAGTAGGTTTGAGCACTGCTGGGGACATTTATGTAGAGGCTATAAAATTACTCATTTATTCAGAGATATTGCTATGGTAGACAGAAGGTTATGACTTGATGCTATTCTTTTGTAACTGAAAAGGCTTTGGGCAGTTACGGTTTATGTCAAACCAGTTTTTGTATCAAAGTGATAGAAAATTAAAATTTCCTGTACTAAGAAAATACCAGTGTACTGATACAAAGAAGCCGTGTCCTAATTGCAGAAAAAAAGTGCTCGGCTTAAATGACTCAGAGATTTTATAAGGGTAGAACATAGAGAATCACAGAAAGATGTTTCCCTCTTGCTAGACTGCAGCTGGCTTGCACTTTGGCCTTCTCTTTCTCCTCTTAAACCAGACAGTCCTGGCCTTTTCTTGTGTCATTGGCTTCAGCCTTCAGCCATCCTGGTGGATCTCTGCTGCTCCCTCTCCACTTTGTAGTTACGAGAGATGTAACTGATGGACCTGGCCCAGGGCATGCAGTGTTCCATGTGCAGTACCACAGGTGCTGAGTACAGAGGAATTACCTGTGCCCATGATCTGCAATACGAGATGAACACAGGAGCGAGCAGAGAAACAAGAGATCTGTGTTTAAAGCATCAAGAACATTGGGAACCCAATGTACTCAGAACCACACCATTAAAAAAATTAAGCAGTGTGTGCTTTTTGTGAATCAGTTGATTGTAACTCTACAAGGATAGATTTAGAAATATGAGAAACACGTTGCTGAATTTTATATGATTTCCGAATAATTATGTCAAAATCTTTATGTAGCTGTCGCTTTTATTTATGAACAGTGTGGCCATAGCATAGCTGAATCAGTAGCAGTTCTGCCTCTGGCCAGAGTGAGAACAGAATCAAGCCCTGAAGTATTTAATTAGGAAAAACAAGAGATCAAATATCATAGAACCGTGGAATAGTTTGGTTTGGAAAAGACCTTGAAGCTCATCTGGTTCCAACCCCCTGCCATGGGCAGGGACATCTTCCACTAGACCAGTTTGTCCAACATGGCCTTGAATGCTTCCAATACAATGTTTTTTCCCCAAATTAGCAATGTTACTTGGCAGTGCCAGACAATAATTTCGTAGTCAGCTTCAGTGCAGTGTATTTCACCAGTGAAATGAGGTGTTTCTCAGCCGCGGTGGTCACACGTGCTCAGAGGGGTCACGTTGTTCCACGGGATGGGCATTACATGCAGGATGTTGAACCGCAGACGTGCCAACAGCATGAGGGTTGCTTCTGAAATTCCGAGCTGTCTGGATTACTCTGGAAGGGAAAAAATGCTTTCCTGTCATCTTTTGTCTTGCAACAGCAGTAGCAGGGTCTGCCCCAGTGTCTGTGCTGGCGTGGGGGTGGTGGACAGAGCAAAAGGGCAGGAGAGGGCAAACCCCCGTCTCTTAACTCGCTCCAGTTTCTTGGTGCTGACTCATTCAGAACATTAGATTTGGCTCCCCAACTGGATTATTTTTGGCTACTGCGGTTGATATTTGAGGTTTATTTTTACCTATTACTTATTTCTACGAAACTGAAAGCGAGGATGGTGTCATTGTGAGCAACCGTGTCTGAACTCTACAGTAAGAGAAGCGCCTGCACACACTGTACACAGTATCATTAATTGTACTTTTACAGATTCTCTTAGCATTCATCCTGTTTCTATACAGTAATGACTACCAAAGCAGCAGTTAATTACAGTGCTCCCGTTTTTGCTCCTCACCTCATTATCTGTGCCTCGCAGTGTGGTCCTGCAGGCCTGGCAAAAGGTCCGGCCGTCCGCTGGCAGCGCTGGCGGCACAGAGACACTGTGGGATAGGGTGGCAGATGGCAGCAGCTCTATTTATAGCTCCAGCCGGGCTGCCCGAGGTGAGTGCTGCCCAAAGAGTCTGCCAGGGTTGTTTTTAGCTATTAGGGCACCAGGAAGGCAATTTCAGATGGGGAAAAAAAGAAAAAGAACTCAGAATTTGCATTCCTCAGAAGTCACCCTGGAAACGCCAAAGGCTCGCTTAATATCGATTGCTGCATTTTCCATCCAGTGGAAGCTATTTTTTCCTCATAATCTCTGCCCTGTCTCCACTGGTTGCCCCGAAATGATCCAAATCCAGCCTGCCTCCGGCTTTGTAGCCTTGGCCCTGGCTGAGCTGGAAGAATTTATTGCGCTGCGGAAGTTGTGCTGCCATGGCAACTCAGGCACACGGAATTTTAATTGCGAGGCACAATATATATTTATGAAGATAATTAATAAAAATGCTAACGGGCTGTTTTTATTATATTAGCACTATCTTTTGTACTGTGCTTTTCACTCTTGTTTGCACAACAGGAGTGAAGTGAGACAGGGAGGGTTAAAACTGCTAATTTTACTGTTTCCATCATGAATTTAGGGGTTGTGTTTGTTTTATTTTTTATTTAAAATCAGATCAGATGAAACATGGTTTTGTTCAGTGTTTAACCTACGTGTGTGTGGTTGATTTGGGGTTTGGTGGCACATATATAAAAAGCTGTAAGAAAGATTTCATAGAATCATTTCATACCAAAGCAGTAGAGCTTGTGCAGTCCTGCAGGTCCAGGTGCCTGGCTGATAGAAGCGTGCGAGGAGGAAGGATAAGGAGAGATTCCCTCAAGTTTTGTATTACCCAAGGAAACTTCCCTTACCTTCCAGCTCCTCCTGCCCTTTCAGTGCTGTGCAGGTGTTTGCCAGAGGCCGAACCGGGCGCTGGTGCTCTTGTGCCAGAGCCTCCCTCTGCTCCCCTCAGTGCCTGGAGCAGCACAGCCGTGTTTTCATGGAATAACATGGAACTGGAGACACGCGGTTGTCGATAACTCAAAATGGAGGCATAATGCACTGTGCCTGATCTGTGCTGGGGGTGAATTTTCTTGCTTCATCTTATTGACAGTTAAAGCCTATTGTATGGTTTTGGTATTGATTTTTTTTTTTTATTGTAAGCCATGCACTAATTCTGTCTTCTTTTGAGTAATATTATTTGTTACGAAGCTAGATTTTTATTTTGAAACGAATGAAAGACAACCCAATTAAAATACAGATTTTTTTTCATTTTGAATTGTATGCAGCACTGACATAGTGATCTAGATGGGGTAAGTCTGTTTAGTTATTCCAGGTTTTCCTCGTTTCTCTCTGACCCTCAAGCATGACAATTTTAATTCTGTAGCTGCCAGCAAAGTGAAATGTCATCTAACTCATTACCATAATTTTTCCCATGTATGTGCAATATATGAATTTAAATGCTAATGAGGGTAATTTTTTTAAAGTGCGTTGCCTTGTAAAGTTTCTTTTAAAAATAACAAAACTGAACAAGACTTCTTTGTTTAAAGATGAATGGTATGATACCAATTGATCTTTATATTGGGACAGGAAAGTTACCTACAATTCAATTCAATTGCATGTCTATATTTCATCATTGGCTACAAACTTTCTCAGGTGTTCACAAAATACTACCTCTGTTATAATACATTGTGCATTTATTGTGCTGTCTAGATGATTTTATTGCTGTGTGACAGCTTTAAAATGGATGGGAAAACAAAAATACATTCTGCTCATTAAAGAGTTGAGTATCAAGTTCGACTTCATTAGTTTTGATTAGGACTGAGTCGGTGCCATCTGTGCTGTCAGTGTTGTACGTCTTTCACAGAAAAGATGAGAGATTGGAAATCCAATTCTCTGCTTGGTGTATTGCCCTCTTACTTGGTGTGGTTTTGTACAAAATTAACTTGGCTGGGCTCCATTTCTTTGTGGCTGAGGTTTTTATTTTTGGCTTCCATTATTTGACAGAGGAGTCTTTGGCCAAGTTTTGATCTTCTATGCCTGACTGGTTACCATGTAAATTACTTTTTTTTAAAGCTTCAAGTGTGTTGGTTTCAATGCATTTTCAAGATTAAGAAATACCACAGTATGTTATTGCTGCATGTAGAAATGAGTTAGAAATATCATCTGTGCTAATACTGAAATGCATTGAAAACTACTTAAGGGAGGAAAATAAAATAGTACTGGCTGCTAGAGATACAGAGAGCTTCCCTGAGTAGGGAGCTAAACCAGTATTATGGGGAGCACTGCGTGGAGGTAGGAGGCACTTAAATCTCCAAGAGATGTTAATGAGCTCCCAATCAAGCAAACCCGGTCACTTTGTTGGTAACAGATGTCCATTCCTGCACTGCTTCATCAGACAGAATTCTTCTTTTTCTATGTATATATATGTTTTATTTTTATTTATTTATTTCTATGCATATTTAAATGGTAGAAGTAAGCACAGCAGGTACACAGGTAGTCTGGGAGGGTCTGTGTCGCAGCTACTGATGAATCATGCCAGCTCCTTCCTGAGCTCTTGGTTAGGGAAGCAGCTCCTGTGCCGTGTTCTTCCCGGTACTTTCAGTTGCAGAAGATCTTAAAACTTTGTCCTCCGTGAAATACGAAGCGGCACAGAACTGCTGCTTTTGGTGAAGATGAGAGTGAGTTCCTTGAGAGCTCCAGCTGCTCTAAATTGGGGTGGCTGCAGTCCTGACCCCTGGCCTGCCCTGCTGACCGTTCCCACCTCCTCTGCTTTTCCACTGCCCCTGTAGCTCATGTGAGCAGCTGGGAAGAATCATCAGGGAGCTGACCTGGATGGAAATTAATGCTGTATTTTCCTCTGGGGTAGCTGTGGCCTAGATTAGCTCAGTGTATGATCAGATAAGTGCTGGTGCTGGCTTGGGGGAGTGTGTGGGATGTGTAGCCAAGGGGAGGGGCAGCACAAGCCATGGACGGTGCGATTGCCATGTGCTTGCTACAGTGCTGGGATGCAGGATTTCAGAAGGGGATGGCTAATCGAGGCAGAGGTTAATTTGCCCTTTGACTTGAAGTGATGCTCCATACGTTTAATCCCCTGAATTTCCAATAGGATTATGATTTCTTTTGAGGGTTAAATTGCCATCGCTCAGCCTCAGAAAATTGGTTCTGAAGTATCAAACACAATTCTACAAGTTACGGACTTCAGTTTTTGTGAGTGGCTGTGCAGGTTGGAGCTGCACACTTTTCCATAATGGCAGTTTTATCCTTGGAAATTACGAGATTACTTTCATGTTACAGACACTCCTTGAGGTCTTGAAAAATTCCAGTAGTTCTGCTGACAAAAAGAAACAACAGAACCCAGGCAGCATCTTCAGTGATTTCAGTCATCCCTTGCTTCTTTCTCTAAAAACTCCTTAAAATGTGGATTTTAGACAACTCCTGGATGCAATTTTATTTTGACTAGCTGGAATAAATCCCTTCCTTGGCTTTTTCCTTTCTCTTTGAAGTGATGTGTGGGAACCTCTGAGCAGCTTCATGTGTTCCCAGCACTCAGGCTGTAATTGCAGCCTGCTGGTAAGAGCTGCTCTTCTCTCTCTGGGAGTCAGCTGGAAAATAAGTAGTGAGCCTAACGAAGCATGAAGAACTATTGGCCTACAAATTAACAGTTAAATACTTAAGGGTCTGGGCTGTTGGTGGTTTTTTTTTTTGCAAACTTCCTGAAATAACGTTTGTTCTCTCAAAAAACAACTCTGCAACATCATTGACTATTCCTGGGTTAACCACTGGAAAATAGATCTGAAAAATATGTGTGCTTTGCAGCTGCAGTGATGGTAGCACACTTTGGCCTGTATTTCAGGTGTGTTCAGGGTACTTTGAATGTAATATTTTTGTGTCAGTCACCACTTTTGTATTATTTAATGAAGATAGAGACTCCTGCCAACCCTAAACACCTGGTTTGCTGCTTCACCCTATGATGGTCGGTGTCAGTGGTGAGTGATGACGTGGGTTATCTTAACCCACATTAGTGTAGTTCGTGAGTGTTTATGCCATATTTTTCTTCCTTATTCTTGTCCAGAGGTTTCCCAGCACTGTTTATTTCTGTCTTGCAAGGTTCCTCCTATCATCCTGTCAATTATTGATGAGGTCTGCTCTTGGAGCATTTGTTTGTTATGAATAATTTCAAAGACAAATAAAAGACCCCTCTGCAAATTTAATGTATTGCCCTTTTGCAGTGTGTTATGTTGCTTTCTTGGAACTGTGCACTGGGAAAAAAAATCCAAAAGCTATTTTGTTTGAAGTTTTATGCATTATTGTACTTTTTTTTTCTATGAAGCTACAATATGTGACATATTTTGGATGACTGAGAATTATAGGAATGGCGTGATTTGCAAATGGACTAACAAATACTTTGAAGTTAGTAATTTATCTGTTAGTATTTTGGTTGTGTGTGTTAAAGGACATACAAGCCAAAGATCAGGTGGATTGTTTAATTATATGATGGGCCTGAGAATTAGACACAGTTGGTGCTGTGAGTTGGTTTTTAACTCTTCGTAGCCCAGCCTAAAATGTGCTTCGTGGAGGAAGGAATTATCATTAGGTCAGCGGGGAAATACGCAGAGTTAATGTCTCCTGGACGTCGTGAAACTGCACTTTCTGTGTGTGTTATCAGAGGAAAGGTGGCGGCTCCATCTGCCTCCACCAGAAACTGTGCTGAGTTTTAAGTTATCTTTCAGGTGAAATCAGGAATTCTTATCTTTCTCCCCACCACTCTGATTTGTGATGAGCTCCTTCAACACAAGAGTACACGAAGTAATATAAGGCAACTTAAAAATTACAAACATCATATATTAGACAGGAAAAGTCCCTGGAGTTTCAAACCTGGAACCTTACTTCCCCCCTTCCCCTCTCCCCTCCCAATTTTCATATCACTTTAATATCCCAATTGTTGATATGTAACTGACACTGCTGCTCAGATTGGGCAGAACTTTTAAGTCATTTTTCTACCACTTGCTTTGAAACAGCAAATTTAGCTTCAGGGAGACTATAGAGATAATTTTGAAATCTGTCTCGAGACTGAACTTCTGTATTTTGTCTTTTTTCCTATCACACAAAGCAAGGCTGAACTAAAAATAAAAGGCTGTGAACTTTAATATTGTTAAGTGCTGACTGAACCACTGTGGTACTGCATTGGGTTTTAGGACCAACAATGTGCAGGGAGATTTAATGGGGTTAAAAAAACTTAGATAAAAGCCTTTTCAATTCTAAAACTAGAATTATCTGTTAAATTTATAGCTCCCTACCTTACACTGAGACATCCATAGTAATTTATTTATTTAAATTTTCATTATGAACAGAATATCCTAGTTTTCTGTTAGATTTGTAAGAAACTGTGCATCAAAGTAAATACTTTTGGAATCTTTGATGATAAAATATTTTCTGATTAAAAGAAAACTTGGGTGAATGGACATTGTCATGTAGGAGAGCAGAAGGCTGAGACACTCCAGGTGTTTCCTGGACACACATTTTTGGGTTTTCCTATAAATAGAAACCTGTGTTTATGCTCACTGATTCTTTGCAGAAAAAGCTGCAGGTACTTTATGGAAAACTTTGTACCATTTTGTGTTTAGACTCAGATCTGGTTTGATCTGGTTTTGATGTTTTCCATCTTTTATATTCTATCTTAGTAAGACATTTCTATAATGGGACATTAATCTTTTCCCTCTGCTTAATCTCTCTGTGAAAAGCTGTAACCTACTTTCTGTAACAGTAAATTTATTTTTCTTTCTTGGTCTTGAGAAGGTGAAAGTGCTGTTGAGACTCAACACTGCTAATGCCCTGATCAACGTTTGTTCTGTCTGTTCAGATAATGAGTCTGGTTTTTGTGGAACAAAGTCATTTAGATGGATCATTAGACAAGATACACCTGCCTTTTGGGTCATAGTTATAAAACAGTTTGGGGAAGTTTACAATGCCAAAATGCACATTAAAGGTGTTCACCATAATGCTGTCCCATAGTAATTAGCACCTCCAAAAAGAAATGTGCTAATTTTGTGTAATTTTTTCCTAAGCAGGGGTCTGTTAGTGACCCACTAAGCTGAAATGTCCTTCTGACAGTGCTCTGCGCTTGTATGGGCTGTGTGCCCTCAGAGTTTGCTGTGCTCTGGAAGCCTCTGTGCTCCGCTGAAGATACCACACAGGAGTTGTAAGATGAGAGGAGTGAGTGGAGGTGCATTGTATCTTTGAAGTTTTAGAATAAAATGAAATAAAGTGGTTTGGTTGGAAGGGAGCTACGACAATCATCCAGTCCAGCTAAATACTTCAGGGCTGACCAAAGGTTAAGGTGTGTTATCAGGGGCATTGTTCAAATGCTCTTTATACCCTGAAAAGCATTGGATGCATCCTCTGTGAGGCAGCCAAATGAGATGCCAATCACAATGGGTTCTGCAGCTTCATCATCCTTCTGCTCCAAAGATCAGCTTTCATTACAGCGATGTAGTGGGATAGTTGTGTTGCAGTCCTTATGAGGACTTAATACAATTTTTGGGGGTTTTAAAAATTTTTTTTCACTCTTTCCTTTTCCTACACATGAACTAAAGTTTCAGCAACTGCCAGCAGCACATGCAGCCAGTATTAAATGTGAGACCTCTTGAGTGAGGAGAGATTTCTCCCTGCCCTGAGCTGAGCTGCTTGGCAGGGTTTTCCTCCTGACCTGAAGTGAAGGCATTTCCAAGATGAGGTTTGGCCACTCTGCCACAGTCTATGACAGGAGAGTCTCGATTTCACGTATTTGGTACATGGGGTTGTTTTTATCTTAATTTAGATGCGCTTCATATTTTAAGGAAAGGATGTCAGCTCTCCTGCTTGTTGGTACTTTTTTTTTTTTTTTAAATTAATTTGTTTGCATATGTCAGCAGTAACAATAACTTCTGTAAAGTAGTTTTCTCCTTGCTTTGCCTTTGGGAACAGAACGTATTTGAGTATCATGTGATGTTCTTCGGGGCTTACTTAATCCTTTGGCCATGCTATGTGCTTCTTGAAAATGGTGATATACACACTCTTACAAACCTATCCTAGAATAACCTGGTTTGGAAGGAACCCACAAGGATCATCAACTCTGAGTCCTAATCGCCAGGCTCTGGTTGGGACCTTCCACTGCAAGGGGTATCATGCTACTGAGTGACCACAGTGGATGGCATTCAGTTTGAAAACAGTACGAAATAATAAAAGAGAACACAATAAATTGCTTTTTATGTTCTCGGTTGAACTTTTCGTATTTAACGTTCTAAACCTTGTGTGGATCTCATTTTTATAAGCCAAGTGACCCAAAGTGATACGGTCTGTTAGTGTGTAAATGCACAGATACCGAAAGGCTCCTCACTTTTCCAGAAAGAGCAGCCTCTGAAAACAGAACAAATATAAACCACATGCGACTCAGAAATACTGCTCACATGGAAATGTGGTTGTTAGGTATAAATGGATGGAAATGCATCTATAAAGGAATGTGTGATGTTACAGAAATGCGGATTCAGACGTAGTAGAAAGTTATCTTTATTTGTAATTTTTGTAATGCATTTATACACTTCTCAGTGGCTCTTCCAATTACTATTTCCTTCACTTTGTGGGGTTACAGTTGTCCCTGGTGGTGAAAGTGGAAAATACTCTGTTGAAGCCCTGTAAGGGAAGTGTGAGGGAGTGAAGGTCACACAGATAAGGAATTATGCGTTGGAACCAAATGAGATCTTAAAGAGTCAATTAAGAAACACGATGGGGAAGTGTAATGCAAATACAGCAGTGCTTGTTGGAAAGAGTGATGGAAGCATGACCCAGTGTTGGGTGTCTGTGTTCGTTCAGGAACACCTCTGAGTGTCTGGATCAGAGTATTGCAGTGCACACAAGGCTTTCTTCAACAGTTCTTTTTAGCTGTGATAATTAAGTACAAGAAGTAAGCAGCAGTGTCCAAAAAAGTCAATATCCACTTAAATAAGTACAAAGATAAGCAACTTTGAAAAGTTTAAGTTTTGATCTCCATCAGCTGTATATTGTAGGATTTGAAGAATTCTTGAACCAGGAGGATTGCTTTAATAGTCTAGTATCTGTAATACTCAAAAGTAAAAGCCTTTTTACCTGTCTAGATGTAACTAGATTTTATGAAGTTCTGTAGCTTGCATGGTGTAAAACCAAAACTGATTTTCATGGATTTAAATGGAGATATTTGATTTATTCCTTTTATGAGTCAATGAGAACTAAATACAATCTATCTGGTACTTCCTTCATCTTCCATCCTTTATCTTCTTTTATTTCTTCTTGGTCCTTTCCATCTCACCACCTCTTCTTGTCTTCATTTCTATCCCTTTCTTTTTGATTCTGTTTCCCTCTCTCCTGCCTTAGATTTTTCTCTGTCCTATATTTCAGTCCCTGCTTGCTACTCGTTGCCCACTGACTATTCTGCACAGTGAGAGTCCAACAGAACTTTTTTCCCCTTTTTCTGTTGGACCATAATCACATTTGTGAAGTACTTGAGGTGATTTAACCACAGATTGGAGCCTCTCCTGCACTTCAGGCAGATATACATAGCATACAGTAACGAAATTTCATGAGAAGTATTTTTTCTAGAAATCCAAAAGGGAACAAAGAGGAGGAGGAGAAACGAAATCAAGGTGTCACGTCTCAACAGATCAACCCCTCAGTGTGACCTTGTCTCTGTGTGTTACCGCTCACTGAGCAGCAGAAGCGCTGCCCGGCTTGGGGGATGCGTTTGCAAATAGCAGCTTACCTTGATCTCTCTTGATTTATGAGGAGTCATTTATGTTGGCAGTTTAGAGAAGGCCTCAGGAGTTTCAAGTTTCCTTCCAGCCAGCCTTGCTGAGCATTATTTCCTGTGCCTTTCCAGTTTTCTGTCATTCCTGATTACAGGGTGCCCTTTTCGTTATTTCTTCTAGCAATAACATCTTAGGTGTTCCTGGAGAAGGATATGGTGGCATGGACGTTGCTAAGTCAGTTTAATTTCCTGGAGATTTTTTCTGTGTGAGTTTTGGGAGTCTTTGCAGCACAACCTAGTGCATGAGAATTAACTGGTGGTGGATACAACCTTATTTAACAAATGGGGAAGGGATTTTCTTTCTGCTAAGTGTAATCACCTAGAAATACAGTGAACAAAACCCCCAAATCATAAAATTGTATTTAATTGATGGTGACCCTTGAAAAGTATTGTAGGGAAATACACTTCAGTCCAGCAGTGGGGCTTTTCTTGGGTGATAAACTTAGTAAGTAAGTAAAGTAAATTTAGCTTTATTTAAAAAGTCCATGGTTGCTGGCTTCTAAGGTAGCTTTTAACATCCTGAATTACATAAATGAGCCATGTTACAACTGCAAGTGCATGGAAGGTGCTTTCGTAGAATTAAAAACAAGAGCTGTCTCCTTGTATTGTTTCAGAAATATTCATTACATGAAGGGATTAGTGTTTCTTTGTGGTTTGTTTTCATTTTATCATTATAACTTTGCTTTACTCTTCCTTGCCTGGAAGGGTTTATACTGAAACGAGTTAATTGCATCTTGTGATGATGAAAGCAGCTGGTTTTATATGTCTCATGGTTATTCCTTGTTTCTTTTAGGATGGGACATCATTGATTTTCCCTTTTGTGCTGCTCATTGGCAGAAATGTCAGAGGTGCCAAGGAGGCAGTGTTGGTTCACTTAGAATTAGCATATTTAAACAGATTCACTTTTTTTTTGTCATGGAGAGAGTTTGCATAGACATCAACAGAAATTTTGTTCATGTCTTATTTTGAAAATGAAGGGAATTGCTATGAGATTATTGTGAAGTAACAGCTTTATGTGTAAACCCAGATAACCTCTCCATTATAGTCAGAATAATTGGAATAATTAAACTTAATCATTAAATAAGAGATGGACATAGGGTTCCTTGATTTCTGACAAGCAGAGAGAACTGCTGCAGTATCCCTAAAATCTAGTTTTTCCTATACAGCACCTGTATGAAGTGCTTGAGAAATGTTCAAATACACTGAAAAGCAGTAAATAGAAGACTGGTAACATTTGAAATTTAAGTTTGGATTATTTTTGTGTACTATGCTGTCTTTTCACTGTCTGGTCTTCATGGTTATGACCCATCTGTGACCAGATAAATACTGTCTGATGTCAGTGCTGTATTGATCTGAATCTGAGGAGGCAATCGAAAGTGAATTCCAGTCTCCCAACAACAGGAATAAACTGGATCAATATAAAAAAGCAAAACCAGACTTTCTTGTGGTGATTCACACGTTGCCCCCACAGGTCCCAATGACATGCAGAGGTCGACAGCACGGCCCTTCCTTTGTCCTGTGTGGTGCTGTTCTCTCTGCTGGGAAGAGTGGGCCTTTGGGAACTCGGGGTAGCTGGATTCAGAAATCTCTGTAGCCTGAACGTGCAGGTTTGCCTGGGAGTTGGAGACACAGAATGAGCTGGTAGGCACAGGAGTTTGTGCACCCTTAGAAACTCAAGGAGTCTAGCAAGGGCCAGTGAGGAGGTGAAGGTACTGGAACACCTCTCCTGTGGGGAAAACTGGGGCTGTTCAGCCTGGAGCAGAAGAGGCTCAAGGGGATCTTATCAATGTGTGCAAATACCTGGAGGGAGGTTGTACAGAAGCCAGAGCCAGGCTCTCCTCAGTGGTACCCAGTGAGAGGCACAGGGGCAGCGGGCACACAGGAGGCCCCATCAGAATTTAGGGAGAAACTCCTTTCCTGTGGGGGTGAGCCAGGACAGGTTGCCCAGGGGGGTTGTGGAGTGTTCACCATTAGAAACGTTCAAAAGCTGCTTGGACATGGTCCAGGGCAACGAGCCCTGCCCTGCCAGGCGGGTTGGACCAGATGACCTCCAGAGGCCCCTTCCCAGTCAAAGATTTGTGATTCTTGTCCTTCCAGTACTTTTCTTCATTAGTTCATCTAAAGTTGTATTAAAGACTTCTAGCAATAAGCTCTGATACTGACAACTCATTGTAAGCCTAGGCAGCATCTGCTTAAACCTCCTTTTAGCTGTGTGTAGTGTCCCTGTGTGCTGCATTCCCTCTCCTTGGAACGAGGAGGAGACCTGAGGGAAGGGTTAAGGGCAGTCTGTAGTCTCCTTGTATCAGCATCTCTAAATTGCTTATGCCCGTGCTTCACCTTGCAGCCAAGTGCAGAGATGCACTCGCCGTGCGCGCCGCCTGCTGTGGCAGCGCTGGTAGCTCAGCAGACACCCGGATGGATGCAGGTTCAGCAGCTGTCTCCAGTGTCTCGTGCTTTCTGAAGGATTCAGCTAGGAATTGTAGATGAATAGGACTTTTAAAAGTAAATTTGTGTAAAAAGCAGGAATGAAATAGAATAAAGTGTTACGGGCACTGATAAACTGGCCTTACCTAACTTTTCCTTTTAGTGTAGTGTTAATGGCATCTTTGTAATTACTTTCACATTCTCACTGTGGCGGGCACCCATGTGCTTGTATTTTTCTCCTTTTCCCAAATTGTCTGGCTGGTCTTCATCTTCTGCCACGCACTGTTTCCTTAGTCTGGAGTAAAGACTTATATCTTGTTGAGAAATGATTTTGATCTTTTATGCTCCCAAAGAGCCAGAGTCTTTGGTCTGGTGGTCTGATGTCAATGTTCAGTGATTCAAAGGGCTCTCAAGCCAACAAACCCACTGGGTTATGGATTTCTTATAAAGAGAACTGAGAAGATTACTCTGTAATGGAATCTTAATAGTCCTGGAAGATGAGTGGTTGAAAAAACTATGTACTTCAAAATAATGAAGTTCCTTTGCAGCAAAGAAAAAGGTAAAGGTGGTGTTGTCGCAGCAAGTATAGAAGTGAGGTGTCCAGGATATCGAATGACTGCTGAATTCCAGAGCTGTTGTCAGGGAGTGGCTCTGGGATGTGACTGAGTTGGGACGTAAACATTACAGCTTGTGCTGGGCCTTGCTTAAGTGTTTTTGCCTGGATTATTGGAAGAACTCCATTGTTTAAGAAGATGAGGGACAGGAGTTTACTTTTTGAAGAAACAGTCTGTGCACTTCAACGACTGCAAGCTTAAGGAGCTTTTGAAAGACAATATATTGGCAATTCTTTATCTGCATACTGCTGCAAGGCATTTCCTCCTTGTTAAAATCAGCGTCACTGAATTGGATAAACTTGCAGCATCTTCTCTTTTCATTAATGTTTTGCTAGCAGCAAGCAATACCCCATGCCAAAGGTCAGGGCCTGCTAGCAGGGTGTAGCTATGAGTTTCACTGGAATTCTTTCTTAGACCCAGCTTGCAAAGGACGAGTCAAGCAACTGCGGAAAACGAGACTTGAACTGGTGGCATTGATCAGGTTATTTTTTGGTGGCAACAGTAGGCCGAATTTCAGAATTTGTAAAAATGTGTTGAAAGAAACCCTGACTAGACAGACATCTGTTTGATCAGTAATGCTGTAGGAAACTTACCTTCTCAGACCCAGGGTTTTCTTTTTAAAGATTTGGGGTTTTTAAGAATTACTGTATTTTGGGGGTTTTATACTTCTTGTAGTAAAAATTTCTAGGCACTTGTTAAAAATCGTAGCAAGTTTTGGAGCACCATCAATTGGGGTAGATAAGCAGGACTCCAGGATTCGTATATACCACTTTTTCCATTTCCTGTGAAGTTTCACATGAGTTTTCCACAACCATCTGATACTGGAGCAGTTGAGTATTGTTTGTTAGAAACAGGTCTTAACCTTTCCACTTGCTTCTGGAAATCACTCTGAGTTGGTGGTAGAGTCAGAAATACTTGAATGTCAAATTGCAGATAGATTACAAGAAAGTTTTTTCTGATCTTTACAAATACATTTGTGGCTTTACCAGAGGAGACATAATCAGAAACCTAACCCAAAAAATCAGCACACCAGAAGGAACTTGGACAAAATTACTTGCTACATGGATGAATCTGTTGGTTACCTTTTTGCTGTTTGTCAGTTTTACAGACTGTCTGTTTGTAAGGTAGTGCCTATACATAAATCAGAGAAAAAGGTGAAATGGTCATGAATAAACTGGGTAATACGGCTTTTGCTTGGGCACATCTATCCTCGTGTCCTCCAGAGAGCCAGCCCTGTGGAGTACGAGCCATTAAAAACCAGATCAAACCTCAGTCAAAATCCAGTGATTAAACAACTGTCACCAACATTTAACAAAAGAATGCTTGAAATCATATCTGCTAAAGATGGCATGACCCAAATAAAGCCCCAAACATAGTAAAATAGAAATTGAAATACTGTGGTATCTATTAAAGCATCTTGTGGGGAAAAAATGTACCCAAACCCCATCAGGTGGTGTCCAGAGTGCCCCATCTCTTGTGGGAGATCGGGGAGCTTCCAAGCTGAGTACTGAAGAGTAACTGAATTGATAGCATTCCATGCCACTAGTAAAACATTGAGCCTGGTGCATGCAGAAGTTGACCTCTTGCCCAGTAGCACAAATAATGTTTTTCTTCTGTCAACAACTTTCAGAGAGGATATGGCAGAGTAAGGAGAATAAATCATGTATCAGTAGCGTAGGGGAGAGAGAGTGTGTACAGAATGGGAGAGGGAAAACAAACCACAAAGATAGTAAAGGTCATGGATACCTTTTGTTTTTCAGAATGAGAGAGTTTATGCAGAATTGTTTTGTGTCTGATCTAATTTTGTTGTGAATTTTTTAGAGAAAAATGTCATCTCCTCTGTTGCTGATTGATGGCTCAACCCTGCTGAGGGCAGAGCTGTTTCTGTCTTACCTCTGTGAATGCTACAATATAGAATCCCAGCACGGTTTGGGTTGGAAGAGAC
This sequence comes from Eulacestoma nigropectus, assembly GCA_013397775.1. Classification (NCBI taxonomy): domain Eukaryota; kingdom Metazoa; phylum Chordata; class Aves; order Passeriformes; genus Eulacestoma; species Eulacestoma nigropectus. Next base: position 512,052 of record VZTE01005470.1, on the reverse strand, counting down.
CTTAAGACCATCTCATTCCACCCCCTGCCATGGGCAGGGACACCTTCCACTAGACCAGGTTGCTCCAACCTGGCCTTGGACACTTCCAGAGATGGTGCAAACACAGCTTCTCTGGGTGACCTCTGCCAGGGCCTCCCCACTCTCACAGGGAGGAATTTCTTCCCAGTATTCCATCTAACCCTGCCCTGTGTTAGTGTGAAGCCATTCCCCCTTGTCCTGCCACTTCAGTGCCTGATGCAGAGTCCCTGTCCAGCTTCCTTGTAGCCCCTTCAGATACTGGAACGTGCTGTGAGGTCTCCACACAAGCTTCTCTTCTCCAGGCTGAACAGCCACGACTTTCTCAGCCTGTCTCCATAGGGCAGGAGCTCTAGTCCTGATATCAACTTCGTGGCATCCTCTGGACTTGATCCAACAGTTCCTTCTCCTTCTTGAGAAGATTATCACAACACATCACTTTGTTTTTTATTGCTGCCTACAGAATAGTATTGACATAGGTATTAGTATTACTCTCAGACTCCCTTTTCCTTCTACACAGTCTTTAAGAACCGTGGAATTGTCATTCTCTGTCACCCAGGTCTACCTTGTCCAGCATCTTGAAGCTAAAAACCATCAGCAGCAGCTTCTGAGAGGGTTAAAAACCTCGTGTTGGACAGGTGGTCAATATGTCCTCCTCATCCTGCTCCCAAGAAGTTCTAAGACTGCTTTAAGTTTTGAGAGAAACTGTCTGTCAGGATGAGAGGAAATGGCTTCAAGTTGGGCCAGGACAGGTTTAGATTAGATATTAGGGAATTTTGTTTCACTGAAAAGGTGATTAGGCATTGGAGCAGACTGCCCAGGGAACTGATGAAGTCACCATCCTTGAAAGCGTTCAAGAAATGTGTGGATGTGGCACTTGAGGACGTGATTTAGTGGTGAACACAGCAGAGCTGGGTTGTCAGTTGGATTCAATGATCTTTCTTAAAGGTCTCTTCCAATCTTAATGATCCTCTGTGATTCTGTGAAATACTTTGACAGCTTTCCAAAGTGAGCAGCATTTCCCATTTCCTTGGCAGTCGTGTGGGTGATACAACAGTTCCTAACAAGCTCCTGGCTAGTGCAGTCCCACTGGTAATGTATCTAAAAGCAGCAGAGTCCCAATCCCACTAGCTTGTTAACACTTAGAGAACTGTCTGTTTAGAAGTGATCAGTATATTTGCATTCCTGGTCTAAAAAGAGGCATGTTGTAGATTGTTTCTGAGGATCCTGTCTTGGGAATTCTCAGAATTCGGCCCTGTAGTGGTTTGATCACATGCTTTTCACTTTGTGAGATAAGGATGAGAAGAAATGCAAAGCAGGCCTAAAACTTTAAAGAATATAAAGAAGTTTATTACTAACAGACTTTAAAGTAACAGGAAATAAAAAGAAGTGAAAGCAAAACCCTCTTCCCTCCAGCACTCTCCAAGCAAACCCCCCCCTCCCTCCAGCACTCTCCCCTCCTTTTACCACCTCGCGCAAAAGGTAACAATTTCGGTCAGTGTTACAGTTTTTAAAAGTCTCTTTCTTATGCTTAGGGAAAAAAGGTTCCCTCTACTGATGCTGCAAACTTCTGATTTTTTTTTCACAATCTCAGCAGTCCACCCGGAAATTACCTACTGAAGTGAAATCTCTCCCATGAAAACTCCACAGTATATTCACACTGCAATCATGGGCCATCATATGGGGTTACAAGTCCTTTTAAAGATGAATTCTTCCAGCCCAAACACAAAGGTTTTCTTTTTCCAATCTCTTTTAAACATAAATTATTTCAGCTTAAACACAAGGGCTTCTCTGCTTCTTCACAAACTTCTAAAAGCTGCTTCACAGCTACATGGCCTGGCATAGGCATTCTCTTACATCTTCACAGGCTGCAACATGAATTTTCACAGGCATGGATTTTTCATCTCCCCATACTTTTATAATGATTTAAAGAGTTCAGTCCTCCGCAGCTGCTAGAAGGGATTTTAAGACTGGCGCCGGAACGCACACGCCCTTTTCTCCCGCCGCCATCTCAGCGTCGTCCCACGTGACTGACTTTCTCTTTCTCCCTGACCGTGCAGCCTCCATGTTCTTCTCCCTCACGTCTTTCCCCACGGGCTGCGCTGATGTTCAGTTCGGTGCGAGCTGTGCAGGCTGGAAAAGGAGGCTCCGCTGGTCCCGCTGGGTCTGCGCGGGCTGCAGGAGGGGGAGAGGAGGCTCCCCCCGGGCTGCATGAAGGGGGAGGGGAGGCCCCTCCTGATTCAGAAGCCGAGCCGGGTGAATTCGGCTATCGGGCAGCCCATAGTTAGTTTAGCTCCTTGCGGCTCTGAGGGAAGGGAGAGGGGAGGGCAGGCAGGAGCCCAGGCCGGGCCCGGGCCCGGGCCGGGTCTGGAGGCCGCCCGGGGCTCGGAGGCCCCGCTTCTCCCTCCGGAGACCGGGAACCAGAGAGGCGCTTCCCGCCCTTGCGCGGGGTTTAAATATGCAAAATTCACAAAAGCGCATTGGCTTAAAAGCTCGTCAATCAACTCAGTTTCAACCCATGACAGGCCCCTGCCTGGTCAAACACAGCTTGACAAGAATGGGACAGAATTTGATAAAAGATGATGTTTACTTCCTTTGGGCAGAGCTATATTAGTAATCCAAAATGATGAGAGACGAGAGACTTTGATACTAAATTTAGCTCCAGGTGTGACCTGCCAGGGCTGCTCAGATATGAGCTATTGATCTGGCCCTGTGTCCAGGAAGGTTTCTGTTCCTTCTGCTTGTGGAAAGCAGTTTTGTCCAAAGAGCAATAAATACAGCAGGTAGCGAGCCAGAATTTGCAAAGTTCAGCTGACCAGGGTATTTACTGAATTAACCTAAATACTGTGTTCACTTTCAGTATATTGATATGTAACTGTTGAAAAAAAAAAAACAAAAAAAGACTAAAGAATAATCCTCTGGTTTTTTCTCAGTTTCTGTTTCTGTGTTAATTAGTGCTCTCTGAGTGTTAGATGCTCTCAGTTGAATAAAAGCTGATGGTGATTGAGAGAAAATCTATTTATAGACAAGAGCCGAACTACAAGGTATGTGTTACAAAAATGCTGCAGAAGAACTGAGCATGAGCCAGACATCATCTTTTATTCCGTGTCTTTAAAAGGAAGAGCTATTGATTTTTATTTTCTTTTCCAAATACTGATTAGGAGGGAACCCGGGATTTTCCTAGATCACACATTCTACTTGGAGGGTTATAATATGTATGGAAAACGAGGAGAGGAAAGGGATTGATGATGTGTATAAGATGTGTTGGCACAATGTGCTGTCAGATTTCACTGAAAGCAGGAATCTGGTAGGGCATCAGTAATAGCAGGGAACAGAGCTAGGTGCTCGTTGTGCAGATCATTTCAAACCCAGGCTGACTGACCTCATCACTTTTGTGGATTCTGTATTTTCTGCATGTTTGTGATTGTGTGTTAGAGGGTTTAAAGTTGTTATTCATATTCCTGTGTGCGTGGAACTGCACAGAACCACAGAGAACTTTAAGGAACAAAATTAAAAATATGCCAAAAATCTGTTCCTTCAGCAAACACTTGGGTACTGAAACACTGTCATAATGTCACTAACATGCAGCTGGCAAGTCAGTGTTTAAATTTATGGCTTTTCAAGATTAGGAGATGGTTTATTGAAGGTACCTCCAACTCCAGATTACCAGCAGAAGGTGTGTTTTCACATCCTGGCCAAACAAGTGATGAATGTCTGCATTGGCCTAGGAATTTTTACTTTCCATACAACATGTAGAAAAGTGTCAGTATATAATCCTTAAGAAGCACGCCACACCAGATTTCCAGGGCGTGGTAATTTTAGTTGGTGAAAGCCCATTTTGATTTTTTTTCCCTTTTCTTACTTGCCTTGGCACTCTGGATCTGGCTTTGTTTAGCTAGTGAGGAGATGAAGTACAGGCAGGACAATGTGATGCAAAATCAGCTGTTTCAGCCTCACCAGAGATGCAGAGCTTTTAAGTGGGCCAATCAGGGGAGCTTGAACTGAGTCTCCAGCACGGAGAATCCCAGGCTGGTTTGTCGGAAGGGACCTCAAAGCTCATCTCATTCCAAGCCCCTGCCCCGGGTAGTGACACCTTCCACTAGAAAATGCAAATCATATTTTTGTGTGGAAATGTGGTAAAACCCAGCTTGAGAGAGTTTCAGGTTAGAGATAAGCAGTTGGAAGTACAGTATGAAAATTGCTTACTCATGTATATAATGGTATATTCTTGATCACACATAGTTCTGTCATTTTGGGCTGTTTTCTTCCTGGGATCCCTGCCTGGTTGTGGACACAAGGAACAGTGCATATCGAATGAGCCGCTTTGGTTTTCTTTTTCTTTCCCCTTACTATTTTTGCTTTGTGTAGCCCTGTGCCTTGCTAGACACCATTCAGATCAGGATTTGAGGCTGGAGTTATTGTTCTCCTATTTGGCATTTGTGCAGGGCTCATCACTCCAGTATTTCAGTGCTTCAGATGTTAATTGATTTTCATAACACCCCACTGAGATGGGGAATTATTATTAAACAGGGAAATGGAGCACAAGGAGATTGAGGTCAGAAGTGCTGCTCAGTTTGAATGCCAGGTTTGAGACACCTGTTACCCAGTTTATAATTTATTTACTATTCACGTTAAGCCCTTGAATTCCTTTAATTGCAGCTGTAATTCTGCATCTCTCCATATTGAGTCAGAAGTTGTAATGCAGGCAGCTGTACAGTAAGGAAAATTCGACTGGAAAAATTGGAATTTTTTTCATTATGGATGTGCCTGCTTTCATAAAAGTAATTTTGGGCAAAAGTGGGGCAAGTATTGAGTCTCAGCACAGCATTGAGATGTTATGCCCCAAGAGCTTTTTCTTTCTTAATAAAGTCTTCTTCTGGCTGATACAATGCTTATTCTCCAGTTCTTAGAACACAGGAAACAAGGCTCTACCTCCAGGAGTCTCTTTGGCTCCCTGATTGTAATTCATCACCAGAGTGGGTCCACTTGTGACAACAAATGAGTAGAGGTTCTTTTTGGAGTGTATGTGAGATGTTCTTAATTAAAAAACAATTCCTGAAGTACCTGCATAAAGCTTGCCCTGTATTTCTTAATTGTGATTGCCTGTGTACCCTTAATTTTCTTTCAACATTTATTCAACAGAAACAGTTTTCTGTTCTCTTTCTTTTATTTCTGTGTTGATCTGCCTTCTGGCATCAGCTGCCCATGTTCAGCAGCTTCTTGATAGCTGGGAATGGCAGGAGTGTCAAGGAGTCAGCATTCCAGTACAGTTGCTCCTCTGCAGAAATTCAGCTGTTCTAGAAGAGAGACAACTCGAGGCAGAGCTTGTTCGGTAGCATGGCAGCTGTCATAGCATTGACATATGAAGAGAATTCTTTTCCTCAGTAGAATATTTTCTCTGAGCTGGCAGCACTGAAATGAATTTTAGAAGTAAGATCAATAGAACCCTGAATGCCTTGAGAGCCATCTCACCGTAGCTTTTTTCCTGATAAACTAACTAATCATGACTTTCAGAATAACAAAAAGGGTCTGAAAACCTAAATTAAGATGTCTGTAAACTCATGTGCTTTGGTACTTGAGAACAGTGCTATCAGCAAACCCTACCTGGAAAAAGATAGAAACTTAACTAAAGTATTTTTGATACATTTTAAGAAGTAGCTCTACATGGATCTTCTCTCTGGACTAAAGACTTGGTTTTCTTCCATTATGGGTTTATCGTATTTCGAAGAGAGATTGTCTTTTGAGAAGGAGTTAATTCTCCAGTCTTTGCGTATAAATCTTATTTTGGGCCCATTTAATTGTTTTCCTCTAGGTTTTTTAGAAGCATCTTTTGTTAAGAGGGCTGAAGGAAGACTGCTTCAGGCTCCTTTTAGCTCAGTAAAAGTTGCTGTGCATTTGGGCCTTCACACAAATATTTTTGGCCCTACCTTGGGCATCCTCCCTGTCAACTTCTGTGTGTTCAGTTACACGTTGGCTTCCCCAATGAAGACAAGAGATGTACAGGGCAGTCAAGCACAATGTCTCTGCTTGACCAGAAACCTTGGGTGTGCTGGATGTGCTGGGCTTCCTGGAACTGTCCCTGGATCTTCTCACGTTCGTGCTGAAAAGTGCGTGTAACGTTTTCTGTAATAGATCCTGTAATATTGCTGGTAGATCTTAAATGCTGTTTCAGGCATTTTCTCCCAGTTTAACTGGATGGTCAGATGGATCTGGGAGGCAGACTGCAGTTATCCAGCCTCTCTGGTATTTGGAAGCCATGTAAATGAAGATAATCATTAAAGAAGTCTGATTAGAGAAGTGCTTGTTATAAAATATTTGTTCTGAGTGTGTATTTTGTTGCTTGTGATTTAGATAGTGGGGTTGCTTTTTTAGTTTTGGTTGCTGATAGTTGCATGGTGCTTAGATGTCCTGAGATAGCACGGTGAAAGCATAAAAATGTGTTTATTTTCTCCAGTGGTACCAGTTGGCATAATAAAAACATCACCTTTCTTTGTAAGCTTTCCTTTTCATAGCACATAAAAATATGCCTGGCATTTTAGAGGGCTGGAGCACCTCTCCTATGAGGAAAGGATGGATGAGAGAGCTGGGGGTGTTCAGCCTGGAGAAGAGGAGGCTCCAGGGAGACCCTAGAGCCCCTTCCTGTGCCTAAAGGGGCTCCAGGAGAGCTGGAGAGGGACTTGGGAAAGGGCCTGGAGTGGCGGGACAAGGGGGAATGGCTTCCCACTGCCAGAGGGCAGGGTCAGGTGGGATATTAGGAAAAAATTCTTTTCCTGTGAGGGTGTTAAGACTCTGGCACAGGGTGCCCAGAGAAGCTGTGGCTGCCCCCTCCCTGCGTCTCTGGAAGTGTTCAAGGCCAGCTTGGACAAGGCTTGGAGCAACCTGGGGTAGTGGAAGGTGTCCCTGCCCATGGCAGGGGGTGGAATTGGATGGGCTTTAGGGTCCTTTCCAACACAAACCATTCTGGGGTTCTCTGACTTTACAAAACACAGATCATGTTGCTTTCTGGTGCTAGAGGTATTAATGTCAAGCAGAGGGAAAGCCACATTTGAGATCACTGAACATTAGAATATTGTGGTTGGATAAATTAATGATAGCCAGGAGTCAGAGAAGCCATCAACTTCAGGGAGAAAACACAAAGTGATGTTTAAGCTTCTTGCATCCATCTCCTTAGCTGCCATTAAGGGGAACAGAGAAATGCAGCGGTGGGTCTGCGTCTCTGGGGCAGCCTGATCTACCCTGGAGGGATTCCTTCGAGTGTTTGGCTACAGAGGGATCCAAAAGGGAACTGTAGCTGGGAATTGCTGTAGGCTTCTGGCTAAGCCCACCAGGCAGCTGCATTACTGTGTGGCACTCTCACTGTAGAGACTTTATGGAATTAGAAAACCACCTAAATTCGGGAGTTTACCTGGTTGCTGACTCCAGCAGGCGTAAAGAAGCTTTTTTTATGGAGAACTCTGGTTAGCAAGACACAGTCTGAGAGTTCAGAAGCTTTTCTGTAACAGAAATACTCTGTTTTCAAGGGAAAGGTTATTCGTAAGGGATTTATATTCCAGGTTACAGGAGAGGGTTTTGTTGGTTTTTCCTTTAGGATTACAGAGGTAATGGAGAAAAGCACCATTTGATATTTGCCAACCTAAAGGTACAGCTCACTGGAACCTGAAGATAATTAACTGTTGTAGTTCCAGCTCTGACATTTTGATACAACTTCCTCATCCACACAGTGGTGTTCCTCAGGTCTGTTTGCAGTGATTCCCATCTTCATACAGAAATTCTTCATGAGTTTTTCATTAACACTTTTTATGGTAGATTTATACACATTTCAAATTAGTAGCTTTAAGCCTGCAAGACAGAGACAGCTTAAATTTTTTATTTTATTTTTTTTTTTACTGCCAGAGCAGTACAGTCAGTATTGACGAGCTGTGGTAAAAACACACCAACAATTAAATAACTAGTAATTCCTCGGAGTTCTAGAGTTGAACCTTAAGCCTGCAGGACAGAAAACATGCCATGTTGCTCTTGTTAAACTGTCAAACTATAACTGCATGAGAGACTACAAAGGATTTTCAGTTTCTTCTCAGAGTGTTTTTAGAGGAGAAGTCAGAAAAGCAGTTATCTAATTATCCATGTTGAGTACACATTGAATTTTCTATTATGTTACTTTTAATTATACTGTTACTGGGTTAACATGTCAGGATTTTTCTCTTTTTTTTTTTTACAGGATTCTGCTCAAGAGAGTGTCATTAAACGAGATATCCATCGTACATACCCAGCACATGATTATTTTAAGGATACGGAAGGAGACGGTCAGGAATCTCTGTACAAAATCTGTAAGGTACAGTCAGTACTCTGAATTTTAAAGCGTGTGCCATATTTTGTGTGACTTTATTTTGCCCTGCTAACCCTGTTCTGGTCCAAGTTGCTAATCAGTAAGATTTTAAAGCTCTGTTTAGATGGCGTGTGGAGACTGTGGTGCTTCTGCACTACCTTTTACAGCCTTGCATTTGCTATCTCCTGAGGTGCAGGTGAGAAGGGGCTCAAGCTGGCTTTGCTGAGGTGAGAGCTCCTCTTCAGTGGTAGTGAGGTGCAGGAGAACCTCTTTTGCTCTGAGGTGGAGAGATTTGCAGAGGAAGAGAAAACAAACCCTCAGAGCAAGCTCTGCTGTGAGGTTAAACAAGAATGTCTGTAGATAATTACCTAGAGAACAAGTTTGCTGACCATTCCACCAGCAGGGTGTGAGCAGAGCTTTTCACTCAGAGCTTCCAGATCACCTCCCACGAAAAACACTCTTTAAATTTTCCAATTAGCGCACGGGAAAGTTGAGGTACTAAATCAATAGATTTGTCCATCTTGTACAGACAGACTTCTGTTGTTTGAGAGAGATCCAGAATGTAAAATACTGCAGCCAAGCAGGTGCTTTTCTGCCTGGCAGTTGTAGATTTTGCTGGGGTTTTGGCAGTCAGTTTCTGGGTTTTTTTCTAAAATTTTTCTAAATTCTAAAATTTCTAATTTTTTTTTCTACACAAAATTAATGTAGAATATTCTGTAGAATATTATATAATGTAGAATTCATTCTATTCCTGTAGAATGAATGATTCCCTTAGACAAAGCCATTTCCCTTTCCCTTCCCCTTCCTTGTTGCTGTTTCCACCTCCTGCTGATTACTAGAAATGATGGAGATGTCATAGCAAGCAGAAAAGAGTGTTCTGCCTTTGGGGTATAATAATACATCTTCCTGTTCCCCAGATAAATTCTGTGCTGATACAAACTCCTATTCAAATAATAATTTGGATGACTGTTAAATATAGCTGCTTAGATATTGGAGTTCAGTATTGTGAGCAATTCACATTTTAAAAAAAAAGTACAAAATTAGGGAACAGAGAGAACTTTGAACCAATGATAGTGATTTCTCCCTAATCTTGGAGGGCTCCAGAGGGCTCCAGGAGACAGCTCCTGTGCCAGCCTATGAAGAGAACAACCAGCACAATGCAGGTAATTGTGAGCTTGTCACTTTGATATCAGTTAAGTGAAAAATGATGGAATGTTTCAGTTTTTCAAGAACTAAATGTGAGAATTATGTTATAATGAGGCCCTAGGAGATTATTGAAAAGAGATCATGACAAGCTAACACAAAAACCCAGAAGTACAGGTTTCATTGGTGAAGGTGTTCTGGTTGAAATTCTGTAGCTCCTGTAGCCTGCCGTGCTAAGAATGTGTAAGTGCTGGGCAAGGTAGAGCACGAACAAGACACACATTAAGGAGTTAAAGACTGGCTAGCAGGTTCCTAAACATCAGCACGGGCCTTCTGTGAAGGCATTGTGAATATCCCTTGTTCATTCCATGTCCTCTGGTTAGTCACCTGAAAGAAACCAGAAAATCCTTCCTCATGAAGATATCTTGGTGACACTGAGAAAACGGGGCTGGCAAATGATGAGGTGTAAAGGATGTGTAGATGGATGAACCTCGTGTAGGAACAGTTTGACTTGAGCAACTCAGTGTTTTGCAGCTGCTTTTAGTTACAGTGTCCTGAACTAAAGACAACTATTCTACATTGGAAAGAATCTGTAAAGTTCCGTGAGGACGATGAAAGAATTTGGGAACATTCTTTGGAAAGAAAAACTCGTTTTCATGAAGGCGTATCTCAGTCTATTTTGTTTAATAAAGAAGAAATAAAGGAGTGAATCTGTCTCAACTGGAAGCAACTTAGATGAATTATCTGTCCAGCAGGCAGCTTCAGAGGGGCACAGATCTCAGACCTTCCTGGGTAATTTCCTTTTTGAAGGAAATGTGAAGAATTCTGCGTGTTTTCTAAATCTGGGAGCCTTCCTTGCTCTCAAGGCCTCTACTGCTCCTGCAGAGAAAGTTGCTGTAGCTCTTGGTTCTCTTGAAGGATTTGAAGCTCAGAGGTGGTGCATCCTTGACAAAGAGAAAGGCATGGAAAAATGCCAGGAGGCCTGTACAGATGAACAAGATCCTCCTGGAGAAACTCAAACACAAAAGGAAGCCTACAGAGGGTGGAAGCAAGGGCAGGTAGTCTGGTAGGAATACAGAGAAGTTGTCCAAGCAGACAGGGATCAGGTTTGGGAAGGTGAAGCCCTGACAGAATTAAATTTGGCCGTGGATGTGAAGGGCAACAAGAAAATATTCTACAGGTACATCTGTGATAAAAGTAAGAGTAGAGAAAATGTGAGCCCTCTCTGGAAGGAAAGGGCAAACCTGCTGTCTCAGGGCATGGAGAAGGCTGAGATACTCGGTGACTTTTTTGCCTCTGTTTTCACTGGCAAGTGCTCCAGTGTCACTGCTAAGGTCACAGGAGGCAAAGGCAGGGACAGGGAGAAGGAAAACCTGCCCGATGTAGGAGAAGGTCAGGTTTGAGATGATCCAAGGAGCCTGAAAGGCCATGGGACCTGGTGAGATGCATCTGTGGGTCCTGAGGGAACTGGCAGATGAAGTTGCTAAGCCACTGTCCATCCCATTCATGGTCATGGTCATGGGCATCCTGTGAAGTTCCCACAGAGTGAAAATGGGGAAACATAACCCCCATTTTTGAAAAGGCAGGAAGAGAAGGCTCCAGGGAGACCTTAGAGCCCCTTCCTGTGCCTAAAGGGGCTCCAAAAGAGCTGAAGAGGGACTTTGGAAAAGGGCCTGGAGTAACAGGACAAGGGGGAATGGCTTCCCACTGCCAGAGGGCAGGATCAGATGGGACATTAGGAAAAAATTCTTTTCCTGTGGAGGCGGTGAGGCCCTGGCACAGGGTGCCCACAGAAGCTGTGGCTGCCTCATCCCTGCATCTCTGGAAGTGTTCAAGGCCAGGTTTGATGAAGCTTGGAGTGAGCTGGTCTAATGGAAGGTGTCCCTGCCCATGGCAGGGGGTGGGATTGGATGAGCTTTAGGGTCCTTCCCAACCCAGGCCATTCTGGGATTCTGTGATCTTTGATCAGAGACCTCTCCGTGTGTCCGTCAAGTCGAGGGCTGCTCTTCCCCTGAAGCACTTTGTATTTACCTAGAGTTGAATGACCTCTGTCATTTGGCCACTTTCTCTTGATAGAACATGTTCTGCATAGCAGCTTTGCAATCAGTTTTTAATTCCCTGCTCCAAACAGCTTTGTCTCATCAGCAGTCTTTGTTACTGTGCTATTTTTATGTGTTGTTTAAGGTTTGTGAGTATTTGCAGCACGTCTTTCTGCAGGGTTCTGTGAGTGACCTCACCTTCGTTCCCTGGGTGAGAACTGTTTATTCCTACCTTTTGCTTTCTCTCCTTTAATCAATTATTTGAGTGCATAAGGGGACGTTCTGTAGCAGCTCAGTTCCCTAAAAAGCCTTTGGGCAGGGATCTTGTTGAAGGGTTCCTAAGAATCCTGGTGATCTTACTGATTCCCTCATTCTTTTATGTTCTCCTTGGTTCAGAGAAGGATTTGGGAAGCATTGCTTCCTGGTAGAACAGCCACATCCAGTCTCCAACGTGGAATTATTGATAAATTTACTGGTTACACTTAAGGGTTTCTACCTACCTGCCAGTACTGAGATCAGACACAACTGCTGTGGACATTTCCAGGCAGGAATTTTTCCTTCATCCTCGCACAGTTTTCTTAAATGACTGTGGCTGTGACAGGTGTCTGTTTGGGTCTGACTGGACCTTGAGTTTATGACTGATAAACTGTTTTCTCTCCAGTGTGTGGGTTTTCGAGAAATACTGTTCAAGCCTAATTAACTTGCTTATCAACTTGTCGTTCCATTGGGAATAAAAAGTGATAATCTGTGTTGAAAGTAATAATGTGGCAGCTTTATATTACTGGAACAACTTTTACCAGTGGTGCTGGGTACTTGTGCCCTTCTTCTAGTGTGAAAGCAAGAAGTTTGAAGAACGGGATTATTGAATATGGCTGGGAAAGGTCTGTCCTCAAGTGGGAGGGTAAAAAGCTGAAGAGCATTTTCTTCATTCCCCACTGAAATGAGAGGTGATCTGAGCTGTCAGATAAAAAGGAAAATCATTAAAAGCTCTCTGCCTCGTTTTAACAGGTCTGTCAGTTTTTGTTCCATCTCTTAATCTCCTCTTTAGAACAGTAGGAAATCAGGAAAGATGGAAACTTTTCCCTGTTGCAGAACATTTGTGTGACAAAGTACCTAAAAATAAACTTCAGGACTGACAGTGGTGATAAGGAATGAAAAGAGTTTCAGATTCTAGACTGGAGATTTCACTTGAGGACACCACTGAAGCTGGATTTTCACCGAGCAAATTCTGGGGAATCTTTGGGAAAACTGCTACTTCTTGCATGCTTTCTGTTTAAATCCTGTGCAAATTCCAGCTCTATTTAAAGAGCTCAGCTCTGTTACAATGCATAACTGAACAGTGCTCAGCGCCTGCTTCCCTGCTCTGTGCATACTCACAGCTCCATGCTCCAGGGAATCGGAGCACTTGGCAGAATTAATCCTCCCGACTCTCTGGAGTGTGTGCAGTGTAGAATTTAACACGATACGTGTTTTCCCTAATTTTCTCATTAAAGTAACTCCTATTCAACAAACAACCACCGTGAGTTTAATGGGGGAAAGGGAGCATGGTGCAGGAAAATCCATCAGGTTAGCTCAGTGGGTGCTCGTACTGGGCAGACCGGGAAAACAGACACAGTGCTTCCCTGTTTTGCAGAAAATGGTGGAATTACTTCTCTGAGATTCAAAGTTGGTGTTAGTGTTTCTCAGTAAGCCCAGGCCTTGTGGGAGGATACAAATAATTTGTATCAGGGTGTATTTTGTTACTAAATACTTGTCCCTTTGTGGGTCAGATTTGTGGGTTTTTTCCCAGTCCCCGTCTCACTTGCCTGAAGGTTTGAGGTGCAGGATCAGTGTGACGGCAGGTTTGCTGTGAGACCAAACACTGCGTTTTAGTTGTTGCAGTGTCTGGTTTTTGGTACCCACACTGGCAGAGAGAGTAACAAACTGACTCTTGAGTGGGATCCGTTATGGGGTGTTTTAGCTTTTGTTAGTGTGTACTGAAATATGAAAATACCTTTGAGTTACTCTTCTGTAACCAGTAGCTTCTATGCCCGTGATAAGCTGTGAATGATGGATTATGCTTCAGCAGAGCTGCTGCTTAGTGCTGGTGTGTAAGCTGAAAGTCTAATTTTCATCCTTTTTTTGCATTTTCATTTCCATTTCATTGCAGCATGCCTTTTCAGATAGTCACCTCTTCTCACTGTGCGTGTATTCCACGTTTTTCAATCCTTGGTATCTCCTTAGATTTACAAATGGGAGGTTTCACTGTTTGTCCAAGTGTAATTATTTGTCCAAGAGCAGATCTCTTTTGTTCCTGCAGAAATCTATTTGCCAATTTGAGGATAAACACAATCAGTTAAGAATTGTTTTTCATCTATTTTTAGTTGTTTATTTTCTTTGCTCCTGAATTGAAGAGCAGTGCTAGTAAATACTGTTGTCTTGTTTCATGCAAAGGATTTTTAATGTTACCTTCTCTTCTTCCGTTTATATATTCATAAGGATCCTTCTCTGTGCATCTGTTTTCAGTTAATGCAGAAATTCCGTGTATAATGTGATGCATACTCAATGCTGCACCCATAGGAATATTATTACTTTCAGACTGTTGGCCTTATAACAAACTTAGGTGTGGAGTTTTAAATGGTACTATTGCTAAAGTGATTTAGCGACCGAGCATGTGATGAAATACCTTGCTGGGTGTAAAGTCTGCATCCGAGTATGGATGTTTTCCTGAGACTGAGTTTCAGACACCACCTAAGTCCTTTAAATCTACTAAAGCAGACTTGAGCACAGAGCTCTGTCTGTGTTAAACACTGAGTAGCTTCCCTTGGTCATTTCATAGAGATCGCAGAGAGGCATAGCCTCTACTCTTCCATATTTACATCTGCTGGGACTCACAGACAGCACTTACAGAAATGCCAAATCTGAGGTTTCAATTCAGCCACCTTTCCCTTCGTCTTTTAAATGCTACGTACTTGGAATTTTTCTGTCTACAGAAGATTCTGATCTTGGGAGATTTTCCTCTGTTAATTGTTCTGGAGAAGAATTCCTGCCCAGCCCTGGATTCTTGGTTCACTTTCCCATCGTGCGGGTGGTTCTCTGTCATGGCTTTGAGAAGGCTCTGCTTCCAAAGAATTCGCTTTCTAATGATGATGTACTAGTAACTGCATAGTAGTTCTTCTCTTCAGAGTACAGATAACTATTAAAAAGATGTCTGAATTCTGTGAAATCTTCCTTTAGTTAAAATGAATGAAAATAGGCTTCGAGTCAGAACCTTCATTAAATCCCATTTATGAGACAGAGAATATTTAAAATCTCAGTTAACTGGGGAATTGTAATTGGAAGTTCCTCAAGAGCTTAGGAGAATAGTAAGTTACAAGACTGTGACATAGGAAAAATCCCATCCTCTTGAAATTGTAAAGTTACAATGACTGCAGTGGAAATAGGGGATTTGGGATTTTGCCTTGTTTTTGTATTTCATGGGGAAAGAGAAAGTTAATGCTCCTCAGTTCCTTAGCAGCACAGATCTTAAATAGTTAATCTTAGATCTTTAGTTAATGAGATGATACTGTGGTGGTATCTGTAGGCAGCATCCTTCTTTTTGAGGTTATTCTGGTTAATTACATCATATTTCAGCACTATCAAATCCCATAGGTTGCTTAAAAATAAAACTGTATAATTGGAAATGTAATGTGCATTAAGCTTCCAGACTCTCTTTGCATTGGGTAGATGCAGTGAAATCATGTGGGTTTTAGAGACTTCATTAAAAAGTAAGCCTTCAGTTGTCAGGATTCTCATGTTTTGACTTAAGAGCAGAATCTTTGTTTGGTCTAATTCTGATGCAGAACTGAAGTTTGTGTTCAAGTATCTGATAACAGCTGCTTGTCAAGATCACATTTTGGGGAAGGCGGAATTCCTGGTGGAAATGAATTTCAAAAAGCAAGTGGATCACGCAGTTAATGTTTTTTTCATGGTTTTTGGTTGCTTCAAAGGTTTTTTAAAGATTACATGCTTTTGCTGGGGCCCTTGGACATTTGTCTCCTATATAGGCAGTGTCCACTAATTAATTTCATATTTTTATTTAAACCAAATGATCCAGAACTTGCTGATTTGTAGTTCTATGGATCAACCTTTTTAGAAAAGTTTCAGGTTTTTTCATCTCTTCTGTTGTAATCAGGCAATTAGTGGTTTACCAGTTTACTTCCCCCCTCAAGCTTTTCGGGTGAATACCGTCTGTTCTTAATAAATTTTCAGTAATGTTATTCCCTTTAATTTATTATCTCTTCTGATACTCAGTTGGACACAGATCCTCGAACACATCCCCTGTTAGAACTGGTTCCAGCAGGATGACAAACCCTGTGATTCTTCTGTAATAAACACAAGGAAATTCCTGGGCATTTTCTGCTGGAGCTTAAATACAACTTTCTTACATTGACCATACATTTTCCAGGCAGAGACTTTGCCTTCCTGCTCTGAAAGTGTTTGAAATGGATTTATTGTGAGCTCAGATGTGTTTAGGAAGTTGATTATGAGAATCTTTGCTGTTGTTCCTTCATATATTTGTATTTAACTGCAGAGTGAGGATTTCTTTTTGTACCCTTCTCATTTTCCCTCTTTTGCTGTAACTTCAACTTCTTTCAGAATCTCAAAAGAAGTATGTTTTTATTTATTACAACTTCCTGTACTTTTCAGTCTGTGTCAGTTTTGGAAGCAGTTTGTTTTCTCCAGTGTGTTGGTTTCTCAATACTTTATTTATTTATTTATTTATTGCTATTTTCAGCAAATTATTCCCTGTAATGCTTCTCACAACAGAGAACTCCCAGGCGTTGATAATTGGACGTTCATTTTTCAGCCTAGATTTTTTTAAAGCAAATTAGAAGTGTTTTTATACAGTGGGAAGAAATCGTAAATCGGATTTCTCATTTGTAATTCTGCACATCTGTTTCTAAGCAGAGCTGGCCTGTCAAAAACAGGAACAATACATCATTTAGGAAAGCTTCAGAGACGAGGCAGTAGGCATCTGTAAACTGATAGACCTGGGGAGAAAATAGGTAAAGACTCGTGGTGGTGATTAACCAGTGGATGATTCTAGTTAGTCATATGAAATATTAATTCAAGCATTTAAAGTAATTTCTGTTAATTTAGTACTTAGTAGCTAATTAACTTCTTTATAGAGAGCATCCTTTTTTTTTTCCCCAGTTGAATTTTGTATCTGCCATTGTACCCTTCTCAGGTTAGCTTTTATATTTGAATTTTGTGACTAGAGCTGTTCTAAACTGCTAAGCAGATTGTACTGGTAAGCATTTTTCAGTGATTTCTGTGACGTCTTGAATTTTCTTGTCCACTGAAACTGGGCAATGGGCTGGGATGGTTTTCACTCAGCTCCTAACTAATCCCATCTAACAGCTTTCAAAAGAGTGATGAGCAGTACAAAGGGCAAAGAGCTGCAAGTCCCCAGTCAGCTTTTCCCAAAGGAAATGTATGGCTAAATTGTTCAGAAACAGTGACCTTTAGTGGAATACTCAGGCTGTACTTAGAGAAATCCTCTTCCAGAGGCATTTCAGAATTCCTCACTAATACTACATTCTCCCCATCAGAATGAAAAAAGGAAAGTGATTTAAAGACTCCTAACTATGGTTTGTTCTTCATTTCAACATTTCTGCAGAATTAATTTGCAGTTTTGTTGATACTGTTGGCTGAAAAAAACCCTGTAACTTCTGAGTTACAGTTGTTACGGTTTGGAGAGGCAGCATACCCACCTTTGGAATACCGTGGAACAGCCCCAGTGTGGGTGGGTTTGGCTCCCCGGGACCCCTGACCATGCTTATTCCCATCTTCATTTATTTATTACTTTGGGCTTTGGGTAAGTGTGATGTTCTGGGCAAAGTGGATCTCCTGATCCTTTTGGCTCCTTCGTCCCCCTGGCTCTGCCCTTTGCTTTGGTTTTCCCTGGCTGTGACCTGAGTCCCTCACTTACTCTCAGGATGTCTCTCCCTCGGATGTCAGCCCTGCTGCTGCTTAGACTTCCTCAAGTTTCCTCAAATTCTTAGCATCCTCTGACAGCTCTTTAAAAACAGTGTCTGTCTTCTCATCTTAGAAAAGTAAAGGGGAAGGAAAGGTTAGTTATTTTAGTTTGGGGATTTTTTAAGAGTAAGAGAACGCATGTCTGTCATACCGTAGGAAAATGAGTCTTGTTCATTCTTCAGCATAACAAGGGCACGGAAAAACTGTTTCTGCTGAAATCTTCAGGTCAGAGTAGTTCTCGGCAGTTTTCTAACCTTCAGTCCTGTACTTCCATAATGTCAGAACTTGTTTTCCCAAAAACAAACATTCACTCTCCCCACAGCACAAACTACCCTGGTTTTCATGTTATATTTGTGAAGCTCTATTACTCACCTGAGCAGAATTATCCTTGATTTAGGTGAAGGGAAATTGCATCCAACTCTTTCCATGCTGGTTGAAAAATAAAAATAATAGTTTACAACTACAGCATCTGTGGAGGGTTGAGAGTGACCTGGGGGTGCTTGTAGAAAAGCCCTGAAAGCACAAGAGTGGTTGCAGTTTTACCCCCTTTATTACTTTAGCCTGAGTAGTGTTCCATAGAGAATCGTGGAATGGTTTGGGTCGGAAGAGACCTTAAAGTTCATCCCATTCCAACCCCCTGCCAAGGGCAGGGACACCTTCCACTGTCCCAGGGTGCTCCAAGCACTGTCCAACCTGGCCTTGGACACTTCCAGGGATCCAGAGGCAGCCACAGCTTCTCTGGGCACCCTGTGCCAGGGCCTCCCCACCCTCACAGCCAGGAATTCCTTCCCAGTGTCCCATCTGACCCTGCCCTCTGGCCGTGGGAAGCCACTTGTCCTGTCCCTCCAGTTCCTGATGGAATGTATCTCTTCGACTTCCTTGTAGGCCCCTTCAGGTGAAGGAAGTGTCCTGAATAGCCCATTGATGAGAGTGCACTTTGGTAATGCCTGGATGCATTTTAAATACAGTTTGACTTTTCTTTTTTCTAGGCCTATTCTGTCTACGATGAAGACATTGGCTATTGCCAGGGACAGTCCTTCCTTGCAGCTGTGCTTCTGCTTCATGTGAGTTAATTGCAAAATGAAAGCTTTGATATTTGAAACCAGCACAGCTGTAAAATCAGTAGTGCTGCAGCCATGCTGTTTGACAGATATTTACTGTTATTTATTTGCTATATTCATTTTCCTCTTACTGCTTTTTGGCTGTAGAGATTAATGGCTTCTGTCTTCATGAATGTAGATTTCCTTTATCTGGGAGAAATCTATTAAATTCCCAAGTACTTCTGTGTTAAAACCTCAAACCGGTTTGTTCCATATTAATATTTTCTTTTTATTTAGTTGTCACCTAAGTGAGCTCCCTTTGTGTTTATGGGGAATTTAACTCCGGGAGACATTGTCAGAGCAGCTCATCAAAGCAAGTAGTCTCACTGATTTTTTGGGAGACTTTATCTCCTAGGGACATTTTATAATATCTTCAGAGGGAAAGCCGATTTTTAACCTTGATATTTTAGCCTGTAATCAAAAACTGCACAAATTTTGATCTGGGTATATGTCCAGAGGTAGATAAATAAATACACAATTTTTATAGGTGCAAGATGCTTTACATCTGATGTCTCAGTGGAGAAGCAGCAGATTCAAGTAGTGTATTCATTGAGAGAAAGTCTGTCTGAATAAGCCACCCCAAAGCTCAACCACAATTCTTACTCAGGCTCTTGCCTGCTTTTTCTCTCAGGTTTTAATTAGTAAATTATCAATCAGGATTGAAATACCTTTTGAAATGTGGGTTTGAGACAGCTGCTGGTGGTATATAATGTTATATATGTACTTTCTAAGGCATTTGGAACTCAAATTCAGATTAATTTAAGTTGTAATTCCTAGTGAGAGCTGTGACTGCTTGAAGTCTTGAGAAACATGATACAGATGAGAGTGTTGCAGAGAAGCTTTAGATCTTTTAAGAATAAGCCTGAATTAGTCCCATTATTGCAGTCTAACATACACTGTAAAATAGCTTATCTAATAGTTATTTTGCAATTAATTTTTTACCCAAAGCAGGATTTTGAAGTTCCACTGGAAAAAGAAGCCATTTTCAATACCGGAGGTGTTTAGAAAACAGTGGGTGTCACGTTCTTAACATTTGACTACGACTTCAGCTCCTCTGCCTTCGTTCTGTGCTGTCATTACTACAGAGAACCAACTCTGTTTCTGGTGTTTCTGGAGCTGGAAGAAATTGCCCTGTACACAGGGAATGCTAAATGGAAGTTACACTCATTTTAATATGCCTTTGTAACATTTGGTTTCATCATAGGATATGAAAGTGAAGTGCTCAGAGAATGGGGGGAAGCGAAGCAGTCTCAATGAGCCCATGTAATTTGGGAGCTTCCTGGGATGTCCTCAAACTCTTGTTTTTCCCAAATTCTCTGAACAGTCTCTATGCTATGAACGCTTGTAAGACCCTCTCTAACTGTTTGATCTTGGCATGGATTTCTAGACCCCTTCCTTTCCCTTTTTTTCCTGGGACAGGTTATCCTTTCTCTTCAATGTAGATATGTTTGGAGGATGGTTGGGTAGCCTGAACCTCCATCCTCTATTTTTGTGATTTTGTTTCTTTGATGAAATTCCCATCAAGGGTATGCAGGTAACTTCTAATCACAGGGGAGCAGTGTTGCCAACTCTAATCATTGTCCTGTAAGTCTCACAGTATTTGACTTTTTTTTCTTGTCTATTTTTCAGAGCCATTTTCTGTGGGGGAAAAAAAAAAGCCCACCTAAAATTTCACTTAAAAAAAATTACAGATTTCGGGCTTTTGTGATTTCAAAGAAAAGATAGCAAAGGGCAAATACCTAAATGCTAAAAATCAGAACGGCAATGCCCAGAATTTGTGTTCTGCTTAAATAAAAAAAGAAATGAAAATTCGATTTATGATTTTGAATCCTTGGGGTTGGTAATATTGGGAACCTCTGTTCACTGAGCAAGGGCTTGGGGAGCTCTTTGGCCCAGTCCTGGCCTGTGTTCCATCTCCCTGTCTTGGGGGAGGGACAGTTGTCAATGCACAAGTGTTTCACTGAGCATCCAGGGTAGATGTGCCTGTGCATGAGCACCTGTCGTTTCATTAGAAATTACTGGTTTTGACCAAAACCCCTGAAATTTGCATTCATTGTCTTACAGAGCAGATTCAAGCCTTTTGATCAGGATAAAATTACTTCTTCCCTTTACTTTGTTTGCAGCTTTTCTATGCTGTCAGTGGGGATCATTCCATCCAGATGAAATTGTGATTAAGAGCTTTGAAATTCCTAAGAATTTGTCTTGGGTAAATCAAGCCCAGACCGACAGACATCAGCCAATCTGGCAATACTTTGTGCTAACCAGTTACTTTCTTTTATGATGTCTGAAAATGAAACTGTCTGCCCATGGCCCTGGAGACAGGCCCTAATCATGGGCTGAGAATAAAAGATGAAACCCTGAAGGGAAATATCAAGAGCCTAAAATTCTCTCTGAAGAAAATACTGAGCTTTTATCTGTAGCTGATATTTGATAAGGAGTTGGCAGTAGGCCAAATGAGTGAATACACTAAAAGGTCAAGAGTTGTTCTTGATTCTCAGTAATTGTTTTCATTTGTTACAATCCGCTGCTTTCAAAAGAAAGCACGTTTTTAACGGGATTGAAAGGTTGATTTGGGTTCTGCTTGTACCTGTCATTCTTGTGTTACCTGAAGGCACAGGGGAAGTTGAGAAGATGGATGTGGAGGTTTCGTGACCACCAATTCAGCATTCAGTGAGCTCAAGCCAACAAGTACAAGTGTAGGATGGCTCAGACAGCTCCTGTTAGTACCACCTTCCAAACCACTGCTGGATGAGAAATGCTGCTCAGAATGAAATAGGGATTATGGATGTAGGGATTCCAAAAAAGTCAGCATGTGAACAGATGGGAGTGTGGGAACCTGACCTCAGAGTTTGATATCCTGGGGTTTGGGTGAAAGTGGATGAGCATTGTTCTCACTAGAGATTGATTGTACCTTGGCTCTCCTGAATTTTTCCCATTTAACCAAATATCTCTCAGTAGACATCACTGTCATGAGTTGTTGCCTTTTTATTTTATTTTCATTCTTTTTTTTTTTAATTTTTAAATTGTTTTTATGTGCCTGAGAGTTGTGCATTGGTTGACAGTACACGTATATACCTATGTGACAGAAAGAATGCTGCTGACAGTTGTGCTGCTGGGATGTAGACATGAACCTGTGATATGATCCCACATTTTCTTCAAAGAAGGCCTTTCAGAGCCAAATCCAGGTGCTCATCCAGGAGAATAGTCCCCTTGAGATTTTAGTTGCTTAGTTTGGCATTCACAGTACTTGGCTGAAAATTGCAATACATCCCTGGCTCTGAATTCATTGTGCATAATGTTTAAGTGTGTGTATCTGTGCAAGGCAAGTCCAGCCTTAGCTCCGTTATTAACCTTATTTTGGTGTATTTTTCCAAGCAGATGCCAGAGGAGCAGGCATTCTGTGTGTTTGTGAAAATAATGTATGACTACGGCTTGAGGGACCTCTACAGAAATAACTTTGAAGATCTCCATTGCAAATTTTTCCAGCTGGAGAAGTTAATGCAGGTGGGGCCAGAGGAACAAATTCTCCTTTGATTTATTTCATAAATGGAAATACATGAAGAAGAGATTAATGCTTTGCTGCCAAAAGCTATTGGACAATAAAACCCCTCTCCTTTTAGAGGTGGGGTAAAAGCAAAACAGGGAAGTTTAATAGCTGAATTCAAACATCCTGAGTCAGACTTGTTTCTGGTTTCTTTTGTCTTTGATCTACGCTCTTGCTGCTAATCTTTGTATCCAAGCAGAGCAGGTATTTGGCTTTCCCCCCCCTCTCTGTTTGCTTGCTCCCTCTCTTTCTGTTTCTGGTGTTGCTTAGAGGGAATGTCTCTGTGCTGCTGAGGCCAATGTATCCTTTGGACTGCCTCCATCCGTGTCCTACTTTCTATGAATTACATTGATGTTAGGAGGTCAGGTGAATCAGGACATCCTGCTGCTTGTGAAATACCCGTCAGGTGTGGATCATTGGGCAGGTTTTACTGTCTCTCTGAGACTCTGCTCTTTTTGCAAGTGGAATTATTTCATCGAGCGTTTAGCAGAACTGAACGGCTGCAAATTTTAAACATTGTTGTTCTGACTAATAAGGAATTACTGACAGTTCATTAAGCCCTGCCCTTCTCTTGGCACAGTGAAAAGCTGGGTGCTGAAGTCAGTTCTCACAGATGACCATAGGTATCTCTGGGGGATATACTGAAACCAAACAAACCAGACTATTGTCAATTTAGTGGTATTTTTTCAGATGTCAAATTGTGCATATTTCATACTCGATGGAGTAGAATTGCTTACTAAGCAATGTGATACTTCAGCATATGGTCTTCTCAGTATTTACATATGTTCACAAAGGTTTTTGTTAACAAACAAGCCAGATTTTACTAACAAATACACTTTTAACAAAGATACTTTATTAACTGACCATGTCATCACTGTTCAGTAGGATTTTCAGTGCTTTTTTTGTGTTGCTTGTATGTGCTCCTAGTTAGAGAAATGGTCTGATGGAGTTGTGCACTCTGTTGCTTTCAAGCTCTGCAAGGTGATCTGGTTCCAGTAGCCGTTGTTTTTTGTGGCACAAGCATTTATAGCAAGACACACCAAAGGAATAACCTAAGAATACACACCATGACACAGGTTTTACAACTGCTCTGCCTTTCGACTGTTGAAGATTTTGTAATTTCTCAGTCTAATCTCAGTATGTTCTTTGATACTGTGATAGAATCCACTGTGGATATCTTATTAAAAGCTGTAACCATGGGCACTGAAATTTATCAAGAAACATTCTCATTGCTCAAAAGAAGCCAGGCTTTCACTTCGTTGTGTTTTTTGGTATTTAGCAACCCCAGTCCTTACTGGAAGTGTGGATGAAGAAGTCAGATTAATGAGAAATACTGAAACATTTATATTTTTTCTTTGTTCCAGGAGCAGTTACCAGACTTGCACAGCCATTTCTCAGACCTCAATTTGGAAGCTCATATGTATGCATCCCAGTGGTTCCTCACTCTTTTTACTGCCAAATTTCCACTCTGCATGGTCTTCCACATCATTGACTTACTACTTTGTGAGGTAAAAAAAATATTGAATCAGAAAGTCCTTCCTCCACTCCATCAGTGTTTCTTCTTGTTTTATTTCATTTTGTTGAAGTCCTTTACTGCTTAATTATAAAATATGTGTAACTAAGTTATGTAGAAACTGTGGTTATATTGAAGAGAAGATGTTCAGTGAAACACTGGTTTGGTTTTGAAATTAGAACTGTGGATTGCCTCGTTTTTTGCTGAGGGGTCTCATTAAGAATATCTGATGCACACATCTGTTTTTCATTTAATCTGTTGAATGGTTATTCAAAGTTAGGAATTGTAATTTCTTGAAGATACCCAGCAAGGAAAGCTCTCCAAATGGCCTGATTCAGAGTGCCCACAGACAGAAATGGTGGCGTGTGTTGCTTTGGTGGCCTGATATTAATCAGAGAGTGCAAAGGGCCAAACACACAACTGAGTGAAGCTCCTTCCTTTGGTTTTTTCCCTGCTGTTCCAGCTAGGAACACACTACTCCAGATACAAAATAGTGTGTGTCTGTACTGTAGATATATCTACACTTTCTTTTAAAAGCCAGTCAGGATAGGTTGATAATCTAGAATATTTCTTTTGGTGAGATACCGGTCCTTCCTTTGGTAAATGGGACGTCAGAGCATCCATGGCATTACACCTGCTTTTGAAACTGTCACTGATTTCCTCTCCAGTTTCAAGGGGTCACAAACATGAAAATAAATAGATAAAATATTTGATAATTTTAATTGGTGAAGGCTGCATGAGTATGAAACACTGTTGACTCCAGTTCATTTTGTTCATTTTTGATGTGAAGTATTTTCTCTGAGAACCTTCACTCTCGCTGCACGTGCCTTGGTAGGATTCAGTCCTAGTCAGGCTTTTTCTTATTCTGCATATTGGTGCTCTGTTATCAAAACAAGGCAGGGTAATATTGGCAAGGTTTATCTCAACGCGTCTGAAGCAATTACGGTGGGAAGGAAGGTGAAATCCAAGGAGAATCCAAGGTGAAATCCAAGGAGAAAGTGAGAGAGTGCAACATCAGAACATGCTAGGGAAAGGGAAACTTGTTGGTGTTTGTGGAGGGTAATCACACACAGCTAAAGGGGCAGCCTCTTTTACTACAGCTAAAAATAAACCAGAAGGAGTAAGAAAATTTATTTCAAGTGAGAAGATACCCACAGACATCTTGAGATACAGTGGGGCAGTGTGGAGACAACATCCTGAGGCACCGGTGTAGGCTGTCAGAAAAGTGCTCCTAAGATTCAGGAGTCAACCACTCACAAGTAACAGGCAGTTCTGAGAATTTGTGGGAGAGGCATAGATTAAAATCAAATTAAAATAAAAATCTAGTTGGCCCCTGCTGTAGACAGCCAGTCAGTTCTGAAGGCCTATGGCCAAAGGCAGAACCAGGAAGAAGCTGTTCCTTGACAGAGGACTGAAGCTGTGTGTCCAGTCAGCCTCTGGAAGGAGTTATGAGGGAAATCAAAACATGATTTTTTCTGCATGAAACTGTTTCTTACTTTATCTCTGAACAACCAGCAT
Source organism: Eulacestoma nigropectus (assembly GCA_013397775.1). Taxonomy (NCBI): domain Eukaryota; kingdom Metazoa; phylum Chordata; class Aves; order Passeriformes; genus Eulacestoma; species Eulacestoma nigropectus. The sequence continues at coordinate 486,854 of VZTE01005470.1, read as the reverse complement.
GCTGATAATTCTGGCAACTGGAAGGAGAAAAAACAGTGGCAGCTGCTAACACTGAAACATATTCTGCAGAAAAAATCCCCAGAAAAGCAAGAAGCCTTTGAAGTGAACTGTCTTAAGTTTTTAAAAACAAGCTTCCAGCCTTCTCCTTAATTTGTCATAGATACAGATGAATTTTAAATACCCTTCAAGTTCCTGACTTGTGCTTTCTCCACATCCCTGTCCTGTCTGGCATTACAAAATGTTCACATTCTGTGCAACTCTTTTAAAGGGAAGAAAAAATTAGGGGAAGAAAACCGTTTAAAACCATTGCTGAATGCTTCCTGCCAAGTAACAATTTAAAGGGAGAGTCTCTGATCCCCTTGAAAATATTTGAATTATGGGTGAACAATTTATGTCTTGGAATAGCTGATCTCTAGAGGTCCCTTCCAACCCCAGCCTTTCAGTGATTCCATGTCAAGCAAGAGTTTTTGTATTGGCTTGGGTTTTCCGTTTTTGATTTTGGCTGGAAGAGTGAAATTGGTCCTTACAGATGCTCAGCTTTCAATCCAGAGAGGAAAAATACCTGTTGGAAGTCCTGTCGATCCACAGCTAACCAGGGAGGCACATTTCCTTCCCTTGCATGCACAGTGGAACAGTGGCACAAGCTGGGGATGGAACTCCTGGGCAGAAGCATAACTATGAAAAAGGAGCTGAAGTTATGATGGGAATGAAGTTTTATGGAGGAATTTTTAAAATCTCATCAAAGTGAGTATCACTACAGTCAAGGTCTTCTCATCATTCTCACATGAAATATTGCTCCAGAGCAGTTCTGTGTAAATTCACACAAATTTGGGATTTGCCATGGCTTCTGTGTGACTGAGTTATTTCATTCTGTTGTCTTCCTAGCACCTTTATTTTTTTTTTATTTTTTAAGTTGTCACCAGGCTGTTGAAGATGTGAACAAACCCTCCAAATGACTTAAATTTCCAGTGGTCTAAGAATATTGCCTAAGTAATTCTGGGGCAGAATCTGTCACCCATCCTCATGTAGAAATGAAATACTTTGGAATTCTTTGTCTTCCCTGTGACAGAACCTTGAAGAGAGTGTTGGGCTTCCAGGCAGGTACACCACCACAGTGCCGTGCTACGTACTGTAAGGCTTGGCTGCTGGTAATAAAAACACAAACTTAGTGATCCAGGCGAAAGTTTAAATGTGACTACAGCAAACTGTGTGGGTTGGAGCCTGGAGATCTTTCTACAACGTTCCTTTTAGCTGCCTGTTGCAGCTGTTTGATTTGTCTTTTCCCCTTTGCTATTTCTGTTTGCATTGAAGAACATTTTTGTTGAGTTGTATTTGGGTTTGTCAGTCTTATCTATCAATATGACATGATGTTATTGAACACTTTGCAAGCCTGCTCTGTTTTGCTGTCTCTTTTTGTTCTACTTTAAATTATTTATTTAAAGTCATGCTCAGAAATAGCAATTCGTCTAGGTAAAGCTCTTGTCACTCAGAGCTGTCCCCAGTGCAACAGCTGCACCTCGGCTGTGCTGCAGAATATCAAACAGTTGACATTTCACTTCATTTTGCGTTGTAAAATGTTCAATTTAAAATGAAAATATTTGTTTTTAAAATACTAAATAAATGACCTTCAGTAGGCATTTAGAAGAGAAAAACAACCCAAACCAGTTGGCAGATAATCTGTAAGCGTTTTTGAAATTGTCATGGTTTTTTTTTCTGCTTAAAAAAGAAAATTCTTTAACCTTTTGTGATATATACAGTGCTGCCAAAACTAGAGGAGGTGCAGGGCTCAAGCTGTCATTCCGTTATTAACTGAGAATTTTGAAACACTGTGGGAAACCTCCATTTTAAGTTGATCTGGCTATTTTTGTGTGCAATGAAATACTTAAGGATGGTGCTTCTCTCCTTCCAGGGTATATGCAAAAACCTCTCGTGCACGCTGCCCTTTCTGGGCTGGCACAGAGAGTTGTTTATTTTAGTGTCATAATACATCATTTGACTATGTAATTTGACTGCTAAGTTAAGAGCTTGACTACTAAGCTGCCGTTCTCTGCTCATGACTGGATGCAAAGGGATGCATCTGATTATCAGTTTTGAATATGAAATGATGTAATGTTTTCTAATAAAGCTAACAGCAAAGAAGGGAAAGTACCTTTCCCAGGACCACACAGCTCAGGGCAAGAAGGGGGAGTTGAAAGCTGGGATACCATCACTCTTTGGCCTTTATATATCAACTGTTGCTTTCAGAATATTGTGTAAAATATTTTTTATAATCGATTTTGAGAAATTGTCTGTTAAAATGAAGGCTGATAGGTGTCTTTAAAAATCTTTTACAACGTGAACAGTGTGGTGCTGGTAAGTGAACGCTTACTGATAGTTAAAACGTGGCACCACATTGTGGAGATGCAGTTACTGAGAGCACTCCTTCCTGATGAAACTGAAAATCATAGCAGAATTACAAGTATTGACGCTGAAGGTTTGATTTCTGTCTTGTGTGTGTCTTGCTGAGGATGGATGTGCCAGGAAACGCCGTATGGTACCGCTCAGGGCTGGCCGGCACTGCGCTGCTGCTGACTGAGGAGGAGAGACCATAATAGCCTGCTATTTTTTATCTGTCACTGTCAGATACTTCTGTGATGCCTTCAACAGAGTTGAGAAAGAACAGATTAACATTTCAATTTATTAAACTTCCTCAGGAATTGAGTCAAGAACAAGCCCACTTCCTCTGTAAATCTGCGCCGAGATGAAATGTGAATTAAATAAAAGCTTGTTCACAGTTGTTTATCTTTTGTAGATCTATAGGGAAAGAAAAATGGAACTTTTTGGAATTACTTGTTACTGCCAAGTTGTCTATGTTTGTTAACCCTTCTAGTTATGAATATTTTAAGAAATCTTACGAAACAGCAGAATGGACTTGCTAGAAATAAAATCTCTTATAGTAACAGCATATTAAAAGCTGGGCTTCAATTCTAAGTAGGCGCAGATCTGTGCTGGAGCTGTCTGCATTGTTCCAGTACTATTTAGCAGAGCAAGTCAGTGTTGTACACGTTCGTTGGAAAAGGCCAGGAGACCTGTGTTTGTTTTCCTTCTAGGAATACAGGCAAATACATTTTGGCATTTAGCCTGTGTCTTTCCTCCTGCCCAATCCCTTTGCATCAGGCCTGCTGGAGAGCTGAGCCTTGCTGCAGTCCTTATCAGCCACTGCTGTTTCATGTGAAGAGACGGGAAAGGATTTCTTTCCCAGACTGCTGGAATTAGCTTTTAATTAATTGCAGAAGAAGGAGAATAGGCTTTCTCAGACTCCAGATGGATGACTAGAATTTGAATGTGGATGTCCAGTGGTAATGCTGGTTTGCTGCATTCAAGCATCTGTTGACACGTCAGCCATCATAATCTTTTTTGTTGCAGAAGTGGGAGGTCTGCAATGGAGATAACCTCAGGTTTGCTAGACCTGGATGTTTGGCTTTTATGTAGTGAGATGAGTTATTTAAATCCACAGGAAAAGTAATTTTAGCCTAATTCATCTGATGACTACAGCTGCAATCTACTGTGGGGGCTTTTCAGCACTAGAACAGAAATTGAAGTAAAAAGAAAGAAGGGTGTGGGATTTGATTGTGTGTTTGCTGCATGAGGAACTTCTTAAAGCTTTTGGATATGTGTGTTAAAAACATTCAGATTATAATGATAAACAATTTTAAGTTCTTTTCACAGTGAAGGGTATGAGTAGTATAGGGTGTTTGCATATAAAATTCAGTCAACAGCAGAAATACTGGAGGGGTGTAATACCACGTTCTGTATTGCCACGGGGACCGGGGACACAAAAGGTTCTAACAGAAATTATGATAATTCAGGCTTGGACCAAGGAGAAGAGGGTTTTGATAGAGAGCATCTGAGAGGTTCTAGGAGAGCCACAGGGTTTAGCATAGCCCTTTACTCAAAGTTGTCCAGCTGTTCCTGTGAGCATCCATAATTTATGTATCTTCCTGTCCTGGCTGCTGCTTGTTTATCCCCGAAATAACAAGGCTGATGATAAATGCTCAGCATGAACAAAGGGAAAACAGTCTCACAACAATCTGCAATCCAAGGTAATTTATGGGAACAGAAGGTACCTTTTGGGTGATGTTGATATATTTTGTGGTCCTAAATGTTAAGGTTGCTTCTTTTTCAGAAAATGTTCCAAGCTCTGGGTGAAAAAGGTACCAAAGATGAGTGCCCGAATGACCCAGTTTGGGCCTTAGAGGGGTGACACATCTAGTGCCATGTTCACACCATGTCTCTGAATTACTTTCCCCATTGCTCATGAAATATTTTAGCCACCTGCTAGTTGATGTTCACTTGGTTGTTTTTTCTAGGAATACAGAAAATTTCCATAATGCTTACTTAACACTAGTGCCATCTGCTGTATTGGAACAGCAGCATATCCTAAACAGTCTTGGCAGGCTTCAAAAACACTTTGGAAATAACTGAAGGAAAGTATCAGAAATGAGAAAGTGATATTCCGTGAACAAATCCAGGAAGCTGAGCTAATCTGGAAATGCTTTTAAAGAAGAGGGTAGTGCAGTCTGCCCGTGCTGAAACCCTTTGCGTTGCTTTGTGCTCGGAATCTGAGGCCGTTAACGAATTTTCTAAATACTTAAAATCAAAATGTGAACTTTGCATTTGACTCCTGTTGGAAAGGGAAGACCACTGTCAGGGTTCAGAGAGACCAGGGCCAGGGCTGTGTTGTGGCAGGGAAAGGGAGAGGATGAGGAATAAACACTGGGAAGAAGATCAGATGGAGTGCAGGGGGGCAGATGTTGATTTAGTGTGGGTGTGTATTTTTCTTTGTGGCGTGTGAGCACAGGTAGAGGGGGAACGAGGAACAGCTCTCTGTCAAGAGATGTTCTGAACCCCTCACCTCATCTCCTCTCCTGAAAACTGGGATCTGGAAGATTCCTTCTCCTCTGAGCACATCTAACAGCCATTCCCTGTTTCCATACCAGAGCTGGAGGACCTGACTTACCTAAAGAGATACGAGGCCTCTCTTTCCCTCCTTGTATGTGGTAAGGCCCTTGGTGTCTAGTGTCGATTTCGGCCCCTTTCTTTGTCCCTGTATTAATCAGTGTTGGAAAAAGGGACAAATGTCTAAAACCCCTGCAATTTAAAGCTCTGCAGACGAGAGAAGTAATGTTGGTGTATGGCTTGGTTAACAAATGCTGCTAGCCCAGAACCAGTTGCTGTGAGTTAGGAATGTGCCACTGCAGAAGTACCACATGCAAGGGAGCAGTCTGATATTTGGAAAAGACTTAAAATTCTGTGGCTGTTATTTTATTCTTTGCAAACAGTCACAGAAGGTGGAGGGAAAAAAATGTTAATCTCACAGCAGCCTCTACCTTCATTCAGCCATAGCAACATCTCAGCAGCAAATAACATGAAAACCACCCAAAACATGTAAATATTCACGCCTAAATCCCATTTATTTCTATTAAAATCAACCAACCAACCAAAATTGCATGTGAAATCATACTAATACAGCTTCGTGGTTGCCTGGTATTCGTTGTGTGCTGTTTTATGCTGCAAAATGCAGAACAGTGACACAAATGAATACGGAATCCCCTGGTGTTATTTTTGCCATCTCCCTGGTACCTGCTTCTGTAATAATTCAATCAGCTGGTTTTAATTGGGTTTGTATATTTTTCACGGAATTGTGGGATGAGGGAGGAGATTTCTGTGTTACCTTCTCTCCTGTGTTGTGGCATTTCCTGGTGTGAGTTGTTGTACAGGCAATGGATGGGGGAGTCACTGGGGGAAGCCCAGGCTGAGAACTCGACTGTACTCACGTTAGCTGTAAGATCTCTTTGTAGTTTGTTTTTTGTTTGATCCTTTCCTTTAGTAAGAAAGCTGTATCTGTTGTTTACACAAGCCTGCTAATTCGTGTTGTGCCTTATTTGAACAAGAGTTTTAACCTTTTTTTCCTTTAGTCATCCTGTCCTTGAACTAGAATAAACGTACAAGCTACACAAACTGTGCCTAGAAGATGTTAATTAACGTGCATGCCCCTGCAGAGCGTGTTCCAAGGCTGCCCTGCTTACCAGGGAAAGTTGCAGCTTCAGACCATATATTCATGTTGTCAACAAAGCAAAGACATTTGTGACATTCCTAAAGTTTATTGTGTGTTCTCAACATATTAGAGTTGCCAAGTAATTGCTTTGCTGGAACCCGTCCAAAGCATAAATAGAATTTTAATTCTCCTTTAGAGTCTGTAACCCCAATTACCCTCTGCAGCTCCTTTGAAAGACTGTGCAACTGAACACATAATTATGAAACACTTCTGAATTATGAAACAATGTCAAGTTAACTGCAGTTGAGTAGCTCGTCTCCCTTTAAAGAAAGGAAAATTCAGTTACTAGAAAGCTGGAAGAGGTTCATGTCATGTGAGGCTTGAGAATTCTCAGCCCTTATGGAGGTGCTTATTTGACTCTCATATCTGTCTTTTTACCTGGTGCTGAACTTTAGACAATATTTTATCGGTATCTTCACTGTTTCCTTTTCCATGTCATGCATATCTAGGGAAAAAACTCACAGAAAAGGACATTGATGAATTAAATTTCCTTTTTTTTCCAAAGAGATTCACTTCCCTTTGTTGGTGAAGATGCTGCCAAGGGTATTGCTGTGTAACCAGAGGAAGGTCTGTCAGGGGGTCTGGGTTGGAGAGGGAGAGATGCTGATATTGAATATAGCCTGTCTTCTCCTGAGGCTTCTGTCATTAAACAGAAGCTTTAAAACAGGAGAGAAATTCCAAAGTCATGGCCAGTGCAAATGTTGTCCAGATATACAGGACTAAATTGTTTGGCCTCACTCAGCTCTGTGCTTGGCTGTTGAATTTTGCTCCCAGCAAGTATTGGTTTGCTGCCCCTTGACTTCCTTTTTTCCGGCCTCTGGGCAGATTTGCTGGGTCAGATGAATAAATCTGCCTCCTCCCTTCAGCAGGAAGCCACAGGCAGCCTTTCTGTCACAGAGATCTCACTGAATGCAAACTGGGTCCCATAGAATCGCATCTTTACCAGTCTCAGTTTGTTCTTTGTTCCCAGCCTTCTTTTCAGGCCTTTTCAAAAGTCATCTTGTTTCAGAGTGCAAAGGGACTCAAAAGGAGAGTCCCTCAAAGAGGCTTCTATCTGCAGGAGGAATCTTGGCTTGGGAGGGAATTAAGGAACTGGGAAAACCTCTGAGAGGTTACATCTCTGAGTAACTCTCAGAGTTAACATCATAAGATTTCCATTTACTTGCAGCCAGTCTTAGTTTCAGTGCACATATATCATTTTATTTTTACAGTCTTGTGAGAGAGAGTCTCACTGGTTTGCCTGTGAGAATATTACCTCCAATCGTGGCTGGAAATTACAGGGTTTTTGTCGTACAGTTCAAAGCAGCAGATGTTTCCATGAAGCACAGTCTTTATGAATTAAATGGGGACTTCCTGGATGGAGACTGTTCATCCCAGTACCAGTAGGTGTGAAGGGCTCTTCTGCTAAATGATGCTCTTTCCTCTGGAGTAAGTGCTCCTGTAAGGCAGAGTGTGCCTGTAAAGCAGAGGATGGTCAGTGTGGCAGTCAGCAGGAGCTGTAAGGAGGCTGTGATGTGGCACAAACTCCAGCATTCTCCCTTTGCTGACCCTTACCTTACCTTATGCATTTCTTTGAGTTGAGCTTGTTCCTTCTCCAAAGCTCCTGAGTTTCATGAGCTCTCTTACAGTTCTCTAGGCCTCTACACAAGCTTAAGAGGGTCCTTGAATAACACCTTGAATATCACCTTCTGTGATATGACATGATGATAAGCCCCTCACCATTCCTGTCCTCTTTACAAGTTCTTGTTTATAAGTCTACAATTTTACCTTTAAGTGTTCTATATTTTAAAAAATGTTAAGGTAATTATGGACAACTTTCACAGATGCAAATCTTGTAAATCTCAAGATGAGATCTGCATGATATTACAGTGTCTTGGTTTGAAGGAGGCAGTGACCATTCCGGACACAAAACAAAACCAGAAAATGGATATGGGATAAAAACCATCCCCAAGACATACAGCATTTATTTCAAAATGCCTAGTTAAACATATGACCTTTGGTTTTAAAAAGTAATTGTCAAAAGCTCGTTTCATATGGACTCCCTTTTCTTTCCCCCCTCGTGGATGATTTGTATGTACTTCCATGTTTCCATTATAAAATTGCTGGAGGGATATTGCTACCAATGATTTATATGTCTGGTGCACTCTGGTATTTTCAGTCTTTCTTCTAATATAGCTGAAGAAGTTCGAGCTGAAGCTTATAAATCACTGTGTGGTAAATTAAGTAGGGTTTTAAATAGGAGATTGTGGGGAAATGAGCTGAGCCTTCTTTTTCGTAATCATGATCATTAAACTTGGCTGTGAGAAGAAGAGTCTTGCATAAATTAGGACAAATAACTCCAGTAGGCAGATCAGTGGTTCTCGAGTGTGTTGTTCAAACACGGGGTGAGGTATTTCACTGCTTTGAAATCTGCAGCATCCACCTCCAGGCCACTCAGCTGTCGGGGTGTATTGGCCCTGCAAGGCCTCCCCGGTCAGCATGAAACTGCAGCAATTGATGCCTCAGCTCTGAAATGCTGCACTGATTCAGGACTTTCCTCTGCCTGGGAGGAAGGAGGAGGGTGCAGGTCTTTTGCTGTTGCTGAGAGCAGCGGAATGCTGCTCGGGACAGCTGGATAGGGAGGTTTTAAGTCCTTTTGTGTTCTGATTTTAGGGTGCTTGAGCCTTGAACAAGTTACCTCAAGTAACAGGAACAGCTCTGTGAGCTGCCCCTTGCCTGGTGGGGCTTAAAGAAGAGATGGGATTCTCAAGGCAGGTAGAAACCTATTTCTGCTGCAGTTGCTGTCCATGTGAAGAGTGATGGTATAAGAGGGGTACCAGGAGAGAGTTTGATTCATTGGAATTCAGGAACAGCGTTCGTTTCAGGCAGATCAGAAAAAAAATATTTAGAAAATAAATGAGAACTGGTGTACATTTCTTTATGGTTGTGCTAGAAAATACACAGGACACTGATTCCCCAGTAGTCCAACTGTTAGACGTAGTGCTCTTACCCATAACATAACGAAATCTGATCAGTTTGCTAAGAACAAAATGCGGTGTTTGTGATGGCCTGTAGATACTCCTCTCATTTACAGATTGTATGTTCGTGTCAGTCCTCTCTGCTAGAAAGTAAAAGCTGTGAATGGCATGGCTGTGGGGAATTAACTGTGGACTTCAGGTTAATATTTGAAATAAGCCTGAAAGTGCTATGAACTTGTTTTACTGCTGCTGGAGCTGTGGTATTGTCAGTGTCGTGACTGAAAGTCACAACCAGACTTCTGTTTTTCTAAATTTTTCGTTTAGAAAGAAGTACATAAAGCCAAATAAGATGAAATAATTGCTATCCCATTTGGAAGAAGGGTTTCCTAGTGATGAAGCAAGATTCAGTCCTGCTGCAATTGTGACCTCTAGTGGGAAAAACCAGTTTGGTATCACAATGATAATGCAGTGAATTGCAAAGTAATTCAGTGTTGCAATATTCATTATGTCTGATGTTGCAGCATTTCCAGCACTCATTAATGGTACAATCCCTTCAAGGCACCATACTATCTACGTAAAAAATACAATTTATTCCCGAGAAAGCTTCTGTAAAGTCTCAGCACATTTTTATAAAAGCTGATTTTTATGGAAACACAGTCTCAGGCTTTCAGGAAGAGGATTGGAAAAACGCTCAATTGCGGAAGCAGAAATTGCTTGGAGAATGTTGCCTTGTCAAAAGTCTTGTTGTTATCCCACAACAATATAATATAATTGCAGTAGTACTTGTGTGCAAATCTGTTGAGATGTTTCTAGATAGCAGCTCTGGGAGCCATTGTAAGGAAAGATTTATCATGCCATTAAACAAGGCAAGAAGATTTGGGAAATATAATCGAGCAAAACAGTCTGTACACGAAGTACATGGTACAGCAAATGAGAACTGCATATGGTATTTTTCATATTTGGATGAAGACAAAGCTATTTATAATCGTAAATTATCAACATGTGTAGGCTGCAGACTTTCTTTAATCTTCAAATAAATGTGTATTGTCCTTGTATTTCTCACTGAGCACATTTCTCTGCATTTGTATTTCCGGCTTTTGCAAACCAGCAAGCAGCCACTGGATACAGACAGCAGCTTGTTTAGCTTTGAAATAATTTTGACTTCCAGTTAAACACAGTAAAAAGAGGTGTCTTGTGTACTTGTGGGGTTGTCTTTGTTATATTTTGGGGTTATTTTACAATTTGAGTATGAAAGATTGTGCATGAAAAATCATAGCCAAGATGGTTACTTGACCAAAAATCCTATCATCTAGAATGTTTATTACATTTTGTTGATGCCCTGCTCATGACAATATCCTGCACTGTTCATGAAAGCCACCATTGACAGGCACTGAAACAACGGGAGGGACAGCCTGTCACATCCACAGCACCTGACTCACCGGAGGTTCCCAAAGCCCCAAAGAGCCGTCATCTCCCCCAGTATGGGAGTTTGGAAACGTGCCCCAAGGCTTTAATGAGGAACTTGGAAGTGTAGAAGGAAAAGGGAAGCATTCCCTAGGGACTTACAGCATTGAGTTTTGATGCCACATAATAAGTATGAAAAGAGGTTCGTATGCTGGGACTGATTGAAGTCTCTCTCTTCTTATTTTCAGGGTATGAACATAATCTTCCATGTGGCTTTGGCTCTTTTAAAGGTAAGTAATTCTTTAAATTTTTTTTTTTATTGAACTAAAATACTGAAATACTCTTTTTCTTAATGTATCATGTCTAAAGGAACAATAATAGTGGGACTTTTGGAGTAGAGAATGAAGGAGAAATATCCATTATGGTAGAGGTGTCTTCAAAATTGTACTTATGATAGATATGTTTTTATTAAACTTAATCATAAAACTTGTGGAACAAGGGGTGCAGTCTAAAGATTTAATTGTCTCGTGTAATTACTATTAAGAAAGTAATTCAGATTCATTCCACAGCATATCCATTTTGTGTCTGGGTTCTTTTGTATAAAACGTGATTGATTGGTATCAAATGGATTTGTGATATTGAGAGAGGAATAGAAATCTTCTCTAACACAGGGAACTTCTGTCCTTGGCCTGGACACAGAATTTACCTAAACGAGTAAACCTGTAGGTGAAGCACTGACCCTTTGGGTGCAGTGAGATGAGCTCAAAGTTAACCTGCACTGACCTCCTCCAGCTGGCTCTAGTTCGAATGCAGCCCTCATGCAAGCACACAGTATGGAATTTGAGATGCCACCTTTGAGTTCAAATGATATTCCCAGGAAATAACTTAGGCTGAAGCCCAGGGTAGAACAACCTGTCACTCCTAACACAACCACCCCAGAGCGGGGACAGACTAGAACCACTGGACTGTTGCTGGTCCTCCAGTGGGATTTCCTTGTCATTTTCCTAGAAGGAGCAAACAGCTACTGACTGAGCTCTTCAGCAATGAGTAATTCTCAGAGATTCAGCTTCTATGGCACAAAATCCTATGGAGCAGTGCTCCAAACCAGGGATATACATCCATATGCTGCTGTGAAGAGAGCAATTTGAAATTTCCAAAGATGTATATTTTCACAGAATCATAGAATCTCCTGAGCTGGAAGGGACCCAAAGCATCATCAAGTCCAACTTGAGGGCAGGTGACTTCAGTGAAGTACTGCAGTGTAGGCAGGAGACAGTGTGGATCCTTATGGTGAGGAAATGTCCCACATAACCTGTGCTTTACACTAACTCAGCTGATGTGGAAAATGGGGTTGTGGCTCTCTACTTGAGTGCGGGTATTTAATGAAGACTCCCACAGGAGTTTGGTTTAATACATGTTTCCAGGGCAGTGCTCCTACACAAACTGAAATTTGTAGAAAAGAGGGAGGGAAATGTATGCTCTTTTCTTCCTGTTTCATGTTTTGTTTGCAACTGTGGGAGCTTGTTAATATTCCAGTTTTCAAGGCCAGTATGAGTAATGGGAAATCTGGTAGGTTATGGCATGGTAGTGAGGAAGGGAAAGGATGCACCCAGCCAACACCCAGCAGGTTGGCTGCCATCGTGGTAGGAACAGGTTCTGGGAAGAGGCAGAGGTACCAATTTACGGATCTTGAAACTACAGAAGAAAGAAGAGGAAGAGTACTTGCACAGAGCTGAAGATGGCTGACAAGGTTTTCAGCGAAGGAGAACTTAGTGCAATTTAATTAGGAAGGATGGCTTTGGGACCACCTGCTTTACATTCCCTGCTGCTGTGAGAGGGAAGGGTTGAACCAAGGTTAGCAGCAGAACTGTTTAGAAAATGGAACTTTGGAAAGAATTCATGGGTGTCATACAGCAAATAAGGAATTCTTTTCCTGTTGAATAATTAGCCCAGTTTCTTTTAACCACAAGTGATCCGTCTTGTCCTTTTATATATACTCCTTGACATGCTTCTTCTCCAGTGGAACATTTCTATTTGGATATTCCAGAGGAGGAAAATTCAATAAAGTAATTTGTCACTCTTATTTGTAACTATTTTCTAAGTCTTAGAGTTGAGTTTAATTCTGCTTGTAGCAGTTACAGCAGTTTTTCTTGCACGTGCATGCTATAGCTGCCTATTGTAGCAGTAATAGACATTAAATAAATTGTAAAGGAGGTGTTATCCTGAGAAAGTATTTCTATAGTGCAGCCAAAAAACAAGTACAAAGAAAATAGAGGTAAGAAAGATGAGATTCTAAGTCAGAAACACTCACCTAAGAGCACAGTTCCGTTGTGGCATGGAGATGGAGCTGGTGCTTACAGACAATTGAATTAGCATTATAATTTGCTTTCAGCAAGAATTGCTCTTCTGTTAGGGAAGAAAATAGTTGAGAACTGAAGTAATTGTTTTTCTATTCTAATATGTTCATAATCTCTCTTAATCGTTAAGAGCAAAGTGGTTTGGTGTACTGCTCTTTTCATGTTATAGAACCTGAGTATGCTGCAGAAAAACTGCCTTAAAAACTGTGTTTCAAAGCTCTTGTTTGCCTCTGATTCTGAAGTGAATGAAAACAACTCCTAAGGATTTGTTCTTTGTTAAAACAGAGCAATTCTTCTCTGACCCACAGTCTCTTGGATTATTTTAAATTTGGGTAAGGGAATCCTTCATCAGTGGAATACTGGAGTCTTTATTGTGTAAATGCCGTTTTCCTTGCTTCTCGCATCCAAGTCCCTCATTAAACAGCAGCGGAAGAGAAGCTTTTATCTGGAACTCTCTTGCACTCAGTGCTGTGTCTCACGGTTCCAGCCGCTGGTGCAGTGAATGCTTGTTAGTTTGGAAATAGCAGTGCTACTTCTGTGACCAATTACCTGAGACATCTTGGTGCAGTCATCCTCGGAAAATAAACGTTTGAGACACGCTGGAATCCTTCCCCTTTCCTTCTGCCACATTCCGAGTATGCTTGTAGCACTGAACAGCTGGAGGATTAAAGCTCTTCAGCTGTGAGAGCCATCGTTGGGGCATTAATCTGATTTCTTATCGAAGGAAAACACGGGGGTTTTTTCTGTAGCATCCGAGTGTTGTGCTGCACAGCCTGCTCAGGGTCCCCAGCTGGTGGCACTATTTTACACCGGGAGGCATTGACTTGCATCGTGTAGGGCCTGCATCTGAATTACCCTTCAGGAGCCTGAGCTGGGAGAAAATCTAATTCCTCACCTCTCATTTTCTTAGCAGTGGAAAATGTAGTGAAGCACTGGCGTGTGAAAAGAACCCCAGTGTGGGAGAAGACAGCATAAAAATCTGTGGTTTAAAACAGCTCAACAAACAGCATTGATACTTTCATGTAAAAAATCCCAATTAAGACGATTAATTGAGAATGACAGAGGAAAATACACCATTCCAGCACCAGTGTGCTTCGTAATCCCTTGTGTCATCAACGAGTTCGTTTCTTTGTTGGAAATTAAAAGCATTAAAATCTTCACGTATGCTAAGAAAAATAAATAAATTCTAAGCTTTCTTTCTTATTTTAGTATTTTGTAGAATCACAGAATGTCCTGAGCTGGAAGGGACCCCCAAGAACCATCAGAGTCCAACCCCTGGCCCTGCACAGACACCCCAACAACCCCACCCTGTGCACCCCTGGCAGCGCTGTCCAAATGCACCTGGAGCTCCGGCAGCCTCGGGGCCGTGCCCATTCCCTGGGGAGCCTGGGCAGTGCCCAGCACCCTCTGGGGGAAGAACCTTTCCCTGAAATCCAGCCTGACCCTTTCCTAACACAGTTGCAGCTGTTCCCTTGGGTCCTGTCACAGGTCACCAGAGGGATTTCACTGATTAATTCTTAAATCTTCCATTTATGTTCTTCAACTTGGCAAAACTAGCTAAAGGCACACTTTATTTTGGATTTAGCAAACTGAGGCAAGAATTAAAACACGTGATTGTGTAGAATCCAGGCTCTAGATTCACTGCTGTTGTGGCTCTAATTCCTGAAAAGGCTGGGAAGAGCACATGGTCACTGGAAATGCAAGAGTGAACCAGAGGCTTTTGAAATAGATCCATGTCCAAACCTTTCTTTTTGAGGGTTCATCTACCCATGGAGTGTGTGATTCATAACATTTAAGCTCAACATTTGGCTTATCGAGGTTTAATCTCTGTGACTGTTAAAAAGTGTGTTGCTTAGTGCTAGAGGAAAGCCATGGTTATGATCAGGAAGGTTTATAATACTGAAAAGAAAATGGGTAGAAAATAGTGAGAAACGTGTTTGTTGCTGCTTGTGTTTTCCAGCCAGTGCTTTGTTACCTTACAGAGATTCACTTTGGTACCCATAATGTCTTAAACCCAGCACTTTTATACGTCATTGCTCAAACTCAGGGCAGTGTGAGCAGCATTTCCAACAGGTGAGTTCTGACACTCCCCCTCCCTGCACATTATCAGGAGATAACTGAGTGTTACACGAACAGGACAGTTGTGTTTCTTGGTTACTTCTGCTGGCACCTTTCAGTCTCAAAGCTCTTTGTGTCAGTCAGGGTCCCAGGCATCAGGGAGCAGTATCCCAATTACAATGGTGGATGTAGATTTTAAAAGAAAAAGTGTCAAAATTACCTTGGATAAGGAAGGTTATTTATTGTCTTTATTTCATTCTGTATCTGGACTGAAAAGGACCTCCTGGGCTGAAGAACTGCTTCTCTGCTCTATTGTGCCATTATGTGACACAGCATCTCTTTCAGAACCTGCAGCAGCAGCTTTCAGTGTTGCTGGTGGAAGGCCATTTCTCTTAGTCCTGACTAAATTTATTACTGATTGTTTTACCCTCAGCTGCTCTTCCATCAGCATTGTCCTTCAGCTTAAACAGTCCCCTTCCAGCACCACTCACACTTGCCTTTATCACCTTGAAGTGTTTATGGATACCACTCACATTGCTTATTAAAGAACCCAGTGTCCTCAGTGTTCTTAAACTCCAGAGCATCTCAGCCATTCTCTCCTGCATCACCTCCAGAGGTGACTGGATCTCTAAGAGAGGTCACATCATGTTTTCTGTACTCATGTTGTGTTTTCTTATTTCTAAAGAATCTGTTCTGATAACTCTGATAACTTATAATTTATGTTTGTATGAAATACTATTTCTGACTAGCCAGAGGGTTCCACAAACACTGTTTCCCCACCTTAGAAGGGAATTTTGTGTAAGAGCACAGATTTTGAATAAAATTGTGCTGTACTTCTGTATACATTTACATTTCAATTCTAAAGGAACACATAATCAATTGTAGCTTTTCTTTTTTCACTTTGTCTTCCTTGGGCAGACATCTAACCTCACCCCTCTCAGATTTTGCCCATCAGTTCTCTCCTGAATTACCACTTGCACCAGAACTTTAAAATCCAATCTGAAATTTTGTTCTGTGTTAAAAGCACAGTTCAAAAATTTCTGCTTGTGAGAAGCAGAGGTAGTCAGAGCAGCCATCTCTCTTTGAGCACCTTAGATCCTGTTGATCATGGAAGAGTTCTGCCCATTCCCTCAGGGATGCGTGGCTGGCAGTGGAAACTGAAGTGACCAGTGTGACACCCCTTGGGATTGTGCCTCCCTTTATCATCTGCTCCTGAAATTATCACTTGCCACAATATGGCCTGGGCCATTAATGTTTCAAAAGCAGTGTTGTCTTTTAAGGAAATGAACAAGGAAAACCCCAAAGGGTTCAAGCCATCATAGCAAGTGAGGAAATCAGTTTCATCCATCATATGAAAGCAAGCAATGTAAGAAGAAGCTTAAGTTGAACAACCAACTTCTTCCATATCTTACAAAAATTTTGTATCATCTTATTGTCTAAACTTCTGAAGCCGGTGAAGACTGCACAGGTGCTTGGTTTAGGTAAAACTTATATGTTGCCAATGCGGATAATTAAAAAATGTCAATTGTCTTTGAGTCAGGAATGAAATTGTGGCAATTACTGTAATTTTTTGGGAGGTATCAGATGAAATGTGCACTGAGACTGTAGATAATGTGACTTAGGCCTTGTGTCAAAGAGTTGGTATGGTTGTTTGATTCTTGCTCTCTTCTTTCCTTCCATTTGCAATGGCTCGAGGAGCCTGAACTGATTTTTAAGTCAGCATTGCTTTAATCCAGTAGCTGATGAAGTGACAAGCAGGGCTCCTTTCCAGCCAGAATGGGGTTTGATTCTAGGTGAGCTGGTTTAGGCCACTCTGTAATTACATTGCATTTTCAAAAGGCTCTTCTCAAGAAAAAGCCAGAAATGTCCACATTAGAATCTAAGGCAAAAGAGATGTCCTTTTTTTATACCCCCTTTTTTATAGCTTCTTCATGTAGCTGGTCCCAGGGTAAGAGCTGACACCTTAGGAAGAGAAGAGGATCCTGACTCTTTGGAGCTAGAGATCAGAACCATCTGTTCTCTTTTAAGGCCCTCTGCATTGAGCAGAGCACAAGAAATTCAAGCTTTAAGAGGCTCTCAGATCACTGGTTTTGAATTTCTAGTTCCTAATTGAAGACATCCTTAAATTTTAAGTTTTGCTGGGCTAAGTAATTCTTTCCCCAGACCCACTCCCCCTACCCCAAAAACCTGTCCTGGGTGACTTGTTGGAGCGGCTCTCTTTAGAAGGAGAAATCTGTGCCTGAAAATGTCCAGAATCATTCAACTTCCAGACCACTGATTTTCCAGCCTTAATAGAAGCAATTTTCCATTTTTAAAAGTCCACATTTATTTATGTGTTGAAAATCCATCCTGTCCTGATTAGTTACTCTCTTAGCCCATTTGATCTCCTCCTCACACCTAAAATCAGTTCTATTCCTATTAGGTGAATGCTCAGTGTAAGTTTTGAATTTTGAGGGTAGAGACATGCTCTCTTTTCAAAAAGAAGACTTACAGCAGAGAAAATAACATGAAATTTGTTGACCTGAATTTCTTTAGCAGCACTGAACCCTGATTTAGATATCGATGACTCCTCCTATTGTGTCATGTGTTGGTAATTTC
Source organism: Eulacestoma nigropectus (assembly GCA_013397775.1). Taxonomy (NCBI): domain Eukaryota; kingdom Metazoa; phylum Chordata; class Aves; order Passeriformes; genus Eulacestoma; species Eulacestoma nigropectus. Next base: position 469,383 of record VZTE01005470.1, on the reverse strand, counting down.
TCCATGTTGGAAAGTGAAGATGGTGTTTTCAGGGTTACATACAGTTCTGACTGAAACTATTATTTTTATTGTTATTTTTAATAGAATTTAAATACAGTGTGTGTATCTCATGTACCTAGCAAATCTTATCATTCTGTGGGAAAATATTTTCTCCAAGTATGTAATTGAAGTGAATGAAAACACCCAAATTGTCATTCCAGACCAGACTTGCACTGGCTTGTCTACCCCAGTGTCTCGTTGCCAGCAGCAGATACAGGGGAAAGGCTTCTAAGGACAGGGCAATAATACTCTTTCCTTTTGCCTCTGGCAATTCATGTCTTGAAAACTCTGAGAAAGCAGTGGTGTCTCATGTTTAATAATTCTGCACTGATTGTTATTCTGTGGCTTTTTTGTTGGCTTTTTGAACACATGTAAGTGAGTAGCCCCAGAGATTTTCTCAGTTTCATGATTATTTTGTTTGCTTTGGACCTGCCACCTGTGACTCTCAGGAGGTTCCTGTGTCAGCAGGCATTTTGGACACTTGGTATCTCTTCGCTTTCTCCACACCACTCAGGACTTTCTAAGTCTACATATCCCTCATCAATTTCTATTTTCCAGGCTTAATAATCATAGTCTGGTTTTATCTCCTCCTTTGGAAACCTCTGATTCTCTCTGAATACTTCTCCATCTCTATTATCTCCATTTTGAGATGGGAGGACCAGAGTAATGCATGGTGTTGGAGAAGACTCACACATGAAGTTCCACTGAAGAATAATGGCATTCTCTGTTTAGATCTCTGCTCTTTTCCTGGTAATTCCTACCATTTGATGTATTTTGTTGATCTCCACTGTGCACTGATCTGGTATTTTCGTAGAACTCTCCACAGTGAGTCCCAAGATTCATTCCTGAGCAGCAGTTGTCAGCTCCCAGTCTATCATTTATGTGGAAAACTGATGCTGTTCTCCATGTGCATCCATTTAGATTTGTCTGCATTGACTTTCCTTAGCTCTTCTTTTGCCCGGTCACTCAGTCTTTTGTGGCCCTTCTGCAATTCTTTATTGTAACCCCTGTTTTTAAATCTCTGAATAATTTAGGAGCATCTGCAGACACTGTCATCTCATCCTTCACCCTCTTTCCAAGCAGTTTAAGAACAGCCCAACCAGCATGGATCACTGCTGGAATCTGCCATGGAAATTAGTTGGTTTACTGTGTTCTCCCTAGCAGTGATCAAGATGTAGCCTTTGCTAAATCCAGATGACACAGTTGTAATTAGCCCCGAAGAACTGAAAGGATGAAGTAATTTCTGATAAGAGGTGAAGTTCTTATTGTGGCCATCATGTCATTCATGTGGATTTTCAGAGCTGTTCTGGTGCTGCATGTCTTATCCTTTTACAGGAGTAGACTTGAAGGAGAACTTTTTCTTTTATCTGCCCGTTTTAGTATATTTAGCTTTTCAAAGTCAGTCATTTTTGCCACTAAAATACAGAGATTTAATATTTTAAAATACAGAGATTTATAACAGACTGCCCATCAAGATCCTTGGTATCTTGGTACAGAATATAGATAATTTCATGTCATAATCTATATGGTTTTATTTACTTTGAGACCATTTTGGCAATAGTTTCTTCTGAGTTCAGTGGGCCTCAGCTGTGCAAGTCTGAGCAGCTCTGAACTGCATCAGAACCGTGTGAATGAACAGGCATTTCATGGATTGGAAGGTCAGAAACAGAATTTAACTGCACTTAAAGACCAGAGAGTCCATGGCATGGAAGTCAAAGCACCAGTAATACGTGTTTATCCTCTTATTTACTGCCTCAGTTAATTAGTTACTACCTTTTGGGCCATCTGTAGTTTTAAGTTCACTTCAGTCCGGCCCTTCTGAGGAATTTGGGACAGTAATCCAGTGGCATACATGAAGGAAAAACCAGGATTCCTGGTCAGACGTGGATAAAAATAAGATGTAGTGTTCAGTGAGAATATGGAAATAAAGGAGAATGGTAGGAGGTGTAAAAATGTGAATGATGGTTCAGTGTTACACTGTGTGAAAGGAGTCCCTGAAAAACATGGAACAATGGATTTCAGCTGATAATTAAGGAGATTTTTTGGTCAAGCCTTGGAAGTTTTTGTACTTGAGACCTCTTTTTAAAAAGAAATCCAGGCCTGATGTAAAAAATATAATGATGGCAGTAGACTACATCTCTTGGGAAGCTAATCCTGTAGTTAATTTTCCTCATTCCTAAAAATTTGCACCTCATTTGTAACCTGAATTCATCTGGTTTTAACCTCTAACTATTGGATCCTATTACAGATTTTTAGACTTACAGACTTTATTTAATAATCAGTTAATTCAGTTTTTCATAAGCCCAGACCTTACCCAAAATGAACCAAACCTGAATTTCTGTAAGGATCAGAGCTATTAGCTGATTGAAGTCTGACTTACACAATAAAGGATTAAAGGCTTTTTACACTGTTGGTGCTCTGAATTCTCCATCCTCTTGCCTGTTTTGCCCCCGAGTCACTGGTGACTCTCTGCCTGATCAGTTCTGTAACTTCCTTCCCAACACCCACAGTTACAGTTCTCTTATTTCTTCCTTTTTGATGTTTTAAGCAATGTTTTGATTCACATATAGAAGTAGAACCCGCTGTTTCTAGAGTAGCACGCTTACCAGCATGTGTTTAAAACAGAATTCAGAAATAGGCAAAGCTGCTTCCTTTCCTTTAAACCCTTTCCCTACAAACGTGCAGTCTGGTGCTGTAACCTGTGGTGGGTTGGGCCCCGTGGTGTTCTGTGTGCAGAGTCACAGACTGAACAATAAACCAGAATCTCTGGAACTGCATGTGGATGGAGTTTGGAAAGAACGGGAGCGTTCCCATCACAATCTTGACTGCAGTCTTAAACTGGAACGAAATGTGTGTTGGCTGTGGCTTCTTTGTCCTGAAGAGAGTCACGGCTTCTGTCCACAAGGCCCTGGGTGAATTCCTGCATCTCCGCCTGGCAGAATTGCAGTAGCCTTTGCAGATTTTCATCTGCAGAACAATGGTTTGCAACCTGAGGGTTTAAATCAGCTTTCAGAGCACTGTCTGTGCTAAACAGCCTCTTCAATACTGCACATTTGCAGGGGCTTTAGTTGGGTCAATCCTGTATCATCATCCTTGAGGCCTCACTGGCATCTTCTGTTGCCTTTGACCTCTGACTCCTGCTTTAATGCTTTTCCCAACTCCTTCTTGTGCCACCTCAAGCCAACAATGTGTCGATGAGTTTCATATTTTAGCTACTCATTAACGTGTTTATTATTTTAAATCAGTGACCCCATCGTACAGATATTTACTTTGTATTAGTATTTTAAGTAAATTTGTTTTTTCTTGATATGTTAGACAAATGATTTTTAGAGTTTAAATATACATTTACAGAAGTGTTTGCCTTTAATGTGGTTTAGATTTTTAGAGCCACTCACAATATTTTAAATTATGACCTCTATGTTAGAAAGGTGGAGTATTTCTGTCTGTTCCAAATATTTCTGTCTGTTCCGATTGGAAATGGGTGTTGTTCTGTTACATACCCCATTTTATAATGAGGCAAATCAAAACCACAGGAGCACAAAGACATGCTTTTTAAAGCCCGGACCTGTGACACGGAGCAGCACCTGCCCGTAGCAGATGGCAGAGGCACGTGGGCTGTTTCCGGCACAGGGTCATGGCAATTCCAGGTGTGACATCATTGCATTTTCCTTACAAATGTGCAGTAGTTTTCTAGAATCCATTCAAACGCATGTGCTGACATCATTCCCCCTCTGCCCATCGGCTCCAGATTTAGCAATGCCTCCTGAGAGCACAGCGCTGGGAATGCTCGGTTTTTAAGCGATTTACCTCCGTGCAGCACGAGCCCAGCGGGGCCGGGGCTTCCCGGGCTCTCCGGCGCCGGGCGCTGCCGCTCGCCGCCAGCGCATCCCCGTAGCCGGGCCCCTCTCCGGTCGCCATTGGCGAGGGGAGGGTGTCCTGCCCTGCCTACAGCGCGTCTGCTTTCCTCGTTCGGAAGCAGATTGAATGTCCAAGTGATGGTACCGGCTGGGAGGCCGATCCCTCCCAGCCATGGAGCGTGAAAGGATGCAGCTGATGTGCCGTGAGCTGGGATTCAACAGCCAAAGGCCAGCAGAGACTGATGGAGGGTAGCAGGGTGGGAGCCCGGCTGTCCACGCTCACCATTGGTTTCTTATTACGGCATTCTCCCCCGAGAGGCTCCCGGTGCCCAGGCACCCCCTCCTCCTCCTCTTTCTCCTCCTCCTGCTCCCAGCCCCCTCTTTCCCACCCGTTCGTGTCTGATGCTCAGCGAGCGGCAGCGCTGCTCACGGAGCGGGGATTGCAATGAGCTCATCCTTTTCTCTGTGCAGCCTCCCCACTGCCCGGGCTCTGCTGCCCTTCCTGCCGCCGCACCCGGCTCCCGCACAGCCCCGCGGGCCCTGAGCCCCCACAGCTCGCCCTTGCTCTGCTCCCGGCCCAGCTTCCCTGCGCTCGTTCTCTGCCATTTTCCTGCTTTTTATGTGCATTTTTAGATCCATGTTTTCTCTGGTTTGTTTTTCAAATCTCCTTCGGACTCTGTCTGAGCCAGCACGGTGGATCATATTTTTCCTCGATTCTTAGCAAAGATGCTTTTCTCCTCCTGAGAGGCTCAGGGGCGTTGCTGGAGCGGCCATCCAAACCCATTCCAGAGACTGGAGGCTGGCTCTCCTAATCTTGCACTTTTGGAAATTGCCGTTCACAAAGCCTGTTCTTCTCACTCTGGATACTTACTACTTCCTGCTCATGGAAGAAGGGGTACCTTGCAAAAGCCCAGCTGCCAAGCTCACCCCGCCTGCCAAGAAGTCCCAGGACATGCACGACGAAAGGAGCAAGCTGGTGAATGAATACGCGTGCCGGGTGCTGGAACTTCTGGGCATGGGGCATCGTCTCTTTGTGCCTCGGCTGCTTGCGGTGAGATCACCTTTTCATGAAATTAATTTGTTGGGAATTTGCCATTCTTCCTCTCAAGCCTGCCTCTGCCCCCAGGAGGGATGAGAGGGCTCTTATTTTTTCCTCTCAGCTTCTCATAATCCATCTCCTAAGCACTGAGTCCTTCTTTCTGATGTTAGCTCGGGGAGGCTGGACACTAGTCCTGCTGTTGGGGACCAGTGCCACTCCTTAACTAGCTTGAAGGATCCTCAACCAGAGCTGAATTATAAAAAAACATCTTCCCTAAATCCTTGAGTGCTTTTGTTCTCAGTCCTGTAATGATTCCAGATAAGCAGTGTGCCCAGTCACCTTCTAGGTACTGACGCAAAGTGCATTAATGCTCAGCATTTCAGATTTTATACATTTGACATCACAGGTTGGCTTTAAAGACTCATCAGAAATCAGACTGCATTGATGCCTTGTGGCTTTCGGCTGTTTGTGTGTTTGATTTTGGAAAGGCAGTTGACAGTATGTAAAAAAGTTGAAAATACCTGTGTAGAATGATCTGGGAAATAAATTGTTACGGGTGTTTTCATCCATCATAGCAAATGCTGTCTGTGTGGGGGGTGCCTGCAGTTGGTGTGCCACGTTATGGCACAGGGAACAAGCTTTTATCGTTTCTCCTGCTGTACAAAGCAGCCTCAAGCCCACAAAACCGTGGCAAATCTGGGAGTCGGTGCCTAGTCCTGGCTGGGTCTGCTCAGGGTGTTGTAACCACGCCTGGCTGCAGCTCAGAGCATCGCTCCGTGCGTGGCCTGGCACACCAGAATGGCATTTTTGTGTGATCCGTGGGAAGACAGTCCTTTCCTGATCCCCCTCATTTCCTGTGGCGCCTTTCCTTTATTCCCATACCTGTATTGTGGTTATACCCAGCGACCGGTCCAGTGTTTTCGTGCTGCTGAGCCCATCCCGGTGCTCCGCAGTGTTCCCAGAAATCCGTGTGCTCTGCGTGTTACAGCCTGTTCAGTGGCACAAACGGCGTGGGGGGTTGGACCACGGTGTCCCTGCACTGGGAGATGCCAAATAAAAATCAAAAACCCACAAACTCCTCGATCGCTACAGTGCAGCTGGATTTGGGGATCCACAGTCACTTGTAGAATTGAGTCTAGTCCCTGATGATGCGTGGTTTGAGCTGCTGGGTGTGTTATCCTTATTCCAGTTATCTCCCAGTGTACCAAAACACTCCTCCTGCTGCTGGTTTCTTGGGCAGGGGCTGCCAAATCGCTCTGAATTGTGCTGTGATGAGCTGTAAGGAAAGCGGAGACAAAACCACCAAGCTCTTTTTCACTTGACTTAATCAGGCTTTGTATCTGGCCCTTCAGGTGGAGAACACCAGGCAGTTTGGCTTTGCTGAGTGGCGTAGTATTGTTTATTAAAACAGAAAGAAAGAGTGTGAAAAAGGCAAAATAATACAAATAGTGCTTTGTGTTATGAGAGAGACTTCACTTGTGGAGTTAATGTGATTCCCTGTCAGGTTTTATTAGCTAAATACACCTCTCCTGACATACATCCCTTTTGTAACACAGCCTTTTCAGAAAGGAGAGACTGTGTTCTGATAATATGTTAAAAATGAGGAGTCTCTGAGGACCAAGAATTTGTACTTTAATCAGAACTGAAGATCCTTCAAAACATCAGTGTTACATAAAATTAAGAACTTTTTTTTTTTAAATGTGCATGGCTTCTCTCTGCTGTGGTTTCGGGGATAAATGCCTGGGATGGGTAGAGTATGTGTCATTGCAGTGTTATGTGATAAATACAATCTAGAACCTTCATGCCGGTCTTCTTAGAAAAATTCTGATCACCTCCTCACCTGAGCACACTTTTGGGCAGGGAGAACAGCGCCCATTCTGGGGGTTTACTCCCTTTGGGATGACCCAGAGTGGGTGGAGCCAGGAGGTTTTCCTACCCACCTGCATCAGTTCTTTGTGTGGCAGAATGAACTTTGCCGTGTATGTTTGGAGCTGCAGAGAAAGGCAGGGGTGAGGTGTGAGCAGAGGGCCATCGCTGCGTGTGCACAAGATGCGTGCTGTGTTTGTGGGTCCCAAATCTCTGCCCACAAACCTAGAGGTGTTTTTTCCCAATAGCATTTTTGTATCAGAGTGTTACAGAGAGCACGGATTTTATTTAGGAAAAGAAGTGTTTGGTAGTACAGCTGGACATAAGAGATGCCAGCAAAGGAGTTGTTTGATGCACTGCCCTAGAAGTGCGTTCTGATGTTACTGCAGCAGCAGAGTTTTGTCCACCAAACTTCCCCAGGCCTGGAGCCCGAGTTTATCCAGCACAGAAGGGCAGGATCATCCTCTGTGAGTCACTGAGCAGCTGTCAGGTCTGTGGCTCATGTTAAAGGGCAGCACAGAGCAGAGTCATGCAACGTGCAGCACTGCAGTCTGGGCTGGAAACAAACAGCTGTGTACCTTGATTTTACACTGCGTGTCTTTGCTAAGGGGTAAAAACCACATCTCTGTGTTACAGGCGTTAAACAGAAATACATTCTTTATATTATACATATTTATGTATATAAATACTATGTTCTGAAAAACTGGAGGATACTTCCAAACATTTTGAATTTTCCAGAAGCAAATTTAAGAGTAAAGCATGGCCACGTTCTTTTCAGTCTTCAACTTCTTGGCCTCATTTCTGACACAAGTTCATTCAAGTGTAAAACAGGTGGTTTATGCTCACTGACATTCTACAGAAATCTAAACATATACCTAAAATTCTGTGGAAATTAGTAATTTTTATCTGTTTGTATGAAGGAGGAAGAACTAAATTAAAGAAATGCAGTGTGGTTCATCCAGAATTTCTTCTGCTGTGTTAGTTCCCAGGTGGGAATAGGAGTTTTGGTTGATAGAGTCGGTAATAAATGAGGCTGCAGAATTAATAATTGAAGACAGAGAAATTAAATTTAAGAAAAAAACCAAGGCTTTTCTTTTTGTCTTAATCACAGTTTCCTAAATATTTTGGAGAAAGTAGTAGTAACATTATTTACAAAAAAAAAAAATTAACATTGTTTAAGTCTCTCAGATTCTGTTCTTGCTTTTTGAACATTTGCTGTTTTTCCAAACTTTACCTTTAGATTTGAAAGCTTTGCTAATACTTTTGGGAAAGGGCTTGTCCTTATTTTCAACTCATCCATTTAAGATAATTTTATGACTATTGAAATACTTAAGTGGTGTGGGAAGGACATTTGAGAACATACTTAGTCAAACCCTGAGAGGCAAACTGAGCCTTTGGGTCATAGTTCTGACGGAGTTTCCTTGTTTGCCTGGGTTTTAAAATAGATTTTAATCAAAAATATGTTTCTTTGAAAATAACATCTAGAATAATAAAAACTGTCCTGAACTTCCCAAATGCGCAAAAATGCAGTGCACCTGCCAAACCTTAATGATTGGCTCATTAAACCTACAGATGGTTTAGTGAGAGAAATCAGCTGTTGGTGAGTTTCAGGAGTTGAGTGGCTTCAACCAAGGATTTACAAATCTCTGCCTCCCAAACAGCTGCCAAAAGTTTCCAGAGATATCTTTGTGATTTATTGATTAAAGTCACCAAATGGCAAGAAATGTGAATCTTGGGATGCCAAAATTTCTATTTTTCACTTTTTTTCTTTTGATTTTAATAGTGAAACTAGTATTTTGATGAATAGATGATTTTAAGGAAATGAAAATATTCAGTGAGGTGAAGGAGCTGACGAGCCTGGGCTCTGTCACTCATTTAACCAACCTGTACAATGTGATGGTTTGCAGTTTTCACAACTATAGTCTTGTTTCAGCAAACTCTGTTAGAGGAGTTCTTTATTTCCATGATCTGACAGGATTTCCATTGACTACAGATTTTACAGCATTGAGAACTTGAAGTTGTCAGTAGTTACAGTTTAGAAAGTGTAATTTGTTGGGGACTGTTTAAAATAGTACTATAACAATGATTCAAGCAGAGGCCTACGAAAATTAAATCTGATTTTAAATGTTTTATAGAATTGCCATTTTCTGATGTATTCCCCTCTTTTTTTTTTTTTGCTTATTTCTTTGCTTATTTTTAAATAGCTATAGAAATAAAGGGTAGGTGCTTCAGCATTTACAGAGTTATTTAATGGTTGATAATTACCTTTTTTGAAGGTTTTTTCTCCTCTGATTTCTAAAAAGAATTCCAAAACTCTCAATGCATTATGTTAATTTAAGAAAAATAATTTAAATACAAAGTTTAAAAAAAAAAAGTCTAGTTAGGATGTCTAGGAAGAATCCATGCTTCAGATTTGGATAGCAATTTGTTATTTGCATATCGGATAGCAAATTGTTAGGATGCAAAAATCCTAAAAAAAATACTCAAACTCCAGCAAAAAGTATGTATGATGTTTGTTTTGTGCTAAGAGCAACTCTCCAGGAGTCTGGATTGCAGACTTGATGGAAGATTCCCACTTGCTGGAAGGAGGCACCATCCAGCCGGGGCGCTGTGGAAGCTGAGCACCCCAGGGGAACACGGAGGGGCTGCCCTGGAACGGGCTCCGTGCTGTGTTAGGGTCATGTTTCAAAGGAGTCTGGGAGAGGCTGTCACAGCCCAGGGAGGAGGAGGGGACTGGGTGTGCAGGAGTATCCCAGGAAGGCAAATTGGCAGTGTAACTGGGAAATCTGTTTGAATTGTGTAGTGATGGCAGATACCAGCACGGCTGAGAACGAAGGAAGAGAGATCCATTTCTGTGAACTGGGTATCAAAATTGAATCTTTTCCTAATGTCCATTAGATTGGATATTAGTAAAACTTTCTTCAAGGAAAAGGTGATCAGGTATTGTACCAGGCTGCCCAGGGAAGTGGTGGGGTCACCATCCCTGAAAGAATTCAAAAGATGTGCAAATGTGCCACTTAGGAGCATGGTTTAGCCGTGGACTTGGCAGTTCTGGGTAAGTGGTTGGGCTCGATGATCTTAGAGGGCTTTTCCAACCTTAAGGATTCTATGATCCTATGAAACCTTTACTGCTTTCCCACCCCCCTTACCCACGGAACTTCCCCGGAAGCACTTGGTTTCCAGCACGGGTTGGGCAGTGGTGCTGGGCAGGACTGGCTGCTCCCACCACGCTCGGCACCTTCCAACAACCAGCCCACGGGGAGTATGAAACAGTGATCTGGCCTCAAATGTGGCAAGAACATTCATAACCTCAGGAAAACTCATCCAGAAGTGTGATGTTGGCCATAGTGGATCTAATTCACTGGATACCAACTGCCCCGGCGTTCTGTCAACACGTTGGCCTCGTCTGATGGAGCCTCAGCCAGGTTGCGCGGCTGCCGAATGATTGTGGACAGGATCAGATGTGGTGGTTTGTAAAACTGAACATTCTGGTCAGCATCCCGAAGGCAGCTTTTCCTGTGTCCCTGCAGGGATGACCCAGCAGCTTCTTTGGCAGTGAATGAAGGGAGGACCAGATAGATCGTGGGCGAACTCAGTAAGCAAAGAAAAGAAGAGAGCTGGACATGGACTTTGGAAAAGGGCCTGGAGTGACAGGACGAGGGGAAATGGCTTCCCACGGACAGAGCACAGGGTTAGATCAGATATTAAGAAGAAATTCTTCCCTGTGAGGGTGCTGAGGCCCTGGCACAGGTTGCCCAGGGAAGCTGTGGCTGCCCCATCTGTGGAAGTGTCCAAGGCCAGGTTGGATGGGGCTTGGAACAACCTGGGCTAGTGGAAGGTGTCCCTGCCCATGGCAGGGAGTTGGAATGAGGTGACCTTTAAGGTCCCTTCCAGCCCAAGCTATTGTGGGATTCTCTGGATTCGAGTGGATAACAGCGTAGCTAAGAACCGAACTGTGATCCTACGTGTATGTAATGTACCCTCTGTGTGTAATGAGGAAAAAAATGACACTGGGTGTTTTTTACTCATGAGAAAGCAGAGGATGCCCACATGGAAATGTTGGCACACATGGAAATGGTGGTGGTGGTGGTACTTGAGCAATTAATTCAGCAATTAACCTTAACCAGAAGTGCCTGTGCTGCTCCTGAGGTATTTGCAGTTATACACATTACACAGTGTAGATCTCCACCATACAAGTACCTACGTTGACAGAGTTTTGTTTACTCTTTTCTGGGTTAAAACCCTTGAAATTCACATTTTTGAGATGATGTCCTGAATGTCTTCTCAGGACCCTCAGTTTCTGTGAACCATTTAAAGGAACTGTCCCAAGGCTTGGGATTTGGTACCTTCTGAATCTCTTGGTGCAGGTCTTAGTAACCTGGAGGAGGAATACATTTGTCCCTGTGAATCACATTGCTCCATCAGTGGCAGGAGTGGATTAATGCTGAATGTGTAACATCTTCTGACCTGTTCGACTTTATACCACTGAGAGGGCCAGGAGTGTGGGAGGTGTAGAAATAAGCATGTAGAACATTTTCTGGCACGGTGTTCTTCAAGGAACTGTGTACACAGACTTGAGCACATTGACTTGCTGATGCCTCGTATGAATCATGTGCTTCTCCTCTTCATGTCTGTGGCTATACATACATTAACTATATATACTTTGTCTTTCTAAAGCAGTACCGTGAGAATCAGCAATGGTCTAATGCACAAGCTTTCCAGGAAATATTATAATTTCTCCTAGGTTTTTATTGTCTGCTTGGGTTTTGTTTTTCTCCTCACTGACATCTTGACAGGCTGAGCCAGAATCCCTTTCTTACCTGGCAGGTATAGAAGGATAAAATCCATTCCCATGTTGCAATCCTCTGTGCTGCCCTGCCTAGGATTCCTTGGATGGGCTTTAGCCTCTGTTTGTTTTATGAAGCAGAGTTAAGAGAGCTGATTTCAAGGAGGATGATTTTGAGCTAATGTGAATATTGGTGGTCTGGAATGCATCCAGTAAATGACAAATCAAGTAGAAGAGCATGACTGCGTGTTCCCAGGGTTTACTGTAGTTCCTTGTGTTTAATTGCAGACCTCCAAAGAGGACCTTCTACAAGCTGATTTTGAAGGAGCTTTAAAATTCTTCAGGGTTCAGCTGCCCAAGAGGTACAGAGCTGAGGAGAACGCCCGGAGACTCATGGAACAAGCTTGCAACATTAAGGTGAGGATGGGCTTTGTTGCTTCTCATTCACCCGGGAGTTTGTACAGGAAGAGTAAAATGCAACGTTAAGAATGGCAGTAGCGTGTGGCAAATAAAGGAATTAAATCATTAGTTTATTGCTTTTTGTAGATGTTCGTATAATTACACGCACACCTTCTGTCTTTAAAGAAAGTGAATCTGTGACCTTTTCTCTCTTTGTCTGTTTGGATGCCAGCTAATAATTAAAACAGAAAAATGGTGCATTTTCAACAAACAATTATCAGAACTCACTAATTCATTATTTGTTTTATAAACAGTGATAGCACTAAACCAATTAATCACTGTATGATAATCATGCAAACAAAGCTCAGATATTATTTGTTTTGCTCAGAAGCTGTTTGTCTGCCGAGTGCTGCGTATAATACATTTGAATTGAGGTAGAAATTAGTTTTGTTTGTATATCAAGCTTACCAAGACAGAATATGTTTTTATATTCTACCCTACCCAAGATTCTGCTGTCAGAAGTCAGGTTACTCTGAACATTGACTACAAGTGTTGGACTTGAACCAAATTAGAGAAGCCTGACTGTAAGCTGTTGAGGATGGAAATCTGTTTAAAATGGCTGCAGAGGTTCATAAAGCGGTCAGTTGGAAGGTCCGGGATTTTTTTTTGTTGGAATATGTATCACTATGGAGGGGCTTTATGTTTGATCTTGGAGAAAAAGTGTTTTTGTCATTTCTGGGAATGTGAGCTCTGATGGGAAGTGCATGTTTCGTGTGGCCCAGTGATGCACAGAGAACATCCCACCAGGAAGAATATTCCTCCAACACTCTGCCTCTTTTTATCTCTCTCAATATATTTGTTAATTTCCCTTGTGCTGCTTAATTTCATCATTTATTAAGCAAGGGCTTTTTCCCTTCTGGTTAAAACACTGATCTTATGAAAGAATAGGTCTTGCCATCCAAATGTTTATTCCAGCCAAGGAAAAGAAGATCTGTGCAAACATTTTAGTAAAATCGGACTTGAATTTCAGCTCTGCTGCTGAAAGACACTGTTTGTGAGTACAAGGCTGCAGTTCGATGTTTAGTATTTAGTCCTCTGCTTGGTTGTTGAAAATGAGTAATTTTAAGAACTTAGCAAGTACAGGAGAATTGTCTGTGTGCTGTTTGCTCACTGTGTATTTTCTGGTGGGAGATTGAAGTCTTCATGGTACTTGTTGGAAGAGATATGTGTCGATTTTCTCGTGCCTTTCTCCTTTTCTTGTGCAATATATTGTGTGCCACATGATGTTATTTGTCATTAGTTTTTCCTTTAGTACTGGGTGCGTGGGTATGTGATGTGCTTTATTGGGCAGGTATTTTGAAATGCACTTGAGGCAGATGCTCAGTGCTTAGGGTTCAGCCCCTGGGGCCAGTTATAAGCAGAGTATGACATTGTGAGCTGTTTGTTGACATGAAGGCGAAGGGTTTGACAGTGAATTCACTGCCTGCACAGGATTTCACACACTCTGGATTCTGGGTAAGAGAAAAGCTCAGGTCAGAGTGTGGCAGACGTGGAGTCGAGTCACTCCCTTGTGTGTTAGAGAAGCATGTGAGGATTAGTAGGAGTTACTGAAAAGGAGGGAGAATTCAGAGCCGAGACCTGGGGTTATCGGGGGTGGGAAAAAGTAGAAGGTTGAAGTCACCTCCTGCTGTGCCAATGACAGCCTGCTCTTGTACAATGAGGGAGTTGGGCTCTGCTAACTCCTGAGTATACAACTCGCTGTGTAAAAGACTTCAGGAACTTCATGTGAGGAGACTCAGTGCGAGACCCTGTTGGAGGGAGGGTGAAACTTAAATGGGTCTCTGTCCACTCACTTGCACCCTTGTCACAGGTGCCACTCGTCCCCAAGGTCACGTTGCTCCCTGACACCGGAGCATCTGTCTGGCCATGGTCACTGGTGTGGGATGAGGATGAGGGGCAGTGGCTGTGGAGTCCTCAGTGTGTCCCGGGATCCTCTTAAATAATGACAATAAACTGGCTTTTGGACATGTTTTTTATACTCTCTAGGAGGGACAGGAATGTGTTGGCCAAGGAGGTTCTGGAATCTCCATCTGTGGAGATTCTCAAAACAGATTGTCCTGAGTGAGCTGCTGTAGGTCACCCTCCTTCAAAGGGGCAGTTTAGACAAGATGTTCTCCAGAGATCACTTCCAACCTAAACTAGTCCATGATTCTATAATTAGATGTTATAATCATTGTATTTATTTACCAGCAGTTGCTAATAATTGCAGGAGCTGACATGCTCAAACAGGAAGTTATAATCTTGATCATCATCAGTGGTAGAGTCCCAGGGAACACAGAGGTTATATGAAGAGCAGTTGTCTGTCTTGTTGAATGCAGCAAAACTTGTTCTGTTAAGAAAAAGGCCAAACCAGACCCTTAAACATGCTTTTTTGTGCTCTGTGAAAAGGCCCTGTGTGCCTTTCCGCTGCCTGTGGGCTGTATTAGTACTTGTAGACTAAACAGTAGATAGTTTTAGAGCAAGTATCACACAGTAAGTGGATGGAGGATTTTCTGCAGATTTCTCAGCTGATTACAGAGGCATAAAAACCTGAAAACAGAGCTGTTCTGTGGCCAGGCTTCATAGGGAGTTACATCTTATCCAGTGTTTTAATTTTGTTCCCACATTACTGCCAAACAAAACAGGAGTTTAACGTGATAAAAATCCATCTCTCCTTGCTTGCTTTTTTCTTGAGCTTTAGCTGAGCTAGTTCTAGTCCTACAGAAGAAAAATTTAAAACTACTTGGTGTTTTTTCTCCTTAATTTCACAACTTTTCAATGGAGTTCATGATGTAACCCTTGGATTTTGAAGGTGCTGTATTGAAAGTAGTTTTATCCTACTGCTCTTAAAACAAAAAGGATCAGTGTCTGTCTGTCTCTCAAGAGTAGATCTGCAAATACAAAGAAAAAAGTTGCTGTTAAATGAAATTTCTCTGTAGAATGTGCTAGAGAATGTCTTCTTCAGTTACAAATTATTTTTGGTGGTTATTCATCAGGTCTGAATTTCGATCATTTACCAGTAAGGAAATCACTGGGAATGTCAGTGGAATTAGAATTAACAGAAGGTTTTTCCTACAGAGCCTGCTGGGTCATTCCGTTGTTAAAGAGCATTTTGAACTAATTCATAGTATGAAATAATATGGCCTAAGAAATAATATAGCCTGGATTTGTGATCACAGAAGGATTTTTATACTTATGCACTGGTGAGGGGATTTTTTTACTTTCCTCATTTTTCTGTCTTTACAAGAGTTTTCAGAAGTTTTTTTGTATCTCTGGAAGCCCAATTTGATAAATGAATGAATGAATGAAGACCCTCTTCTAGGTTTCATGAAGCTTAATCCTAATGGTCCTATTTTATGAAAACATCTGGCAAATTCTTCATACTCACAACATCTGCCTCAGTTGCCTTTTGCATCTTGTAATGCAGTTTCTCTTGTACAGATCCGTGTGTGTCCTAAAGAAGTTGTAATGACTTTGGATTTTAATAGGGGAGCCCTATCAGCTCTGTTCTTACACCTGACTTCAGACAGGTGAGGTGTGGAATAGGGGAAAGTCTCACTGGGAGATTTACTCCATATGAAAATTTCCTGGATCGTCAGTTTTCAGGTGAATTCAGGGAGTTGTGCCCATTTCTCCGTGACTGTCCCGTGGCATTGGAAATGGAGCAGAGCTGACATTCAGAATGTGTTCCATTGCAGCTCTGGAAGTGCTGTGAGGTTGCGTGTACCAGATGGATGGGGGGGACATCCTGGGAATTACCTGTGGGATGTCACCCCTTGTGCCCAGGGAAGGTGAGGTGAACACGTGGGATGAGATACACAGGAACCTGCAGGGAAGGCTGTTCCATCGTGGGGCAGCATCTGTAATGGCACCTTCTTTTCCCTGGCTCAGGCACTACAGTGACTCCTGGTGTCATCTTTCACCATCCTCAGTAGGAGGAAGGATCTCAAATACTGAGCTTCTTCTAAGAGAGGCTTCTCCCTAACCATGTCAGTCTCCCCTCTGGACGATACTGGGCCCCCAGCAGCATTACGAGGTTGCTGCTCTCAGCACCTTCAATGAGAGGAGCAAATGGCCCTGAATAAAAACGGTGCCTTTCCCAATGCAAAGCAAACACACATTCTTGTCACCTCTCACTGTACTGACAAGGCCGTCGATGCCACCTGGGTGCACCCACAGCTGGAGCAGCAGGCAGCAGGGCCATGGATAATAGCAGAGTCAAGGAGAACTGGCTACAGTAGCGGGAGCTGTGCTAAGCTTGTTGTCATTTCAGAATTGCCTCTGTGACATTTGAGGCAGGTTTACTTTATAATGTTGCCATTTAAATGTTTTCAGTTCAAAGTGGTGATTTGAAGCTCACACCTTACTGATGTGGATGACTGAGTTGCTTCACACCTCTGTTGATCTATCTGGAAGTGGTTTTTTACAGGCGTGGTTTAACTCACGTATTGATTTATGTGAGTTTCAATGGATAGGATTAAAAATAGCTGGTTTGCTCTCTCTCTTCTCTCTAGAGCATTCTCTCTCTCTGTGCTTATCTCTATATGTGTGTATTTATCCAGATGTTTGGGGATCTTGCTATCGTGGTAAGACAACACAAATGCAAGAGAAAAGCAAAGGAGGTAACTGCAGAAAGGCCCTGAAACTGCACAAGCATTGCTTCTACCAGTGTTGTACTTAATCTTCCAGTATGAAGGACAGGTTAAAAATTGCTCGTTTATCAACTTCTTCTTAAGAAAAGCCCAAACCAAATGGAAAAGGATTTGGTTTAGATCTATAGAAAACCCTGCCATGCTTGTATGCAATTTCTTATTAAAAGCCAATGATCAATTCTCCTTATTATGGCTGTGCCGTTATCTCTGAAGTGCAGATCCAATTGTCCTGGTGACGAGGGTCATGTTTTTTAATGCCTGTCCTGTTTGCAGCTCCAGCCTCCTTCTTTCTGCTCAGCTTTGTGGTGCGGGGCACCGCAATCAGCCGGCACCTGGAAATCAGATAAAAGTGCCTGCGGTGGAGTTGGACGTTAGGTGTGATTGTAATCTTGGTAATAAGTGTTAACACCGTAGAAAGGAATGTTGTTAATTTAAAACAACAGTTTCAACTTGAAATGTTTATTTATTTTAACTTCTGATACTTATTTAATATTCCAGTGAGCAGGCATGTTGCCCAGTAGTGAGGCTATATTTTCATGGTGTTTAAGGATTAGTAAAACTGTTATTTTATTTTGTTTGCTTGGTTTGGTTTTTTTTCATTTGCACTGAGTTGATATTGTAAGGGACATCAAGTGTGTCATTAATTCTTTATCAATAGAAAAGGAATAGAATTTTATTAATAATAGTTAAGTACAATCAAATTTTAACAATCTAAAGTAGCTCTGCAACCTGATTGAGTACAAATATTTTGGTGTCTTTGTATTAGTCACTAGCTGACGTATGCACTTGTGAGCAGTGGCATCAACCACAGCAGTGTTGCAGGTAAGAGTCTTCAAAGAACTGTAAAGGTTTGAGGTGCAGAAGTTGATAGAAACATTTATTGTCTCTGTCCCCAGCAGCTGTATCGCTTTGCCCAAATTAGCAGTGGTTTCATTCACTAAGGTAAGGGGGGCATCTGAGAGCTGCTCCGTGGTTCAGCAGACCACCTGAATCTGTTTTGTTCACCTTGGTGCCATCAGGAGTCAGGGCTGTTCAGTATGACCACAGCTGTTTCCGTTCCAAATGGAAGCAGGGAAGCATCCTCAGAAGGCCTTTTGGCTTGAGCTCCTTGAATCTGGTGCTTTCCCCCTGGATGAATAACAGCTGCTTTCCATCCTTGATTCTGAAAATAGTACAGAGAGCAAGAGAGGAAGGTGGCAGGGAGTCACACTGTTTGACAGCTCTGTCTTCTGGCATCTTTGCCAGGATGTGTCTAAAATAACTCAGCTCTAGAAGTAAGAGGAAGTGAACCTTTTTCCCCAGCTGAACTTGAATCCCAGGTGCAGGTTGGCTGGAGCATTGACTCACCCCTGTGAGGTGACACATTAAAAAATCTCATGAAAAGTTTTCTACCTGCAGTTGTCTGTGTGTTGAGCAGTAGCAGTGTCTGGAGTTCCTATTGACAGCACGGTGCTCATCTTAGTTTTTTAGAGAAGGTCTCAACTCTCTCTTCCTTTGGAGGAAACAAACCCAGTGACTGATTTTCCCAAAGAGTGCCTTGAGTTTGACTATGAAGAAAGCCTGTGATGATGGTGCCTGGCAGGTTTGCAGTACCTGTTATTCTCCCAGTAAGATGGTGTCCTTTTTGAAGACGCTTCTGTGATGCAAAAGAGGCTCTAGAGGAGGAAGAAATGTATCCCAGGATCAGCATTTACAACCATAATTAAAAGGAACAAACCTACAGGATTTCATATTTTGTGAAAAAGGAGTTGTAGGTAAAAGCACAGATGCAGAAATGCTGGAAACAAGCTCTGTGCCCCATATTTATATTGGCAGAGAAGTGTTCCTTGATACTGACTTAAGCATCAGCAAAACTCTTGAGACTTAAGATGGCGAAATCTCCCTGGAGGTGGAAATTCCTTTGTGCTTCTCTTGGGTACCTTGGAGGCAGTCCGGTCTGAGGGAGCAAGGAGCAGCTTGGCAGTAATCAGCGTAGTAATTCTGAGGAAATGTGTTTCTTCATATGCAAAAGACGCTGGGGCCAAGGCACGACCCTTGCCAGCCAAAGTTTTGGTATTGTCTATGACCCTGAAAAATATTATATCTTTATTTTTTTTAGAACTCAGCTCCTGTGACCTGAGAAACTCTGTATTCTCTCCTCTGAACAGCAGAGGAAGAAGCCATGTTGTCAGCTGGGAGTTCAGGGCACCCACAGAGAATTGTCTTTTATTTCTTAAGTCTAGAAATCTTAGAATACGTGCATTGGGAAGTGATTGCATTTAGGGAAAAAAATTCAAGCTGCCTTTTGTCTTTTTTGATCAGCCTTTATGATGGTATGTGTCCTTCTCAGAAATGCTGTGGTTATTGTATTCCTGCAGATGTTACAGAATAAAACCAATTAAGTTTTTGGAAACAGTCAGGAGTGGGGTTTGGTGTGGCTGCCCCATCCCTGGAAGTGTTTAAGGCCAGGCTGGACAGGGCTTGGAGCGAGCTGGTCTAGTGGAAGGTGCCCGTGGCAGAGGGGTGGAACAAGATGAGGTTTAAGGTCCCTCCCAACCCAAAGCATTCTGTGATTCTCTTCTCTGATTCTCTGTTGCAGAAAGCTCCGATAATCCAGAGCTGATGGCTAATGCACACAGTGACTTGGCGGAAAAAGCAGTGATTCACTCTCAGTGTAGCACAGAGAACACTTGGGATGGGACTTTGGTTTCATTTCATTTGTTTTTTGACAAATTAAATGAGGTGACAAATTCTGAAGTTCTGTGCTATGCTGAGACCTAGAGCTAAATTTGCAAAGATAATTGGGAGGAGAAGAAAAAGAAAAGGCAAAGCCTAGCAGTGTTCCCTTGTTTCCCCCAGGGCTTCTGCAGATAAACAGAAGAGGCACTGGGGGCAGTGTCTTCATGCATTTTTGCTGGTGTTTGATTTCTCAGGCACCTGCACTTGGATTTGTTTCTCTGCTTTGAAAATGAGGGAACAAACAAAACCAAGTATAGAAAACGGCGCTTGCATTTCATAAATGCAGAGCTCTGCAGGGACAGCAGCTTTTAGAGCTGAAGGTCTTATTAATAACTCGCCATTACAACCCCCGGGCATTGTTTTTGGCATTATTGACACTGTTGGAAATTAAATTCAGCAAGTAGTTACTTGGCTGTTCTTTAAGCAGTGTGTAGCTACTGGAGCAGGACTGTAGCTAGGTGCTTTGTAAGGGCAATATTCACATTTTTAGGATCTCCTGATTGCTTTGTTTCAGGATTCTCTCGTTTCCTGCAGTTAATTGCTCTTATTTTTCAGTGTATTGTAGCCTTGTTTCTCTTGTGGAGATTGAGTAGTGTGGTGAACATGGTGTTACATTGTTTATATTGTAACGTTTGGGCAAAAGTAGATGACATCTGGCTGATAAACAGAGGTGAGGAGCTGTGTGTCAGAGGCTTTGGAGAATCCAGGTGAAGTGCTATAGAGAAACATCACGGTATCTTCATCTCCGTTTGTAGAGGTGTTCCATTCTGTTAGAGAACAGCAGTGTGCTAGTTTACTCTTCCAGATATTTGAATAGTAGTGTGGTGTTTGTCTGTTTCATATTGCTGAAATCCTAAATTATTCCTCTGTAAATGATTATTTTTCATGCAATGCAGTGAACACCTGGGCAGGGAGGTGCCAACCAATCACTACACCAGGCTGCAGAAGCTCAGTGCTGTTCCAGCTGTTTCAGGGGTGCACCTGCAGCCCTCAGGTGCACTGATGAGTTGTGGTAACCAGGGCACAGGGCCGTGACAGGCTCCTTCTCCTCTTTGCTCTCACTTTCCCACCTTCCTTATATCCACTACAAAA
Source organism: Eulacestoma nigropectus (assembly GCA_013397775.1). Classification (NCBI taxonomy): domain Eukaryota; kingdom Metazoa; phylum Chordata; class Aves; order Passeriformes; genus Eulacestoma; species Eulacestoma nigropectus. The sequence continues at coordinate 448,896 of VZTE01005470.1, read as the reverse complement.
ACTCAAAGGCTGGGAAGAAGTTAAAAGCATTGTTATGGGTCTGTTCACTGGGAGGCCTTCACCGTGTGCCTCATTGTTCTATCCAGTTGTTCAAGCAGCAGATGAAGATCAGACCTCATTGTGTTGCCCTGTCTGCTATTCTTTCAACTTCCTTTGCTTAATTAATTAATGCAATTTCCTGTGAAATAATTTTTAACCAAAATTTGATTCTGCGAGTTAGTCAAAAGCCATGAAAAACCAGAAAATCTCATCTCCAAGTTATTAATCAGCATAATAATTAGTATAGATGCAGAAATCCAGAGAGGAACTGTTTACTAGGCCATGGAGCGACAGGATGAGAGGCAAGGGCTTCAAACTGAGAGTAGATTTAGACTGGATATTGGAAAGGAATTCTTCCATGTGAGGGTGCTGAGGCCCTTGGCACAGGTTGCCCAGAGAAGCTGTGGATGCCCCCTCCCTGGAAGTGTCCAAGGCCAGGTTGGATGGGGCTTGAAGTGATCTGGGATAGTGGAAGGTGTCCCTTGCCCATGGCAGGGATTGAAACAAGATGGGCTTTAAGGTCCCTTCCAACTCAAACCATTTTGTGATTCTGTGCTAATAAATAATCTTTTAAATCGGAAGTATAGGCATGAATTCAGTGTGCACACATGGCTTGGGGCCAGAGTGTCAGCTTAAATCACTCCATTACTGTGACAACAGAGCTGCAAAATCTTCAGCTTCAGCAGTCCCCCAGCCCTGCAGCTGCACAGGGCACTGGCCTGGAGGCTCCTCCTCTCTCCTTCCCCACCTAAGAAATACAGGTGTAATACACACCCATGGACACACACTGGGCTGACATAACTTGAAGAGGAAGGCTCAGAGCTTAATGCCTTGATCTCTGGGGAAAAAAAAGTGAAACTATAGCTGAAGTTCTTCACAGAGTCAAGTGGTTGTCTGAGCAGCTTCTTTTTAATCTCAGCAATCCTTTGGTTAACCCATAGCGTAGAGCACAAGATCAATGCCCTTATCGTGCATCCTTGCGAGGAACAATTTCATGGCAGTCTGAGTAAGCCACCTGATGGTGCCACCCGGGACGCTCCCTCTTGACGCAGCAGGGAATATTGATTCTGTTTAGGCTCATGGAGAGCAGTGGGAAGGAGTGGAAAAGGGATCAGGGCTTTGGTTCCTCACTGCCTAATGAGGGTGCCGTGTTCCACTTGCTCCTGCACCCCCCGAGGCACCTGTTGCCAGCAGCTGGATTGAATAATGCTTTTACTGTCTGAGAAACTGCTTTCCCTGCCTCGGGCTCATTTCTTTTCCCACTGCCAGTGACACACAAAAACTTTATTGTCAGGCTGTTCCTTTTGATGATTTTGCAATCTACCAGACCTGTCAGAAATGGGGAAAAAAATTCCATCGCATTGTCACCACTGCATTACTTTCACATGTTAAATAGTGCTGAAAACAGCAAGTGTGATGTCTTTCCTCATGAGGCAGCAGGGAAAGGGAGTTCTCTCGCTGAAAGGAGCTGTATTTTGGTGCCAGAGAATACAGATCCCAGCGCACAGTTTTCTTCATTCCAGCTGCTTGTCCAGACCATCATACTCACGTAAGCTTGTGTGGACACAAATCCTGTTGCTTTAAGTAGCAGCAGGAAGCTCTGAGGCAAATTTGGCTCTTGTTTTTCTTGTAATGCTAAGTGAAATGTAGGTTTGTGTTGTAATGAACTTCCTTCAAGAGAATTTGCTTAATTTTTCCCTTTTCTAAACACAGTGTGAAGCAGGACATGTTCCTTTTGCGGGAGGAAGGACATGCGGTAGGAAAGGAGCATCTTCCTTGGCACAGTTCGTGTTTCCCAGAATTCTGATGAGGGGTTCTGCAAAGGCAGTGACTCTCTAGCCCAGGGGGATCTGTTTTAGCCATATGTTTTTTTCTTTTGTCCCAATATGCACCAGAGCCATCTTCTCCAGCCAACATGACAAATCCAAGTGCTTCAAGACTTGATAAAAACACTTCTGGTCAGGGCCAGAGGTGTAAAGGGGAAGAAGGTGCTGCCTGGGCTTGGTGACCCTGGAGAACCTCCACCCCTGCTCTCTGGCAGCAGAGGAACTCCCAGCCTGAAGTGAAAGTGCTCATCCCAGGTCCAGCACTAATTGCTGAGGGGAATTGGGAGCATGGCTGGTTGAGGGCCGTGCCAGAGCCCATCTTGTGTTCTGCTGCTCTCATCCGTCTCTCTCCATCAGGCAGCGTCTCCTCTGGTGGCCGAGTCTCTAATGGAAAGGAGCAGCACATTTATAGATCAGCACTGGGCTGGGAGCTCACACAGGGGCTTGTTGGGAACCCAGGCTCCCTAGGGAACAGCCAGGAGTCCCTCTCTGTTTTCCTTTAATCTTTCTTTATTGTGATGTCCACAAAATGTCAGTATCGATCCTGTCTGGCAGAAGGACTTTGCCACGCAGTGTTTGTGAGGTCCCTGTTTAAACAGCAGGACTATTTGCCTATCTGACTTGTGGATTTTCAACCTTTGATCCATCATGCAGGAATATTATACAAATTATATACTGTCACAGGAGTTTGGGGAAAAACTGCTGGAAAGGTGGAAAAACCAGAAATGTTCAAGTCCCTGATGTAAGGGGTTTCACACATCTGTACTCACTGATGAGGACTCGAGTAAAACAAGCACCTGTTGTAAGGCTACGTGGGTCTGGGTTTTGTATTTGTTTCCTTTTTGTTGCTGTTATGATATAAAATGAATTGTAAGGATTAGGAAGAGAATAAAGACATTTATGCTCTGGGAGGCTTCTCAGAAAGATCAGTAATCGTGGCTCTTAATTTTTTAATGTGCCTTACCTTGCACTGATGGACTTAAACCAGCATTTTATGCTGAAGGCAAATTTGTTGCCGTTAGAAAAGGAGGCTTGTGTGCTCCAGGAGCATAAGAACGTCCAGCACCTGTAATGGAGGAAAGTACTGAGCTTTTATTCTTGTGACCTTGTCCAAATAGGATGTAATTACAATATAATTCAGTTTTGACAGTCTGGAAACCATGGCAGTTGACATAAAGTGACATTTCAGGAGAAATAGGCATGTGTTTCAGTGCATCTTCTCTTTCAGACTCCTGAACATTATTGATGCTATTTGTTCTTCCTGCTTCCCTTGCTCCACTCTTAATACACACTCAGAACGCAAGATTCTGGAAAATGTGCAACAGTGGATCATAGTTAACCTTGTAAACAAAATCCAGTGTGGTGGAGAGTGATGTGAGCTGGTTGCTGTATGCCTGGGATATTTGTGTTAATATAGCAGTATTTTTTAATCTCCTTGGAGAGATTAAATCCTGGCAGGCACACCTTCACGGACTCCTTTAGGAAAGCAGAGAATAAAAGTCCGTTTGAATTTTGATACGGTCTTTGGTTCTTGTGACCTAAACCAAGACCCTCCTCCTTCAGTCACGGATTTTGCTCAGGCTCAGGGAGCACTAACAGTTCCACCAGATGCTTGACTCTTCCAACACCCCAGAGATGGATGTGTCACAGCAGGATTTTGTCATCCCTCGTTTGGAGGAGGAAAAGCTGGAGCTGTAAGCTCAGGCAGAGACAACTCCAGCCTGCAAAAAGGAAAAGTGCTGAGGTATTTTCCATCTATGTGCTTCTCTAGCACCAGAATCACATTATTACCAATTAACTCTTGCAGCATATAGGTTGTTTGGTGTGCACTAGGAATATCTCAGTGCAGTCACTTCTCTCTGTGTGTCTCTCCTCTGAGACTGCTCGTTACACCTTTGATGAGTCACTTAATAGGCTCATTAAGGAAATGGAGGGTATCTCATCTAAGTGTTCACTCACTGAGCCACAGTCGCCTTCCTCTCAACCCCGGACAGAGTGGGAAACAAAACATTGCCAAATGCATCTCTGTGTGCAGCTCCCAAGGACACAGAAATCGTTTTTAAAGTTGCAAGGATTGAAAGCAGCCATCCTGCTCTATACTATGTCATTTCCTGCCTATGGAACTGGGGGTGGCTTCTAAACCCTCCACCCCAGTCACAGGAAGGATTAAGTGCTGTGATGGGGCACTAAGGAGGACAAAATGCAGGTGAGAAGTTTCCCTGCTCCAAGTAAATTTGGTTCATTCGTAGCCCCCAGGTGGTTTTCACTGTTGCTGAAGTGCCACACAAATACAAGTGATCTGTAAATAAGGAGTAAAATGAGTTATCAGTGCTTTGTGTATAAAGCAGGGGGCAAGGCCACTCTGTTTTGCCTTTGCTCCTCCTGTTGGATTCCTGGACAAGCCCCTTCGCCCCTCTGCTGACCCAACCATCATCCCACACCACCTTTAGATGGATCCTGTGCCACACAGGTCCCTGGTTGTGCCTTGCTGCCAGGATCCAGCTGCATTTACCAGTGGAAAACAATTAACTGGTACACTCCAACCCCAGATTAGGTGACCCAGAAAAATCTTTCCTTCAGAACTCTCATTTAAGTCCTCCACGAAATGTCCACATGTTGTTCTTGCTGCTCTCATAGCTCAGTTCTCTCTATGGCTGCTGTCTATGTAATGATATTCTCTGTCTACACGAGGTTGTTCCAGAAGGCTGGAGAAGCAGTCGGGTTAAGAGGGCTGGCCAGAATGTGGATTTGTATTGCTGAGATTCGGTTACTTAAAGATTCACAGGGTGCACAATCCTTTAGTGAATGCAGAGATGGCACGGAGATAAAATCTGAGCTTGCAATGCTGGGGAGATGTCTTTGGTAACTGCCACTGAAAACATGCTCTGTGGTCAGCTGGCACTGCCATAGCCAGGGGAGTCCGACAGAATTGGGTTTGGGCTATTTCAGGTCGTTAATAAGTAATTAACCCAGGAGGTGACTGTAACAGACATCATTTTAATCAAGATTGAATTATTGGTTTCCTAGGCATGCTCTGGAATTTATCATTTTGCTGGCAGGATGAAGCCTCTCAGCCACATTAATTAACAATCCCTGCACTCAGGAACCCCTCCAAAAGGATGCCCACAGGATCACATTCACCAGTTACTTCTTTCCTCGCTGCTGCCAGGAAAAGGCCACCTCCCCACATTGCCATTCAATTTGTCTTTTGCTGAAAAGATGCTGATTTCATGCTCTTTTACCCTGCAGCAGCTAGCCTGTTGCTAAGCGACCTGCAGGATACTGAAGAGGCTGGGATCTGGGTGCTTTTCTTCAGCCCACTCCTATTCTTATTTATTTACTTATTTATGCATCTTATTTACATAGCTAAACAGATTTCTTCCCTACCGCAGGAGCAGAGCCACAAGCCTCCAGGTTGCACTGGGGTGCCTTGACTTGCATAGCTGCCTGTCTTCCCTCCAGCATCATCCTCTGCCCTGTTTTTCCCTGGTGTTCCTGTTCATCAGCTGAGCAAACTGCTCGGGATATTTGCTGAGCTGGAGTGGCATCCAGGAGTGTAATGGAAGTACATTTTAAAGGCATAGCTGGCCATGGGCTGCTTACCCAGTGTTTGGTCCAAACAGTCCTTGATGGAAATAAAAAGGATCAGAACAAAGATGGCTTTAAGCCATTTTTCTGCTTACTTTATTTCTGGCCGCTTTAATTGCAGCAGTGTCCACATTCCAGGCTTCTTGTAGCCTGACTGGCTCTGCCAAGAGTGAGAAGATGGTCATCCTTCCCTGCCCAGCAGTGCTGGGAAGAGCCCTGCTGTACAGGCACTTCTGCAGGACCAGCTGCATTTTTGTAGGGTGGCCTTGGGATCCCAGCCAGGGCACAGCTTTGTCCGAAATCCTATCCACGGCAGGAGCAGGTTGCTGATGGAGCGTGCGGTGCACACATAAACTGGCAGAGCATTTGTAGTGGCTACACGTGGATAGCGGAGGAGAGCAGAGGGGTAATGAAGATGTTACTGTGCCGGTTGTTCTACATGTGCTCCCGAAACCAGAGAAGCTGGAAGTGCTTGGTGTGCTCTGTTCCATCCTGCATTGCCCAGAGAACCTCCTTGCCTAGCAAAAAGTCAGTAGCACTGCTAGGAGTCGCTTCGCACAAGCAGGAAGGCATTAAGCAGGCGTTCTGTACCATAGCCTGGCTGTGTTGGTCCTGTTTGTCTTTCTTTGGTGAAAGAACTGCCACGCTCCTCAGTAAAAACTTCAGAGACAATTCAGAGCCTCTCAGAAGCTCCAGTATTTTGCACCTCTTGCACAATACTCTAGCTTGAGAAAGAGGGGAGTGAATCCTGTAGAGATTTATTTGGAACAAACAGGGACCAAACTGTTCTTTCTCCCCTATTTCTTTTTTGTTTCAGGAAGCAGAGCCAGCATTCATGTGCTGAGTCTCTGGACTATACTTCTTCCATGGATGTTGCCTTTTGGGCTTCTCTTTACAGCCTTTGGCTGCACTAACTGACAGCTTCTCTGTCTAACAATTCTCCGCTGTAGTTTTCATTGTGGAATTCTTTTTGCTAAAAAACCAATTTTTCTGCTTTGATGATCCAGCCATTACCTGACTCTCTGGAGAAGAACAGAGAGAAGGACATGAACACTTGGGTTTGTACATACAGTCCTGCGGAACAGGGGTTGTGCACAAGGCCAGATGTAATTTTTTTTACATCAAAGTGAGATGAGGAAGTTGATGTTTTAAGTCCAGATTGAATTTTCCCTTTCATTTACTTTATTTACTATTCAATTACCCATTTGGAAAGCTAAATTATATCTGAGTGGCTTGGCATGCTCATGATGTACTCTCGTTTTTCAAAACAGACTCTTGGTCTTGTGATTTAAGACACGTCTGTCACTGGGGTGTCCACTCCTTTACAGCCAGAGGGGTGCTGATTATAAAACCCTTGCTGCCCAACGGTTGAGATTTCACAAGCCCAGCTGTGCTGTTTGTGTCAGGTGTAGGTTTTGGTGCCGCTGTTCACGCAGAGCTCAGGTGCTCCAGCAGGTGGGGAAGTCACCTCATATATTCACTCAGCTGAGGTGTGAACAAAGCACAGGAGACTTGGTACCAGCCTGAACGCCCAGGAATAACTTCTACTGCCCTGAGAGGGTTTTTCAGGTACATTTGAAAAGATGAGTTGACAGATCGTAATTTCCTTAGTTGAAGATAAGAAGAAAAGGATCTTTCCTATGGGGAGATGTCAACCACTTAGGGAACAGGAGATGATTTTCAACATCTTGAATTACACCCAGAAGCAGACAAGTGGCTGGGATGGGTGAGGATCTCTGCATTTCTCATTCTGGCTCTTCCCACCTGACGTACTCAGCTGTCGCTCTTGAACTTTCAGAGCTCTGGCAAAATGTGGGGTGGTCTGCAGTGCTGAAAAAGGGCAAAGTGACCCTGAGCTGGCACGGGCATTGCAGGAGACACGGCTGCCCCGTGCCTGTGGTGATCACTATGTGTGTGGCCAACTCTTGTTCTCTCTTTGGTGGTAGTGGGTCCAGCCAGCTCTCTACACCCTGAAGTCCTATAAGTCTGAAAGATTCAAGAGCACAGGAATGCAAACAACACTGATAAACAGAGCACCAGTTGTGCATTCTTAATGGAAAAATGAAAAAAAAAAAAGTGAGAATAAAATCATAGTATTGCCCAACAAAATATCCTGGATGTTTTGCAATGCACTGCTGATAAGGGATGGCCAAAGGCACCGAGAGACCGAGTTAGGGCGCTCCATCTCCAGCTCACAGTGGGCTTTTTCTCTTGCTGCTGGTACACTGAATTAGGAGAGATAAGAAAAATGACTCAGACCTGTTTCAGGTCTTTCTCAATTTCATAGTTCTAACGAGCGTCAAGGGAAATTACCCTTTTGGTTTTATTTTTTCCCTGTGAGATCCCTTCACCCTCATGTCAGTACCGAGCAGTGTCAGGGATGTGCTGTATCACAAGTGTCACCAGTGTGACTCATTTGTTTCACTCTCCTTAAAGCTGGGAGTGTCCAGGTAATGTCCTGATACATCAGTTGCCAGTCCCCAGGCAACTCTTCCAGTCCCAGGAGTGTTGCTAAGTCCATGTGTATTTCTCTGTTAAAGTTCTGCAGTGAGAAATAGCTATAGAAGAAAGATACTGTGTGGCATTCCAAGAAACAACCATACATTTTTCATACATTTTTCATGTATGATTCTATGTCTGAGAAAGGTGATCAAATCCTTCACTGCTTTCAAAGAGTAATTATTTTTAAAGATGTCCCTGCTCATTGCAACAGGGTTGGACAAGATGACCTTTAAACGTCCTTTCCAAAGCCTTCTGTGATTCTGTGATAAAGAGTAATTGGAAACAGAGTTATTCTGTCACAAATGAGAGGAGGACATCTATAAGCTTTCGAATCATTATGTAGGAACCTGGACTTAGATTACCTATGATATTCACTGTAGACAGCAACATAGAAATAGTGTGGCCAGCAGGACCGGGGAAGTCATTCTTGCCCTGTACTCGGCACTGGTGAGGCCGCACCTCGAGTGCTGTGTCCAGTTCTGGGCCCCTCAGCTCAGGAAGGACGTTGAGACCTTGAGTGTGTCCAGAGGAGGGCGACAAGGCTGGTGAGGGGCTTGGAACACAAGCCCTGTGAGGAACGGCTGAGGGAGCTGGGGGTGTTCAGCCTGGAGAAAAGGAGACTCAGAGGTGACCTTATCACTCTCTACAACTCCCTGAAAGAAGGTTGCAGTCAGGTGGGGGTTGGTCTCTTTCTCCAGGCAACAACTGATAGAACGAGAGGACACAGTCTCAAGCCCCGGCAAGGGAAGTTTAGGTTGGATGTTAGGAAAAAGTTTCTTACTGAAAGAGTGATAAAGTACTGGAATGGTCTGCCTGGGGAGGTGGTAGAGTCACCATCCCTGGATGTGTTTAAAAAGAGATTGGATGTGGCGCTCAGTGCCATGGTTTAGTTGAGGTGTTGGGGCATGGGTTGGACTCGGTGATCTTGGAGGTCTCTTCCAACCTGGTGATTCTGTGACAGCTTTTCTTTTTCATGTTGGTTATTACTTTCTTGTGAGTTGGTTTATTTTGCTTCACTGACTTTCCAAACAGTGAAAATAATGATGGTGATCATATAAAATATGTACTTTGGAAATACATGAAGGAATTTTGTGGCGATAGAAACTTCTTTTTAAAAACTTTTTTTGCAAATTGTTCTATATTTTATTGCATCCTTTGTTTTTCTTTGTTTGATGGGGTTTTATTCCTTCAGATCAAGCAAAAACTAGCTCTCACTCCTTACAGGCACTTCCCTTGCATTTCTTGCAGAAGAAATTCTGCACAAACACTTCCCCTACAGGAAAGACATATTAAAAAATGAAGTACAGGTTAGAAGTTACAGCTCCATTTTGTCTCTAAATATAGGCCTTTAGCTGGATGTTGAGAGGAGTCAACAGGAGCACTGGGAGTGAGGGAGCTTCCAGGGGAGCTCAGCCCTTGTACTTGACCTCAGCTTGAGCAGCACTTCCTGCCCAGCCTGAGCACGTGGATACGAGGAGAAAATGTTCTCTTGCCCTGTGGACATCTGTGCTGAGCTGGGCCAATTCCTTATGCTGTTATTTTTTTAGGGAGTGTGTCATTTCTTTCAGTTATGTAGGTATCATAGTAGTAAGTCATACAAGCCCTGTAGCCAAGATTTTAAATAAAAGACGAGCTCGGAATAAAATGGATGGGGAGGGTAAAAGAATATATGGAAATAGCTCTGGTTTCTGGAGAAATACCTGATTGTCATGCAGAGCTCTTTGATAACTGGTGGCAGCACTTGCCTTCTCTGCCCCTCTATACATACCATTTGAGCTCTTAAAATAAGCTTATTAACAGTCAAATCGAGACAGGGTACGCTTTAAATCACATGTAAATACAGAAGCTTTTCTCTTTATGGTATATTGAAGCATTAAATGTAGATGCAGATTTTCCCAGTGGGAAACTAGATCAGCACAGTTAAATACTGGAATTGTTTGTCTCCCAAATCATCTTGTGAGAACAGGACTTCCATTTCACTGTACTGGATGATGATGAATAGGGATTTAGGGGCAGAGGATTATGTGGAGTTTAGATTAGTGGATACTACTGGTAGTCTTATACAGCTGATCAGCTTGCATGGTCCTGATCTTCTTTTCTCCCCTGGGGCTGACCTGTGCAAATTCCCAGGGAATTTGTTCAGGGGAGAACAGAGACTTAGCTGCTTTCTGGCAAAAAGGCCTCGGGTCAAATGCCTTCTCTGTATCAGCTGGCTGTTTGTTAGCTTTGCTATCAACATCTACCAGCACGTGCTGTTCACTGGACTTTTTTGGACTGCATTCAGTCCTTCAAGTTAATGCCTTGATTTTTAACTCCAGCATTGAGGGACGTGCCACGCTCCTGAAAAGTGTCAGGAGTTGGTACTTTTAATGCAAAATGCCTGAAATATCTCATTTCAGAGTCATCGGGCATGCCTCAGTCTAGTCTGTGTCTCACAGTCACACTGACTGCTAAACCTCAGCGAAGGTGCCCGGACTGGTCTGTCTGGTTTAGCTGACACCGCGTGCCATTTCCTGCTCACCCACATCACTTCAGTCTTAATTACTCATTATCTCATCTTTCAAGCAATCATACGGCAGATTTCTTGTTTTGTTTTGGGAATACGCCATTACTATTGTGCTGTTTCCATATGGAAATGTCTCACCTTTCCCATGAGGCTCCTGTCAGGGTGTCAGTGGGCTTCCAGCACAGCCAAGGGTGATGTGGTGAGTTTGTGCATGGCCAGCTCCTGTGGGTTTGATGAGCAGAGGATGTGCTGTGGTCCTGCCTATTTCTTCTTGTTACTTAACTACAAGAATTTCTCACAGCATCTGGCTCTCCAGCCTTTCATTCTTTCCCCTTTTTTTTCTTGTCCCAAGCTGAAGGTCAGGTGCAAAGTGATAGTCAGTAAAGATACTAAAATCTGACATGAAACAGGGCACTTCAGGTCATCTAGGTAAACACATCACTGCGCTCTCCCTGTGCAGCATGGCTGGCTCAGCACTGGAGCAAACTTGACAGACATCAATAATAGTACTCCTTACAGCTTTGCATTTTCCATTAATCTTACCTTTATTAGTCTTCCCTAGGGATGTAGATAAGGGCCATTAACCCCTCTTTGGGGAGGGAATGAAAAATACGGAGAGATGTATCTACCCGGAGAAAGTCAGGTGTGGGTTTAGAATGAGAATGCCGGCATCCTGGGCCCTGTGTGAGTCTCTCCATGTGACAGCTATTTAATGTGCTGATTAATGTTAATTAGTATCTTTTGTTTGCTGATCATGTGCTGTAAATGAAAAGACAGTGAGCTGTTTGGGTGAAATCCCTGAATCAACCTGTTCTGAAACCAGGCCGGAAATCCATGTAAATCACTGGAAGTGCAAAGCATCCCTTTACAACTCCTATGCTAATTTTCTTGGATAATATGCTTGATATATTAGGTAAATATAAAGTATGCCCCAAATATCCTGTAAAATCTGTTTTTTCAACAGCCAAAGGTTGGAATTGTCAAAAACTCACACTAAGATTGAATATTCCTTTACTTGGTATCAATACTGACTCAGGGATCTCTGGTTCTTTCCATGTTCTCTGTCACCTGTCACACCACAGCTCTTTGTGGGGCCAGGCAATAAAATGCACTGATAGTTCGGTTGGAGTCCTGTGCTGCCTTTGCCACTGGAAAACATGAACAAGCAAAAAGTCAAAGCAACTCTAACCCAGATTCTCAGCAGGCAAGAAGGAAGTTCGTGAAGCAGAATATTTCTGCAGACAATTTACATCTGAAGGAAGACTAGCTGGAAAGAGGAAATAACTTCTGTTGCCCTTAGAAAGTGATAGTGGCAAGATAGGGAAGATGTATGGAAACATAAAGTAAAAATGTGAATTTAATAAATTAAAAATCAAAAGAGGTTCATGACTTCATTGAAAACGTTTCAGAATAATCTGGAATGGACTGAGCTAAATGATGAGCATGTACCTGTAGGCTGGTGTCCCAGCTATGCTGCCATTTAATCTTGTTCATGTTTGTGTGGTTCTAGAAATCAAAATGGGCAAGTTTATTTTGGGAATGCCTTATCTAGCTGTAGTTCTAAGTTATGTAAACCTGAAGTGAAGAGCAAACTTGACCCAAACCCTTAAAATTTCGAGTGCTAGTAACCACCTCAGTGAGGAACAGAGCAAAGACACAGAACAGAATTAGCTGAGAAATGTGCTTACAGATATCCAGGGAGTGAGCTTCAATAGGCGGGGGAGTGATTGGCTGGGCTGCTCTTCCCTCTTCGGAGCTTTAGGGTGAAGCTGATACAGAGTTTTACTTTTTTCTTTAAAGATCATCTCTAGGAACACTGTGAAAGAAAATCCTTACGCAGCAGTTGTTGCACAGAAGCATGAGTAGCTTTTTGTGTGGCATGCAGTGGATTTGGGGAGGCTGGGAGAGGGAAATTTGGGTATTTGGCACCATAAAATGAAGATTCTCAAGTCCTCAGCTCTTCCCTACGGTTGGCTACACAGTTCCATTGAGAGGAAGTGCATCACCGGTGTATCAGGAATGCCTCAGCAATTCCAGCCACGCTGACCTCTGCCACCACTGGGAGACCACATTCCCTCTCTCCAGTGGGATGGCTTTGCTAGCTTTAATCTGCAAAAATGAGTTGACAATTGTGCCTGCTTTCAAACCAGGAGCAAGCTAATTGGGAGGATTTACCCCTGTAACTGTATGTGCTAAAGTCATCAAGCCCAGATTTTTCCACACATTTGGATTATTTTAGGAGAAACGCAGGTGCATACACCCACTCCTTTTGGGGAAAAAAAAATAGGCCATGCTAATTTGACATTTTAAATAATAAAAATAAGTCTTGGAGAAGCAATCACTGATCAGTCAGAGCCTGGCAACTGCATTTCTGGCATGGTGTGGGTCATTCCTGCGAGCCACAGTGACTTCACATTCCAGTCTCGTGGAATCCAGAAACACGTCTAAAACTGGAACAGAGTTCCAGTTTCTGCTGCTCTCTGATGGTTGGCAAGCCCTTTGTGGGTGAGAACAGAACTGTGTGCGTGATCCACAGCATTTGACTTGTAACCAGGTGGTTTTCGCTTGCTGGTTGTGTCTGAAAAAGCCCTTGCTGTGGGTACAGAATTACAAGAAGAGCTGATATTATCGTTATTCATTCCCACTGGGGGAAAAAGACATGTAAACTTACCTTGGATACTGCCAAATGCCATTTCAAGTGCTCTGAAAGGAGTTTTATGTTTCCTTCTCTGAAGACGGCTGTGATCTTCCCGGATTCATTAATGCACGAGAGGCAAGTCACAGAAAAGGCCTTTGTGTTTGTGGAGCTGGTGGCAGGAAGGGAGCGCTTTCCAAGGAGCTGCACATACCTCACTTCCCTGTCTGTCAGAAGATCCTATCCCTGTCAGATAGCAGCAAGACATTCCTGGGGGTGGAGTGAGAATGAATTTATCTTGGGAGTGAGCAGGATTTTGCTTTGCTAGGAGAGCTGGTCTGCTCAATTCAGGAATTTTCCATTCACCTCTATTAACCACCGGCATATAAATTCCAACAACTGCAATTAGGGCTACTTAGCTTAATAAGTTAACAGCTTTCTGCAGCTCACCTGTCCTTCTGCTGGCTCTCCTCTGTCTCCTGACCGCTTGGTTGCACCGCTTCTCCAGAAATTCCTGCTTTAGAGGTACGCTGTCACAGCTGTGTCGTGGAGGGGGCTGCGTTCCTGTTCCTGGAGGAAGGCTGCTGCAAGGTAGATGTGGTGTTAGACAGAGAAGCACTCTTTGCTGTAAGGAAATACGAACATTCTACATGGTTTTTATTGTCTTTCAGTAGATTATTCATCACTTTAGCACCCAAAAACCCCAGCAGAGGGGAAGGCTCTGTATGGAAGGGCTGGGAGGAGTGTGTAGTGTGGCCTGAGGAGGTGGTGAAGGGCACCTCTGCTTGCCCTTTCCCTTCCAGTTCCTCTGGTGTGAGCAGGCTGCGGTTGTGCCTGGGTGGACGTGTTTGCTTCGGTCAGTTTAATTCAAAATATTTAGTTTACCTGGCTTGATAAGTTATAATTTTGTGTGCTGATTCAGGGTATAGCACAGGCTGTTAATAGGGATGTAAAATGCAGGTTCGTAAGGATTTGCAGGCAGCTCAGCTTCATTAGCTTGAAACAACTGAAAAACATCCTATTTAAAGAGATGCATCAGCCAACATCACAAATCAGTCATTAGTTCTTGCAGTTGCTAGTTAGAGCATGCCAAAATTATAAGCCCTTTGTTATGAATAGGTATGAGAATTACTGAACTGATTATACAATAATATGCAGATGTAGTTCTGTTAAATAATTGTAATCTCTCTGTCTAAGAGGAAAGGTAGCGTTCGTTCTGGTCCATAATTCCTTATACATGGAAATGCCTGTTGGCTAAATCAGGGGAAGGATTCGAGTAGCTGCAGCTGTGGAGTATGTTTGATAATTTGCATTCTCCACCTCCTGCCCTTATTGCAGAATTAAATTGGTCTTTCATTAACATGGGAATGTTTGCTGTTACACCACCTGCTCCCTCCCCTGCGCCTACCTGACTGTTCCAAGGTAGTGCCGGTCCCTGCTGGGAGCCCCTGGAGCGGGTGCCAGCGGGGTGGGAGGGGATGTGGGAAGGGACCGTACCTCTGGCAGCAGTTGCCTTTGTCAGCACACCGCGGAGAGGAGAGGCCGGGGAGGGGCCACTCGCAGCCCCACGCTTTGAACTTGCTCTACAAGAAGATACCAAACCTCTCCAAGGCAGTGGAGGGGAGGAAGAAGCAGCATTTAAAGGCTTCAGAAAACCTGAGCCGGGTTTGGCATAGCAGGTAGGAATTTTGTATAGGTGACGTGGAGAGCCACCTTCTCATTAGCTGGGCTGGAATCTGAAGTCTTTCTACTGCAGGAATTAATTGGAAAAAAATTTGTCTTTGAAGAAAAACACGGAAAAAATGCACTGTAGGTGTGTTTCGAGGGAAAAATATCTTTCTTCATCCTGCAAGGGTTAAGCATGATCAGAATCTGCTCTAGTCTCAAGAGTTTAACCTCAAGTGCTGCATTTTTTGTTTGCTATAAGCCTATTAGAACTCTCTGTTTCCTAGCAATAACATGTAATTTCCCCCCACTATTTAAGTGGAAGAGATGTTAGGGTTTTAATCCTGCCCGCTACAGCTGTTGCTCAAGTTTCCTATTCAAATGCAAATAGCACCTGGTGCTATTTAGATAGCTGCAATCTTTGATAACGATACTCCAGGAGGAGAGGAAAAAGAAAAGCAAGGTGGGTCTGACTGTTCATTCTGGAAAGAGAGAGTGTGACCATATGCCACACCATCCTGCACTGGACATTTCTACCAGATTTGTTGCATCCAGCGCAAGACTTTTTGGAGGCAAACGGATGGCTGGAATGATTGCTGTTTCTTGAGCAGGTATGATTTTTTACCAGGAAGAAAAGGCTTCCAGAGAAGATAAAAATGTAGTGGATGGAGTTTTACCTTGCCTGATTGTCCTGAAAGGCGTTTCTTCTGGGATTTGTCGTTTGTTTCTTCAAATCCTGTATTGTTTTGTAGATTTTCATTTGTAGTTTTCAGAGTATTGATTCTTAATTATTTTTTCCATGTTTTTTCGTTGTGCTGTTTTTGCCCTGTGTCAGATAGATAAAAGAAGTTAGGAGAAGTGAATTGGAAAGTCAGGAGCAATTTGGAAGGCTGCTCCGCTATTTAGGATTCACAGACAAGAGATAACGTATTACTTCTTAACTAAAACAAGACCAGGGCCAGATTTAGGTTAAAAACCTTCTTCTGTGGAAGATTTTCATTGCGTAAATTGTTTTCATTTCACTTGTGGAGGAACAAGTTTATTCAAGGAAGAGCTTCACAGCCTTGTTGCATTTTTCAGGGCTGTTTTACCCTCTATTACATGTGGAAGCTGAAGGACACTTTTTGGAGGGTTGTGACTTGCTGCCGTCATCTTCCTGCTAAAATCAAAGTATCTACAGGGCACAGAATGCAATTCAGATCTGCGGAAAAGCAAAAGTGAGTGTTTTAAAAGATTTTAAAGGAGAGATTTAGACACTTGCAGAAAATTTAAAGGAGTGCTTGAAAGAAATCAGCATTACACCGATCTCTGTGAACTTACAAACAATCCAGAAGCAGCAGTTCACTGGAGGGGGAGACTCTGCCGAGAGGAATATCAGCTTTCATGGGAGAAAACTGGATATAAGGAATGAACAATTGCTACCAAACTGGAGAAGCACAGCAGTGATTTCAGTGCTGCTGTCAAGCTGTGACAGATCTTTTCTTGTTTAATACTAATCTTTTTTGTCTCCTGCTGTTTCATCTTTGGCCTAATACCGGAATTAAAACAGGTTCCCTGCCTTTCTCCAAACTTCAGTAAATGCCTTTTGCAAGGCAGGTGTTGGGAGTGTGAGCAGGTGTGCCGTGTGTGCTTCCCGTGATACCAAAGGCGCCCTTGAGAGGAAAACCGGCACGGGAGCTGATTTGCTGGGTCATGTTTTCTCTCTCATGACACTCCTTCCCCATTAGCGTCTTCAGCTGGGTGTGAGCAACTGACACGGAACTGAGCCAAGGTTCAGCCGTGGACTGTCGACCCGCTCAGCCGCTGGCAGCAGCCTGACGGCAGAATGATGGACGAGATCTCCATAGTGGTGGCTTACGATGCCCATGTGTTTGGCCAGCTGCGCGAGGAAGATTTTCTGGCCAATCTGGTGGCAGTCAGCAAACCCAAAGCTGTGGTAGGTGTTCCTCCTTTGCCAGTAATGCTCAAGGTTATGCTCTGTCCTGGAGTTAATTCTTTCTGTTGAAAACTTTACTATTTAGTGCCCTTTTTTGTTCTTTAGTTTCTCTTTTTATTACTTAGTTTCTATTTTATTACTTTTTCAGAAATTTGCTGTCATTCATCAACAAAATGAAAATAACTTATTTCTGAAGAGATTATTGAAATCTCTTTCTGGGCAGCTAAATTTAGAAGAAGGTGATTTGCTCAGTAGGATCATAGTTAAAATAATATTTTTTACATAATTGAAATAATAATTAAGCCAGCAAATGACTGAACCAATCCAGCTGTAGTCTCTTAGAATGTAAGTCAAGAGGTCGGGGTAGATGCTGGTTCTGGGGTGCAGGTACCCTCATCACTAAATCTGAGAGAATCAGTCCCTTCCTTGGGAATAGTGATGTTCCACATTTATACGTTCTGGAATCAGCATAGGTATCTGTAGAAACCTGTTCGTTGAAGGAAATACGCTGTTTCTTCATAAATAGCATATCTCTTTCTGTAAGTGACGTGTAGAGTGCGGTCATTTCCCTCCGTCATGGAAATCTCACTGCTTGGAGGGAGCTGCAGGCTCTGAAAATTTGACGCAGAAGTTCATCTTTGGCCTCGGATCCTACAGCTGAGCCTATGTCAGAGCCAAGCTGCCTAGAAGCAGTCAGAGGGAGTGTTTTAAAATAAAAATGTATATATAGGTGTTAAGCTTAATGTGCAAGCAGATGCAGTTAACATTTCAGGCTAAATACAAATCACCTAATTATTCAGCAGCCCAAAGAAGTGCTCACGTGTGCAGGGTTGGGGCTGGGTGTGTGTTTGTACCCAGTCAGTTCCTCTGCTGGGACAAAGGAAAGTGTTCTCAAAAAAAGGAAAAGTTGCTTTATTGTATCTTGTGTAAAGCCTCTCTGTGCTTATTTCCTGCTCGAGTTTTTCTGCCTCTCCATGCGCAGGAGATCTCAGGTGCATGAACTGATTTCCTGCATCTCCTGTAGGATCTTTGAATCTCTGGAGGTAAACCGGAATCCTGCCCAATCCCTTTTATAATGATGCTTTTTCCTGTCTCTGGCCTTCTTCAGGCCAGAATTTGCAAGGTCCATTACAACAGTTAGACAGTAAATCTGGAGATTCAGTATAGACAAAGCCATGCTTTAATATGACCTGGCTGGGGGCTGGGCTCCAAACAGGCTCTGGTTAACCAGAATATTAGGAGTCACACACTTTTCCCTTGCTGAGTATTTTTAAACACGCGGTATCCCTTAATTCACTGTCCAGCCACAGTCTTTCCTCTTGTTCTGCCTTAGCTGATTGCTGTGGCAACATGTATTACTTTGTGTGGAAGGCCAGAGCAGTATCTCCTTCAGACAGGACCCGGTGTTGCAATAGGATTAATCGGAGCCAGGCGCTGGCAGCTCTGGGCGTGTGTCTTAGGATGAGTTTCTTTCAGCAAGGGGTGATGAACAGAGAATTTTCCTGGGAGCCTGCTGCCCTGAACTGCTGGTGTGTTCTAGAACAAGCAGTTGCTAAATTAAAATCCCTTTGGTGAGAAGACTTTTCATGGTGCCTTACCTTGTGATTTAAACCTTTGGGAAGTGCTGCCATGATGGGCTCAGCGATGGCCTCTGCAGATCTGGGCAGCTGCAGAGCACAAGTAATGGGAACTGTGTTGTGGATCTCTAGATTCCTTTGGATCAGCTCTGAGTGACCAGGAGAGAGAGGAACTGGTGTGGAAAGCACCACATTACACCTCCAGATGATTTCTGCTGCTCTGAAAATAAGATGAAAAACATTTCTCTATGAAGTAACTACATAGCTCCTAGTAAACAGAGGACAACTGTGGGAGGAAAAGTATCATTATGACTTTTATTTAGAAGATCTCACTAAGTGAATTTACTGTAAGGGTTTGTTCTGATCAACTCTTTTTTTTTTTTTTCCTGGAATCTAAGAGTATTAACATATTTGTGTGTTAACATGGGGCTTTGAGCAACCTGGTCGAGTGGAAGGTGTCCCTGCCCACGGCAGAGGGTTGGAACGAGATGGTCTTTAAGGTCCTTTTGACACAAACCATTCTAGGATTCCATGTTTCAGTGCATTATGTACTAGTAAAGAAATTAAGAAATATGATTTTTGTTGGGTTTACATAGGAAATACCTAAGTGCTTTTTAACTGGTTTTTGAAGGATATTAACTAAGCAAATAATGGTGCAAACAACCTGCGGAGGTTTAAAGTGAAGCTCTCCTCAGGATTATGATAGGACTAGACAATGCATGGAAGTCTGCATTATGAAGGGACAGGACCTGATGACTCAAAAGGTTTCTTTCGGTTCTCTGCTGCTACATTTAACTGCGGGACAAGCTGACAGTTGGGATAAGTTGGGGCAAGTCCTGTTGACTCTGTCACAGTCACTTCACCAGCTTGCAGAAAGGTGTGTACTGTACGCAAAGGGACGTTCTGCAGGAAGGATTTGTGATGTTTCGTTTATTCTAAGAGTTAATATTAATAGCACGCGTATGTTGCAATCTGGGATTCGTCTGTTGGGTTTGCAAAATCCAGTTTCAGTTATTCTGAAAGGTTTTTTTATTATGCTGCTCATTCAGAGAATGGTTTAAGAAAAAATGTCCTGTAAAGACTTTCATTCTGTCACTGGGATGGTCTTGTTGGAAGGTTTCTGGCATTACAGGTGACTCATTGTAGTTCCTTCGGATTGTGCAGTGGGCCAGGGTGCACAGGAGTCTCTTGCACAGAGAGCCACGTCATGACATGGGGTGACAAAGGGTTAACACCAAAACCAAACCAGGCCAGGTGATGGCTGTGCAGGTTCCTTGTGCTTTAGGCCAGCCTTGTGTGACCTTCTGACACAGCCAGTGCCACACAGGTATGAACTTCTTGGGGACAGTCAGCATTACCTGCTCTTGTGCACGTTCCATCACTTCTAGCTGTATTTCTCACTGGAAGGCATAGCAGTGTTCTTATAATGTTGCTCCGATGCTCATAATCAATTAAACAGGATGTGGATGATCTGAGATAAGGTTTTGTTAAATATGCTTCGAAGCTACACTGTGGAATAGCAATCCCCCAACATACATTACAGTAAAATGAGTCATATTGCAATGTGACCATGAAATGCAGTTGTTTTGCTGTGTGGTCTTGCTTTCAGAATTGCACATTGTTCTGAAAGTACTTTGCACAGACATGGAGAGCAGCATATATAAGTGGGCTGCTGTGTAGTTTCTGCAAGAATTGAGCAGCTTTACTGTGGGGAATTTCAATTCTCAGTTTATCTGCAGAAAACTTGGACTCAAGGGGTATAAAAATGCTATTCTAAGTGGCATAATCCTCTTAATCCAGAGCTGAAGGACGTTCTTCTGGAAAGCTTAATTGTATTTCCATTTTCCTGCCTGCCTTGCTGTGTTTAGCTCTCTATTCGGGGGAATTATCAGCCATTTCATAGAAAGAATTTGTGGTTACGCACTGGCAGACCCTGCCATAAGGATTTTTAAGCTCTCAGCTTCTCATCAAAGCTGAACTGAGGAGGTTTCGAGTGGGTGGGTGAACTGCAAAGCGAGTGAAATACTTGGGAGGCCTGAGAGAAGTGCAGTACATTGTCATCCACGGGTTGAAGTTTAACTGGCTGGGAGCTGAACATTTTTGGGGTTGACAGTGGGGCTGTGTTTAACATCTTCAGGCCTAGACACTGGAAGAGGATGCACCCTGTTTTACAGGGGGCAGAAACTGGAGGGTAAGTGCTGGGCTGAGAGGAGCTTGCTGAGGTTCAGCAAGTGCAAAGGCAAATGCAAAATCCTGAGTAGGATAAACTCCATCATCTAATGGACTAAATGTCTGGACAGCATGAGTACAAGCTGGGAGTTGTGGTGACTAACCTCTGCCCTGCAGTGCCCGAGGGTGGCTGTGCACAGACGGGTGTCAGGGGAAATGTATCTCACTCCCTGAATGCAGTCCTGAGCCCCCACGGAGACCAGGGATATTCACAGGCTAAAGCGAGTGGAGTGCAGGGCTGATGGGAAGGCAGGGTCCGACTGCACAGGCGGAGGATGGGAGAACTGGGGCCTCTTAGCCTGAGGAGGAGAAAGCTCAGGAGGGATCTAATTGCAGTCTCCTGCCACCTAAAAGAAGGTCTTAGAAAGCAGGGAGCCAAACTCTGAGGGAGACAGAGACAGGACATGACATTGTGACAAATGGTCATAATTTGCAGCAGTGAGTTCTGGCTCTGCACAAGGGAAAGCATTTCTGTCCAGGGAGACCCTGGCATCTCCATCCTTGGAGGCCTTCAGGAGCAGCATGCAGCAGGCTCTGACTTTGAAACTGCCCCTGCCTGAGCAGGAGCTTGGTCCATGTGCCCCCCAGAGCGCTTCCAATCTCAGTTTTTCCTGGAATCTCTAATTCTGCCTATGTAGAGTCTTGCAAAACAGAGTCCCTGGCAGCACTTGAGCTTTTGAAGCCCATCTTCCTCTGGCGTCCTGTAGTTGGAGCTGCTGCCAGAGGAAGGAAGTTTGGGTGGTCACTGTTATGGGAACTGGCTCTTTTCACAGATACAATCCTCATCTGAACCCCTTCCTTCCCAACAGAAGGAGGGATCCTGCTTTCAGGCTGTCTTGAGGAGCTGTCCCACCTCTGTCCCTCCCTCTTCTGTGGGGCAGGAGCTGCCAGATTCTGCCCTGATCCTCTTGCTTTGTCTTTGGAGCAGCTCCCTTGTGCTGAGGATCCTGAGCTCTTACATCTCTCGCTGCAAGGCATTTCCACTCTGCCCAAACAGTTCAGGGGCTCTGCTCCACATCCTCTTCAGTTTTTTTCCCCAGCTGCATCTCCCAGGACTAGATGCAGTATTACAGTATTGGTCTCAGTGACAATCCAAGGCTGACCTTCCCCTATCAGCTTCCTTTTCCCTATCCTCATACATCCCAGGGCTCGCATTAGCCTGGCTCTGACAACAGTTACATTTTTGGCAGTAAGGGGGTCTGTTATTCCCTGCCCTTCTCTCTGTACCAGTGCTTATTCCCAGTCCCACACCTCTCTCTGTCCTCCTGAGCAGTGCCAATGCAGCTGCTTGTGGGGCTGAGCTATCAATGGTATTGATGCAATGAACATTTTCAAAAATAATTAAATTGAAATATTTTTGCAGGATTATTCTGGTCAGCTTGCCACCAAACAGTGAGGCGAGAGGGAGAGGGCTGTGGGGGAAGAGCTAGGTCTTGCCCAGCCGATGGCAGGCTGCTTTCCCAGCATGTGCCTCCCATTTCCCCATCCTCTGTCTTTCCCAAAGAGCAGAAAAGTTTCCAAACTTTTGGAAGAGTCCAAATGATGCTTTCTTGGGACTGATCCCATCTCCTCATGGGATTCCACCCCAGCTGGAGGACTACTGCTCCGTGCTGTAGTCAGGTCCTGTGGACATGTGGTCTGGAGCCAGCACAGTGGTGTGTTTCAGCTGAGGAAGCTATTTCCGGGAATTCAAATGTACCTGTACAGTTTCTGGTTCTTCTTCTGCACTGTTCTTTCTTTCCACGTGTGATCTGCAAATTCTATTAGCTGGATACGTTTGATAGTGCTGGATCTTTGATGAGGCCTAGAAGAGACCCAGAATGTCACTGACTAAAAATGAAAGATGTCATTGAATGATGACTCCCTTTCATGATGGCTTTTTGACCCATTTCCTGAGCTTTTTAATTTGTGCTTTATGGTTGTTGGATACTCCTTGGAGGGTCTGGGTTTTAAGAAACTAAATCCCTCATGTGGTAGTGAAGCCAGTGCTAGCGAAGACTCTTACAACCGTACAGTTACTTTTGTCAGACAGTGTTGGAGGTTAGGATTTTTCGGTTTTTTTTTCTTTCTCTCAGGGAATTTTCTCCCATTTGTTGCCTAGGAGATGATAACGACGATACTTAAGAGAAACAAAAGATGTGGCTGGGAGGAGGAGGAGGAGGAAGAAGGGTGCAGTTTGCCACTTGTCTCTGAGCTGGGGGGCTTTCTCTTGGGAAGTGCAGATACCTCGAGATTTTGGCTGGGGGGTGAGGGGCTGGGCTCAGCTCCGAGCTCTCTCTCGCACTCCAGAGTGGGACAGGTGTGGTTTTGGTGCCGGACTGTTGCTGCCCAGAGGATTTGCTGATACTGCGGAGTGTTTTTGTTCTTCACTGCGTCTGCTTATCATGGGTCAGCATCTGCTTGCAAGAGCAGCTGTTGAACTGGGACCTTTCCAACACTCCACCTCACTGGGAGGGGGATCCCGACCCCCTCCCACCTCCGGAGGGAGCGTCTCCCGGCTGCTTGCGGGAGCCCGGCTGCCGCTGCCCAGCCCCGCTGTTTCTGCTGCTGCTTCGGGCTTTTTGCTACACTCTAACCCGACACCCCCTGCCCACCCGGACACCCCACGGCTCCTGGCACGGCTCCGGAGTTTTTGCTACGCTTTGTTTGCCACCCCGGGTGTTCCCGCCTCTCCTGTTCCATCTGTTGCTCCGAGGTCCCTGCTACAGCCCATTTCGCCATCCGGAGGGGCACCGGGACCGGCTGCCCGCCGTGCGTTTGTAAAGGAAGCCCCGTTGCCATCTCTCCCGCCGTCCCGCCCGCCATTGCCGCCTGAGGGCTGAGCCCGCGCCACAGCGCCCCCTGCAGGCGCGGGGGAATCACCGCACCCGCCCTGCCCGGCCGTGGCCGGCTCTGCTCCGAAGGGGAGAGCGCCTGACGGCCGGGAGAGGCCGGCGCTGCCTCTGTGGCTTGGTTTGTTCCTTGTTCCTGCCGTTGTTGCTGTTTGTTTGCCGTGTTATGTATATACATATTCTAGTAAAGAACTGTTATTCCTTTTCCCATATCTTTGCCTGAAAAACCCCCTAATTTCAAAGTGATAATGATTCAGAGAGAAGGGGGTCACATTTCCCATTCCAAGGGAGGTTCCCGCCTTCCTTGGCAGGCACCTGTTTTTTCAGACGTAGACAGACGGATCTGTAGCTAGGGAGTAAAATAGGACTTAAGAGTTCGTAAAATGATGTTGGTGTGGAACCAGTTTTTTTAGCCAGATCCTTATCAGCTCTGAAGAGCATTCGTGTGGGTTCTTGGTTTCAGGTCATCAACCAAAGTCATCCAGATGGGTTGATTTGTGGGGCTTAAATGTTATTTCCATACAGGGATTTTGGTCCAAGGGAATCTCTACTGCTTTAAGTATTCACTAAAACAAAACCAAGAGTGGAGCAGAGATCTCTTCTGGTAGTTCTGTCAGTACTTCTGCCCTGCAAAAAAACCTGCACACTGGTTAGAGCTGAGCTGTTTTCTGGACCATTGTGGCGCTTGTGAATTATAATTATTTTTGAGCTGTAATTATTAATGCCTTTGAGCAACACTTAGAAATCCTCTTCTTTTCTATATCCTCTACAATACCATCCAGCCTAATAGAATTCAAAGAAGAATTTGAACGTTTTTTTCTTCATTTAGTTTGAGTTACTGTTTAATTTGTTCCAAATTAATAACCTGTATTATTTTCTGTTTATTTTCTCTCTGTGTCTGAAAGCATTTCTTCTTGCAGCCTTTTTATTGTCATTGGATCAAGAAAGAATTATTTAGGCAATGTCGCAAATACACATTTTATAAATAGCAATAAAATTT
This sequence comes from Eulacestoma nigropectus, assembly GCA_013397775.1. Lineage (NCBI taxonomy): Eukaryota > Metazoa > Chordata > Aves > Passeriformes > Eulacestoma > Eulacestoma nigropectus. The sequence goes on along the minus strand of VZTE01005470.1, from coordinate 424,562 downwards.
TGAAACATTCAAAAGAAGGACATCAATATTCTGAAGCTTCCTCATTTTCTTCTTAAAAAAAATTCAGGAAAATCAAGTGTTTCTGGGCACTCGAGAAACAGCTTGTTTCTGTCACCATTACAAGCCCATTGGGGAGAAGAAATTTGAAGTAAGTTTCTGGACATTATTGGTTATATATGGCAAGTACAGACATAGACTTTGAAAGGAGTGCTGAAACGAAATGAAAAGGCAGTTTATCTCTTCATAGACGTCCAATTTCATAATTACTAGAAGGTGCAGGTAAATGTTAGTTACAAATAATCTCTCTTCAATGTCTACAACTATTTTCGTTCTTTTTAATCCCAGTTCTCAGAAGAATTTGGCATACTTTGTGCTGAGATTGGAGAATGTGTTTCAGTGGGTTTTATCTTGTTGGGTTTGTGCTTTCATGCACAGTGTAATACATTTTTTTCTTTATTGCTTCCTTCTCCCTGTGTCAACATGAGCTCACCAAAACCCAACTGGAGTGCTGGTTGTGCTGGTTGCTGGTGTTGTGAGCGTTGCCAGGGCAGTGCTCCGTGCGGATACGGTGTTGTGCTTTTGCTTCAAGGCAGAGTTGCCAAAGTAATCCCAAGTTACGGTATCAGGTTTAAGTAAGATGATGTATATTATTTGTCCGTTACCATGGAGACCACGGTGCACGGGCAAGAATGAGCACACAGATTGTCCACACTCAGACTGAACTTCCAGAGCAGGTCAGGCAGCACTGGAACAGGATAACAGGAATCCAGTTACCTCAGAACCGAGGGTCTCATTCTTTCCATGGCCAGAGGAAAAAGGGATAGACAGCACTAGGACAGAGAGCTCAGGGGAAAAAAAGATGGCTTGGTGCTTCTCTGCGGCCGCTGGTACCAGAGGGAGCCGGATGTTGCTGGTGATATTACCTGGCTTTGTTTGCCAAAGGAAGTGTCTGCTCTCTCTCTGTGGGAGCTCTTTCTCTTGCAGGGCTCCCTTCAGCAGCAGCAGCTTGGCTTTCCTGAAGCTGGCAGCACGGACACATTTCATCTTTTTCTTTCAGCCCCTCCTGCCTGACAAACTCCTTGCTCCTGTCAGTGCTTAAGGTGCTGTTGGGATTTTTTCTGCTGGGTGATGAAGCAGCAGATCTGGAGTCCATTGGTAATTAATGAGCCTGACAGGGTCTCAGCTGAACACGATGGATGAGCGCAGGTCTGTGTGCAGGTGAAGTGGCAAATGGTAGTGGTGGAACCATAGCTGGGGCAGGGAAAGCAGCAGAAAGTTAAAGAAAAAACCCAAAGCAGCTTTGTATGTAGAGATTTGGGAATTGGTACAGCTCCTTTGTGTCTCTGGGGGCTGATGGGCCGTGCAGCTGGGCAGTCCCATCCCCGTGGATACTCTCAGGCAGCTGCTTAAACCACATCAGTGGCCAAATAGGGCTTTTAAACTGCCCTGCCCTTCCTCCACCTCCCTGCCAGCGCCATGCCAAGGCATCCTGCAGGTACAGAGGCTGAAAGGTGCAATATAAGGCAAAACCTGAAGCCTCATTCAAGGTACGGAGGGAACCTTCTTGGCAGATGAAGGACTAGTGAGATAATGGAGCATGGCATGGATTAGTTGTTGCACTAAAGGGCTGTGCCGTGCCTCGGTGAGCTTTGCTGATACCTTAGAGTTGGACACTGTCCCACTTGTATTTTCAAAATGCTGATCGTTTAATGTGTGGCTTCTTTTAGGGTATTAGCAATTTTGTTTATGGAGCTGGATAAGCAGAAAAAAGGCAAGACTTTTAGAGAACGAAGCTGTGTTAGGTGCTGAAATATAGATAAAAGTACTGGATATAACAAAGTGGATTGTAGAGCTCTGAATGTAATTATGTAATCATAGAATCGCAGATTTTAAGGGACATTAAAGCCCATCTGGTTCCACCTCCTGCCATGGGCATGGACACTTTTCTTTAGACCAGGCTGCTCCAAGCCCTCTCCAACCTGGCCTTAGACACTTCAGGGATGGGGCAGCCACAGCTTCTCTGGGCAGCCTGTGGCAGGGCCTCAGCACCGTCCCAGGGAAGAATATCTTCCTAATATCCCATCTAACCCTGTGCTCTGTCGGTGTGAAGCCTTCTCCCCCACCCTTGTCCAAAGTCCCTCTCCAGCTCTCTTTGGAGCCCCTTTAGGGGCCCTAATGTCTCCCCAGACCCTTCCCTTGCCTAGACTGAAGAACCCCAGCTCTCTCAGTTGGGGTTCAGAGGAGAGGTGCTCAAGCCCACAGAGCATCTCCATGGCCTCCTGCACCCACTCCAACAGGTCCACAGTGGTTCAGTTTTGATATAGAAAAGGTATCTATTTTCTGCTAGTGGAGTAATGCACTAAAAAGTAATTGCTCTTAATAACTTGTAGGTTTGAAATATTGATAAAAGTAATGACAGGTTTGAGTATCAAGGACCTCCACACACATCAGAGAAACCTGATAGTGATTTTAAAGATGCAAATGAGAATTTTCTTGATACCGAGACTCAGAGTTGACCTAAAATAATATTAACACATAGAATGTGTGTTCAAAGAATACTGCAGGGTTCTTTGAGTACCTGGGCTGTGGTTCAGCGTTGTGATCTAGCACCCATCCTCCATATCAAGAAGTAGATTATTTTTCATCTTGTGCTGGACACAGAGTGTGACAGGAGACAAGATGTGGCTCAGTGGAATCAGGATCTAGTCTTGCAGAGAACAAGTTTCACCAGTCTTGTGGCAGGTTTCAGAAAATGCATTGAGCCAGGGGTTTATTAGCTGAAAGCTGTGCACTCTGTGACTACATCTGTTGAATGAGACGGGGTTTACAGTAAAGCCTTGGTAAAACCACTAGTTTGAACCCTGGCACTGATAAGTTGCTGGCCTTTTGTTGCAATTGTGCTATAGGTCTGTGTTAGTTCCAGGATAAACAAGGTTGGAAGTGAACCCTAACACCATGAGCTGGGAGAGGCCGTTTCCCTGCTAAGTGATGCAAGAAAATTACTTGGTTCTTCCTCCTGAATGTCTGATTCCGTTGTCACAGGGATGGTGGTGAAGGCTGTGTGTGTCTTCCTGCTTGCCCTTCTCTTCTCTTGCTGTGATGTGCTGAGAAATGTGACCAAAGCTCTGAAATTGTTGTGGACATGGGTTAGATCTTAATCAGAATGAATTATATACCTCTGGTGGGGAGAGCTAAGAGTTGGATTTTGCACAGTCACCGAGGAGCCATAAAACCTTCAGCATCAAATGCTGTATTTGAAAAGGAGTGTGTATATAAGGCACAGAATCACTCGGAGCTGTTACATTTATGAGGTACAAACTGATTTAATAAATCCTTATGCTGGAAAAACAGCTGCTCTTCATAGGAACTGTGTTACCCAGAGCAGGGCCTTGTCTTAGATGGCTGGGCAGTGTCACTCTCCCAGTTACCCAGTCCTCATTGTGGCTGTGCCATGTACAAGTAGTTCCATTTAGCCCAGATAGTCCTCGGTAGCAGAGGTCTCATTGTTCAGGCATTCTTTAAGTTAGATCAGATAACAAAAATGACCTGTAAGCAGATATTTTCCATCTAGAATGTTTCTGGTATTGGTGTCCTTCACCACAGTATTCCTGTTGACCAGAGCCACTGGAATGCAAACCGGGTGCTGGCTGACAGTGGATCTGGCTGTTCTTTCCCGGTGTGTGTGCCACTGCTGCAGCCTTTATCTGTACAGAAGGAAGCACTTGTGTCTGGGGGAGCTGCGAAACATCAGCTGCAAGCGCAGAAAATAATCAGCCATTTCCAAGCAGTGCTTTTCAGCCACCCAAGGTGTCTCTTCTTTACTAAAGCAAAGAGAATTGAAGTAGATAATAAACCTTCCATATATCAAAGTGAAAATGAATTTTTGAATGCAGACAGACATTTTGAGATTCTGAAAAGCATCTGCCACAGGCAGAACATCCTTTCCTTGACCCTTTTTCTTAGATGCAGGTTCCCCTTCAGCCTCTCAAACACAAGCACTGTGGTCACTATAAAAGTATAGAGTTACAGTTCAGGGAATCCAAATTCCATTTTTTTTTTCCTGTGTTGCTGCAGGATCGCTGTACAATGGGGCTTATTGAACGTCCCTCTGTCTCAGCTTACTCTTAGCTAAATGTTTTGTTAACTGAGCCTAACTAAGCAGATCTTTAAACAGCAGGGCTGCGGAAGAATAATGGGCTATACCTGGTTCAGTGGGTTTCCATGAATGGAAATACATCGTAGAGATTAAAATCTGACAAAAGGATCTGGTGTTGGAAGTGATCCAGCGTCACTGACTCTGCTGCTGCTGGTTTAAATCACAGTAAATTGGGCGGGTGCTCCGTAAGTTTTGCAACCTGCCTTTCTCTTGTTTCTGTAAATTCCTTTGGATGTGCCAATTGCAATTGAGACATTTTGATAATGGGCTAATGCGGAGAAATGAAACAAAATTCACGGCAATGCTGATTTCCTTTACCTTCAGCTGGCTTTCAGGTTGGCTTTCTGTTATCCTTAAGACTCTCTTCAGGAGTTCTTAAACATACAGAGCTCGCAAGGAGGTGAGTTGCAGCAAGAAGAAAAATCTCCCCCTGCATGGAAGGGCTACTCAGGTGTGCTGGGGTGGAGCTGCTTTGCCGATATAAAAAGAGCATTTCTCTCAGTTCTATTTCCAAACACGAGGTGGAGAGATGCTGTTCTGCAGCAGATGCTCAGACTTGCATTCAGCAGGACATTTCTCTAATACCGTGTTAGTTTCCAAGAAGTTTCAGAGAAGTTTCCTTCCTTCCAGCTTAGATGGTAAAATAGCATCTGACAGTTGGGGCTTTTACTGTGCCCCAGAACCAGAGATCAGATGGTGCTGAATGAGCTTTACAGTGTGGGGCTGAATGCAGGATGTATGGGGCCTGAGTGGGATACTGTAGCATAGTGAAAACACTGGAGGAGGGCTCTTCCACTGGCTTTCAAACTTGTGGTGAAACAGCCTGTTTGTTGCCAGTGAGCCCTTCCCTGCATGGTGTCAAAAGGACAGACGGGAATTCTTCGAGCTGTGCTCCAGCCTGGAATTTCTTTTAGGCAGCTAATGTCAATCCTACATTAACTTTTACAAATGGATGCTGCAGGTTTTCTTCTGTGCAGAATACCCATCCCAAGTAGAGTTTTGTGAGAAATTACAGTTTTCCCTTTCAGATTTTGTACTTGTGGCTGAGATCTCATTAGAGATACAGTTGTTCAGATTATCCTGCATAATAGCTAAGTACAATATCCCATTCACCCCCTTTAAAGTCTAATCCAGGAGACAAGTCTGTTGTGTCAGCCTGGTGCTGTGGGGTTTGTTCTTTCTTTTTCATTACTGCCTTTCCCCAGGAGAAAAACAAATGGCTTATCTACTTTTAAGCCTTATTCCTAGACAGATATGGCAGGATACTTCTTCACTGCTTTCGGCCAGCCACATTTTAAGAAAGGATGATACAGCTTTCCAGGGTAATGACTGCACAGACAAGTAGCACCGAGTCTGTGTTGTCATTTAATTTTGTTACATTGAAGCCTTCATTTGGTTTAATAAAGTACTTCAATAGAGCTGTATTCCTTAAAATAGACCTGCTTCGTTCCTTGAACCTGATGTAGTTGTATTTAAAATATAAAGTATTAACTGGAACAAATTGGTACAATTTTGAGTGTGAACTAAGATGATGCATGTGATTGGAAAGTTTTTACTGCTAATCTGCCGAGGTTCTTTTTAAAGCTCACAGGCTTCATGTGACACTCACAGAACCAGGCCTTGTTGTGAAATTTCTTCTGATATTGTTTTAAATCATAAGGTGAAGAAAATGAAGTACCCCCAAGCGTAACTCCCATCTCCTCGAGAGACACTTGCAGTGTGGTTTTGTGAGAGCCTCTTGCACCTGGTACTCCTGTCTGTGAGCAGGGGCTGAGCTGGTCCCAGCGTTCCTGAGCCAGGCTCCCAGGCACCACCTCTGCTTGGAAATGGTCCTGCTTTGCAGCAGTGGGGAGAGTCTGGGCTTATGCTGGGGATCCCAGCATGACAGGCGTGTGGTGGATGGATCGAAGGGAGGCTGGGCTGCACCCGGTGTCTGTGGTCGCTGTCAGTGCTCGCTCAAAGCAAGCGGGGGAGGCTCGCCTTTGGAGGGGTGCAGGACCCTCACTTCAGCTTGAAATTACCAAGCAAATCCATCACCAGTGAAACAGAAAGTTATGGCACCTGCTTCAAAGAATGAGAAAGGAAAGCAGTGCATACTTTCTTCATTGGCTTTTTCTTTCTTTTTTTTTTTTTCTTCTTTTACATTGAGGCAAGAACTAGAGAGGACGAAATGTAGAGTGAGGAGATTAGAGAGTACTGACTACATTGTTAGTGTGGTGGAACAATGTATTTTTGGAGTGTTCATGCAGTGCTAGGTAGAGAAGGGAAGTGGGAAGCTAGGAAAGAGATCCCCTGCTCGGTTTGGCATTGTGGTGGTGCTGGAAATCAGAAATGAAGTAATAGGATTTCACTATCTGGATCAGCCTCTGGCTGTCTGCAATATGTTCAGGAAATCACATCTCTGCTTCCATTTCCTTGGCTGTCAAATGAACACAGCGATAACTGCCTCCTCTGAGTGCTCAGGCTGCATTAGAGCAATAAAACATTTGGGAGGAAGGAGTCATAGGTGTGATTTATGAATCCAGCAAGGTCTGGCAGAACTGCCTGTAAGCAGCTAAAGAAATCACGGAATGAGGGAAGGATCTTCTGAAGCTGAGCAGATGCCGATGCTCGGTGCACTGTCCGTGCCCACGATTGCCTGAGGAAGTGAAGCAAATCTTTCCAGCCCTGTCTGAACAGGGGGCAGCTAAACCAAAGTGGTTTTGTTTCTCACCTTCCACGTATCACCCCACTACAGTGAGTCCTTCAAGCATTTGGTGCCATTGGGTTTTTTCAGGCAGAGGTTTTTGCTTGTTCATTTCTTCTGTGTGGATGTTTTATTAAGATGCTCTGTGTGGGTTTTTCCCTACATACAACTACCTGTATGATTTTATAGTTGAAGATAATAAAATAAAACAACTCAATGAGATAAGATATTGAGATAAACAATTATGAGGAATGTTTATATACTGTAAGAGTCTCCTAAATTTGATAACCATCAGTTCAAGCCAATATACCCTATGGTGCTAAAGAAAGAAAAAAGGAATCAATACTGCAGAAGCTTTTACAGAGAATTTATGAGCACTTTATTCAGGATCAGTCCATGAAGACTGAAGCATAGCTAGCACTATGCACTTACTTATGAAAATGCTTACTGAGAAGTCCCTTGTTGAATGCACAAAGTGTTTCGGGGAACTAAATTGGAAAATATGGAAATGGGCTTTTAAATTTTTTTTTCCATTTATTAGTGTATACTCAGAAGAAGAAAGTGCTGTAATAAATTATCAAACTCCTTTGAGAAATGTGGCTGAATAGACAGTAACAGTGTAGTCCCTGCCAAAGTTCTTGGGCATACCTGCTCCAGTTTCTATTTTACGAGGTAAGTAGATTAGTATGGACTGGTTTCTGGTACGAGTTCTCTCCCAGCCCCTTAAGATAGACTTTCACTTTATTTAGGTACTACTTCCCAGTTAAGACAAGGTTTGTAGCATAAACAGATACTAACATACATCAGTCACTATGACCTTTCGAAGAACAGGAAGCTGTTTTCTGTGGCACGCCTGATGCTTGCATGATCTGATGTCTGTTTCAGGTGTTATTTACTGTCAGTATTCCTAAGAAAGCGTTGCTGTGCTGTTTGCTTGCTAGAGAGTGTGCCAGGCACACGCGCTGTCCCTCAGCCCAGGCCACGGCCAAGGATGGCTCCTGTGGTGATGAACGAGGGAGCCGATGCCTCGCAAGGCCCCAGAGGACCCACACGTGGTCGTGCTCACAGCTGTGAATGAAAATACAAGCAAGTGAGGAGACCACATTGATAGGAAGGGTTGATGGAATGAATTACCAGGCATTAAGAAAGGGTTGATAGTTGTGAGTGGAGGAAGCCCCCAACACCCAGTGCCAGGCTAAGGCGAGCAGCACTGCTCACGTCAGCATGGGTGGGTAAAGGGTTGTGACTGGGCAATTTTTACCTTTGCTTTCCACTCTTATCTCCTTATTTACACACACACACACACAAAATCTATCTTACATCTCTTGTTCCTTCAGATGGCAGGATTCTTACTGAAGCACTCGTGTGATTGCGTGGATGGGAATCTTGTCTCTCTCCCTGTATAGTGAAACTTAGTTCTTATAGGCACTTTAAAGGTTTCAATCAAAAGCATCAAGAATCAGGAAAATCTTTGGTTGAACAGGTCATCATCTAAGTTACACCTGTCTTGTGCCTTTTTGCCATGCTGCACCCCAAAATCTCCCTCATATTTATCTTTATTTCCTGGTGGTTGCATATTGGAGCACGAAACTCCACAGCAGAACCTGAGAACTGTTTTTGGAGGGTGTCCTTGTAACACCCCAGCTGGGGAGCCTTGATCTGGTTCTCTGAATGAAAGCCCAGTAATCCTGGTGACAGGATGAGATGGATCAGGCTTCGGACGTGTGATGGGTTTGTTTCATTTAAAACACTATGGTGAAATGATTTCTTATTCTTACAACTATTAAGTAGCCTCAGCAGTTTCAGGCTGCAGCCGAGACAAAGCTGGCTGGGTTTGTGTTGGGAGGATTGTTCAGTTGAAATGTATAAAAGCATCTCTGACTGAGTCATTTTCATTTCACGGTGTTTTGCTCTGTTAAGTGTCATCAAAGTGAAAATTTCTTGAATGTTTGGTCAGTGTTCTCCTTGTTTGCTTTATGGGGGTTGATTTCAGATTCCATCAGTAGATGTGGGAATTTATGAATGCTTTGCAGATCATGGGTTTCATGTTTGCTGCTTGCACCCTCTCTCTGCAGCAACACTGAGCACTTCCTTGGTCCCTTTGGGTACTGCAGAGCAAAGAGGTATTGGGCTGAAAACAAGAGAAAACAACACCAAAGCTACACAGAAGCTCCTATCTCTGCTCATTGGCAGTAGTTTTTTGCCCTAAGGCAAGGTGACAGTGGCATGTCCTCACACCAGGAGGCAGCTGAACATGATCAATATAGGCAATAGGAATATCTGAGTGACAGATCCAGGGAAAGCCTGTGTTTATACTCATGGTGGTACATGGCGTTAGGGATCTCTCCAACTGCCAGCAGGTGACCTGAGTAATGCTGTCAGAGGTCTCCAGGGAGAGATGGGAGCACTGCATGCCCAACTAAAAGGTGAAGGGAAAGCAGAGGATCTCCACACTTTGTTTAAAAGAGCACAGGTTCCTTCTGATCAGTGTTTGAAGGGGAAGCGTTCCCAGGATCAAGCAGCTTGGGTTTTGCCCTTTCTGCATGGCTGTTTACCAAATTTGTTTGTGATTTCTCTGAGCCACCTCACTGTTCTCTTGCACTGCAGCATCTCCACCTGTGCCTAGGAGGGCTCTGGTGCCAGACTTCATGAGGGCATTGGTCACAGGCTGTAATTTAGACATTAATACTCTCTCAGCAATAAAAACCATTACTTGGATCTCCTCCAGGGAATTGTCCAGTCCTTTTGTATGAGCACTCCTTTGTTCTCATCTCACTTTTAACAGCTGTCTTGCTAAAGCATTGTTTCAGTGAATTATATGTATCAAAGTGTGTGTTCCTCTTTCCTGTTCTCCCTCTTGTTTGTGCTTTTTTTCTTCTTGATAGTCTTATTAAAATGTCTCCACTTCTGTTTCCCTTTAAATGTTTGAATGATTAGCAGCAGTGGGCACAGAAAGATTTCTGTCGATGTGAGCTGTATTGGTAAGTGTTTGACATGGCTTAATGAGTAGGGAAGGGGGGACAGTGGGGCGAGACTTTATTCAGCAGCAGCTTTCCAGCACTTCCTCAGTCTCCCGTTTGTAGGGAGAGCTTTCAGTCAGCTTTTCCAGTGTTCCTCTGATTTTTAAATGCATGTTTCCCAAATCTATCCCACAGGTGCCAACAAAAAAGCTGAAGAAATATGAGAGAGAGTACCAAACAATGCGAGAGAGCCAGCTGCAGCAGGAAGATCCTATGGACAGATATAAGGTAGGGAGATGCTGTATGGGAACTTGTTCCACTGGTGACTCCCACGAGGAGTGACCTGTCTCCAGCAGTTAAGCTGAGGTGTGTGTACCATGCTCACCTCCCTGGGATATGCCAGTGCAGACCTTAGAGAAGTGAAGTGCAAGGAGAAACTCATCCCCTTTCTTGAATAAGCACTTTAAACCTTTGGACTTAGTCTTTTTTTCCAAGAATATTTCAATCACAATTTGTAACTCTTAAGACATCTGCAAGTAGCCACATATAATATTTTTCTTCTTTCAGTTTATATGTTTGTAGGTAACTCTCCTGCTGTTGCACTTTTACGGGAGATCTTCATGAGCCGCAGAAACAAAGGGTGATTCAGCTACAGACACAAAAAGGAGAAAACACACATTGTTCTAGTGCAAGCTGTGTGCAGAGGCATCCACAGAGACTTTGGAAGATGAACTCTTCCTTGGCTGATACGATCCTTATTATTCATTCCTGTTTATACCAAGTGTTAGTAATTTTTTGTTAAGATAATACCTACTATGGTGGGACCCAGAGCTCCCCTGGGGTCCTGAGGTACTGCTGCAATACAGTTAATAGTGATGGATATTCTTTAAAGGAGCAGAGAAATAAGCTTCAGTTGTTAATATCATAGCTTGATAGTTCACCAAAAAAGAACAGTTCTTCAATTTTGGGTCAGCTTTGCTTATCTTTACAATGTATTTGCTTTCGTTGTCACAGCTACGTTCTGTTGCCATAGATTTTGTGTGCTGGAGGCTCTGCCTCTGGGCGCAGACTTCACTGAGTGCTCAGGATCCGGTTATTCCTCACTCTGTTTTAACAATTCAGTTTTGTCTAGGTGAAGCTGCCAGAGGTGAAGCACTTTACTGCCCACTGCCCAGGATAGCTGGGAACTGACGTTTCTTACATATCCTTGTACTGTTTTCCTGCTGTTCTTCATTGTGCCTTAATATGTTAAGTGACATTGTGGTTGTTACGGAGCCTCCCAGGGGTGTGGAGTGGTGAATGATCACTCAGAGGGCGACAGGCTTCACACGGTCTGTGAACATAAGAAAAGTGCACCACGTTCAGAAAACCAGAGTATGGAAATCTCTAGTGAGAGAGTGTGCCTTAATTCATAAATGTGACAAAGTAGACTTACAGGTACAAAGTCAAACTGACTCTTTTATTTTAAAAAAGCATTTATCTGTGAGAAAATTATATTTTAAGTGTAGGTTTTTTGCTGTCAAAGGATGGAGATTTTATTGTTTGTGAGACTTAAGAGTGCTGTAGCTGCTGAGAGCCAATAGCAAGTATGGCATGTTTAGAAAAAACCACAGCTTGCTGCTGATTAACTTTTAAGTATTTTTCTAGTGGTTCATTTATAGTACTGTGGAATTAAAATAATGCTTAGAAAACAAATAAGGGTTCTTTAAAGCTTGGTGGAAGCACATTAACTAGTTAATCCTGGTCAATGGACGGTGAAGAACATTATCCCAAGCTGCAAATGAGGATATGGAAAGTAACTCTTGGGCCACTGTTGATGTGAGTCACTGTCACAGTCAAGATCACAGCCCAGGGTTTTGGCTTGTGCTTCTGAAACTCACTGTGGATTTTTTCATTAAGCTGGATTGGGTCTGATCCTCTTAAGGATGCTGTGATTAGAGAGTCCCTGTACATCAAAGTTTGGACACATTCTTCAGTTGATGGGTGTCATGGAAAAATGCTTGTAAGTGTTCTTTGTTCTTTGTCTTGCTTGTTAGGTTTTACTGATATGTGAAGTTGAGGAATTGACATTTCAGGAGTGTTTCCAAAGGGCAGCAAGAAAATGTCAGTTGTGTGGATGTTCCCCGGCAGCATGTGGAGAGCCAGCCTTGCTTTTTGCTTGTCCTTTAAGAGAGCACTCTGCAGCCTGCGTGGTCAGAGATGCATTTCATGTGGGCAGCACCTGTGCAGGGCTTCCACCAGCCAGGCTTGGCTTGGCAAAGGACAGAAGCCAGTCTTGCCTCCGAGCACAGCACTGCTGTCAGCTCCTGCTCCGTGGGTTGTGCCCCACCGCCCTACCATGTTGTATTTTTACAGTTTCTCTTCCCAAAACAAAGTGAGGCTTTTGCTGCCTAGGAAGGAGATGTTTCTTGGTCGGGATCACTGGAGTAGAGATCCCTGCAGAATGTTCCTCGTATGGGTCAAGAAGAAAAAGACCTTTCAGTCAGTTGATAGTTTTTAGCTATAGTTTTTAGAGTTTTTGTTACCAGCAGAAATTTGTCAGGCCCACAGAGACACAGGCACTTGTGAGCTGCAGTGATGAAGGATGTCTGAGTAAGACACCTCCCTGTGACACAGCCCTCAGAGGAAATGCCTTGATGGTCTCTTGAGAGAGAGGGAGACGGGCTGGTTTTGCAGTGTCTGGCCCAGTAACCAGTCGTGTTTGCCTGACAGGTTAAATTGATGTGCTCCAATAAACTGCGGTAAACACGCAGGAGCTCCTGCCCAGCACATATTTTACATGTTGTGATTTGACTTACCAAAAGAACAGTATTAAAGAGCCATTATTTTTGGTGTTTGTTTCATTCTGTATTTACAAGTATTACTTAGGAAAAGTGCAAGTTTTTCTGGACATATTTTCACTTTATTTTCCATTGCTTATAGCAAATGATCACATTTTTGTCAGATTTTTAAAAGGTGCAAAAGTGAAATCTGTTCTAAATCGCTGTTTGTCACCGAATTTCATACGTTTTAGTTAAAATAAATTACAAATCGCCTATGGAAGCCAGGAAGAAAAGTGAGTTGTATGTGCAGAAAAAATAGTAATATAGTTCAGGTTGATGTTTTTCTAAATAGTATGGAGTTTTATTATGGAGTTTTATTTCTGTGTTTGAGAACACCTCATGTAACAAGATTTGGGTTGACTTGATGAGAAATTTCCAGAACTGAGCTGGGGAGTTGATTTAAAATAAAGAGGATATAGTCGTACAAAGAAAGGCTGGAGTTTTGCGAGCAGATGCTGCTGTTCTGTTCCACCATTTCCTCTGTCGACCTCTTTGTGCAATGGAGAAGTTGTGTGAATAAACATGTGATTTGGACATAATAGCCTTCTCTGTAACAGCCTTCTCTGTGTTTGAAGGGGAAGCAAAAATTAATACACTGGTCATTTTTTTCAGTCATGGCAACTGAATGTTAACCATCATGAGGAAAATCACGATGACCACTTGTGGGACATTGTCTGTTGTTTTTTTAAAAATTATGCTGGGGCACTTTGGGGAATGCTTCTCCAGAGTCACCAAACAGAAAACACAACTACCTCCAGGAGCCTCTGTGTTGCTTACCATGAGAGGCTTTCCTGGATTGCTTGCTGTAAAAGCTTTTTGGGTTTCCAGATGGAGGTTCAAAGGATTTTCCTTTGGAGCTCCTCCAGTATCAAAAGCCCTTTCCATTGGGTTTTTGAAGACCTCAGTTTGCTCACATCCAGAAAGTGAATTTTAATCAGTGTTTTCATTCCATCATTGAGGTTCTGGTCACACTCAGAGGTCTCAGGTTTGGATACCGTGATTTAACCCAGCTGGCAACTCAGGCAGCCGCTTGCTCACTCCGCCACAAATGGGTGGGGGAGAAAACCACCAGAGTAATAGTGACAAAACGCATGGGTTGAGATGAAGACAGTTCAGTAGGTAAAGCAAAAGCCGTGTGCTCAAGCAAAGCAAACCAGGGAACTCAGCCACCCCTTCCCACGGGCAGGTAGTTGTTCAGCCATCTCCAGGAGAGCAGGGCTCCATCACACATAACAGTGACTTGAGAAGACAAATGCCATCACTCCAAAGGTCCCCCCTTCTTTCTTCTTCTCCCTGCTTTACGTAGTCAGCATGATGCCATATGGTCTGGAATATCCCTTGGGGTCAGTGGGGATCAGCTGTCCCAGCCGTGTCTCCCCCCAGCCCTCTCACTGGTGAGGAGGTACACGAAGCAGAAAAGGCCTTGGCTCTGTGCAAGCCCTGCTCAGCAATAACCAAACCATTTGTGTCCTGTCAACAACTTTTCCAGCACAAACCCAAACCATACTAACCACCATGAAGAAAACTAACTCTGCCCCAGCCAAACACCGCACAGAGTGTTGCTGCACAGAAACAGAATTGCTTAACAAGGTTGGTGACTCATTACGCCCCACTTGAGTACAGCACAGAGAGGATGCATCATGGCCACTAATCTCCTCAGGAATTGCTCCTTGGTGCAGCCTGCAAGGGAGCAGAGGGTGGAGTTTAGCCTTTCATCCTTCCTGAACTGAGCCTTGCCTACTGCTTTCAAGTTTGCCGTCTTCTTTCCATCCAGTGTGTGATGGCAGCGGGACTGTATCTCTCTAAAACTCATAACAAAAAACACGATGAAGAATAAGCAACTTTTTTTTTTTTTGTATTAGAAATTTCTTTATATCCTGTTTTCACTGTCTTTACACCAATGGTTGAAAGCAGTATTTGGTCTGTGACTTTACAGGAGGTAAGTTAATTTGTGTTTGTGTGTATCAGCGTTGTTTGTCCTCTTTGGAAATGCAGTATCCTCCTTTTAAAAGCTACCCTGAGTTCAGCAGCCACCTTTTGTAACCAGGAGGAGGAATTTGGGAAAGAGGGATCTGTTATTGTACTGACTGTAGAAACTGAGCACTGCTGAGGAGAAGGAAATGGTTGTCATAGTAAATTTAGTGTTGTGTAGAGGAGGCAGGAAGCTGTCTGTTTACACTAGGGACAACGAGCAGGTCTGACTGGTTGGCTGATGCCAGTTACAAAATGCTGCCTGTGATGCTGAGTCCTGCTGTAACAGACCAGCTCCATCTGTTGAACTTTGTCATTGCAAGCATATTTCATAAAACTCTAAATATTTCAGAGCCTATGGAAATGGTTTGCTACACGTGAAAAGCACTGTTTGCTCTGTCTTTACTGTGTCCCGTTAGTTTTTATTTAGACTTAGGCAGACTTAAGAGTTTCCTCCTGAGAAGGGAGGCAGTTTTACACTGCTAGACCTGGGGGGAGGAGCTGGAAAAGACAAACCAGCTAATTGGGCACACTGCCCTGGGTGGAGGAAGAGGAAAGGTGGCCCTGTGAGAACCTCTCAGCTGGACATTAGGAGTGTGGTGAATGAGCTAAAAACATCTTTTAGCAATTGACTGGATGCCCAAGGTAAGAGCTCTTTAACTCACTGCCATGTAAATTCTAGTTTAAGAGGAGGATAGCGCATTTCCAAGCACGGAGCTTGCTTACCCACTCGTCTGTGAATGCAAAGCAGGAACTCTCAACTTCGCACTGTGTGCCTTGCTTTGCAGACACTGAAGCTTTTGGCAAAGACATAGCAAAAATGGTAAAGCCAGCTTGGTTATTTTGTGAAAGTCATAAGAATTTGCTGCTTTCTTCTTCTAAGCAACATCTCTATGAAAAGGTATTGGTGCTGCAGCACCTGCTCCTACTCAGGTCTCAAGTTTTAGGTGAACTCAGGTCACTTTCTGACAGCCGGCAGAGCCGTGTCTATAAAAATCAACATTTCTAAGATGGTCTGAACAGAATACAGGAATAAATATGTGGTAGAGATTATTATTAGTGTTATTATTATTGACTGCAATTTGGTTTTACACTTTAAAGCTTATGTTTACAGAAAAGTTTCACTTTAATTTTTAAAATTCTTTGTTCCAAACAGACTACAGCGCATTTAAAATAAGAAAGATCCCCAAAGTTGTGTGTCTTTTAGAAGTGGTTATTTTAACTGTGTTAAGACAAAAGCATTTTATTTACAGTTTCTCTACAAAACAAGTTACTCAAAGTACGATCTTTTGGAAGGGAAACAAACTAACTTCCCTGGACAGGGCAGTGCCTGTTCTAGTTACACAATAGGGTCACATTAAGGAGAGAAAATTTGTAGACGTTCCACTTCCTGCCACAGAGGAAGTTCCCACACAGAAGAGACCTTTTCTTTTTTATCCTCTTAGAGCTCCTGTTTTTGTTTAAGACAAACATGTAAAATCTGCTTGCAACAGAAATGAAAAATGCAATTTCAGAGTTGTGAGTTTGGAAAGAAAAGATATCTGACCATAGCTGGTGAGTAGGAAGAAGTGAAAACAGGTGAATAACGTACTTATGCAAGAAATCGCATTTTGTAGGAATGCATTGACTGAACAACTCTTGGAAAATGTTTTAAGTGCTAATCTATATATTATTATATATCATTGACTTTTACCGATATATTTGGACTTCTACTGTTTTGTTTTGGAGAACATAAGTTACCTTTCAGGTGAGAACAAGTCCTTTTTGAAATCTCAGCATACAGGTTATTGTTCTTCCACCCATGAGTTTCCCTATGAACGTGGTGTTTTTCCTTGAATTTCCGTAGAGCAGAGATTCCCTTTGCAGCCTGTTTTGGTGTGAAAGATACACAGTGATAGAAAGCCAGCACAGTTTTTTTTCTCTTAAAATCCATTTGAGGAAGGGACCACTCTCTGTCCCACCTGGCCATGTTCTTCTGAAAATGAGGACTTGTATTTGATGTTGGACCCCTGGAAGTCCAATGACCCACAGGCATCTTTTGAATATGGTTCTGTTTCTCAGCTCTAGAGCAACAGTCACAGAAATTGATTTCTAAAAGACATTAATTACTGCTTTTCGTTCTCCTGTTCACTCACCACCTGCAGTTAGTGCTCCACAGAGTCATTTCTGCCTGGAGTGGGTAGGGAGGGCAGTGAAGCAAGGGCCTGCAGCCCCCGAGTTCTCCATTTTGTGTTCCTGTTGCTGCCCCCAGCCAGTCCTGGGCCTGTGCTCAGGGATGAGCTCCCCTCTCCATCTGGCACTTTTTCTCAGCAGGTTTCCTGTCAAGTACACACTGGTGTCACTGGCATGGCGTACAGAGAAGTGCACAAATGGTGATACAGGATATATGAGCTGGAGTTCCCTGCTAAATGCTGTTCTTTGCTGGTCCCACAGGAGATGGGAAGTTGGCACTGCATCACCTACAAAGTGGACTATTTTTATGGATCCCTGCAGACAGAATTTTGTAAAGTGGAGCAGGACAGCTTTCTACTTTGATTGGAAGCATTATTATGAGTAACTCTTAATTGGTCCCTGTTCGTTGCTGCTGGGTGGGATTTTATCTGCCTGATTTCTTTAGATGATGAGCAAGCAGAAACCAAGTGCTTTCCTGGAGAGGTCAGTGTTTACTTTTGACAGGGAAACACTACACTCAGTGTGTCCCTTACACAACACAAACCAGTGGGATGTACGTGGAATAGCTGCATTTGCACTGCTGGCTTAATTCACTGTTGTTTCCCAGAGCGGCAGCCCTGTCTTAATGTGCACTCTCGCCTTCTCAGTGTTTACACACACAGTGCATTGCTCATTGCTCTGTACAAGGATTAACTTCCTTTCCTGGTTGTTCCGTTATTTCCACAGAGGGAAAACCGCAGGCTCCAAGAAGCAAGCATGAGGCTGGAGCAGGAGAATGATGACCTTGCCCATGAGCTTGTAACAAGCAAAATTGCCTTACGGAATGACCTGGACCAGGTAACGTTAACAGAGATGGGTCCCAGCTCAGGCTTGGCAACAGCAGTTTTAGGAGCCCTGCTTTGTGCTCAAGTGAAAGCAAGAACACATTAAAAGTGTAATTACTTTTGCCTTTATTTGCCTGACAGCCTCACTCCTAGCTGCACTCAGCTGGATTTCCACATGCCACTCACTGTAGGCATTCAGTGGTGTCTGGCCAAGACTGACTGCATCTTCTCTGTTAGGGATTGTTCCGAAAATGTAGGCCATAGCCTTTAGGCAGATAGCAAAGAATGAACATTTCCTTGAAAAAGGTATCACGTAGTTCTTGAAAGACTAGTTTCAAGGGAAGTTGCATTGCAAAATGTCTGTGTGGATCTGTTTTTCACAGCAGTTTTTGTACAGCCAACAAAATTCAGAGATAATGAAGTGGCATGGCACCAAAAATTCTAAGGGTTCCTGGGTGTTCACTGATAACTGCTCGTGTTCCCTTTGGAGGCTGGAATGTGGAGGGCAGCAGCATTCAGAGCCCTTTGCCTCAGAGGCAATGATTTTCAGAGAACTACACATTCAACCCTCTCTTTCTGAAGTGCTTTATGTGGTATTGATAAATGCTGTGACAGCTATTGGTAAGGTGCTAAATACAGGAGGGCCAAACTCCACCACACCTTGTGATTAGTACCTTGCTCAGGGAGGGCTGTAGTGCCTTCGGTAATGAAATCTCTTTTCCTGCACGGGCCTCTCAGTTGGATTTCCCATAGTTAATTTGGCTTGCTTTATCTAACCTCAGAATTGTAAACAGCATTGACCACGGTTGTGCAAGTTACATTTCATTTCAGGCAGATCCTGGACAGTTAGGCTTTGCTGGTTTGGATCCATGGGATTCTAAAATGGTGAGCTGTGTGGGTGAGCACAGGCAGGCAGAGGTGTGCTGTGCATGGAGCAGGCAGTCTTGTGTGGAGGCTAAAATCAGTGTCTGAGGGCCTCTGTCTTCCCTGTGAATTCCAGGTGTACATGAGGCAGCTTTAAGTCTGCAGCTGCCCATGCTTGTTTTTTCTCAAGTGTCTTGACAAGGCTGCCAAGCACATAGCTGTGCTAGTCCCATTCCTTGCTCTCCTACCCTTTCCAGTCTTTCCGTAGACAAGAGTGGCTCCGTGAGGTTTTCCCACACCCCACCTGCATTCCCAGGCATTTACAGAAAAGCTTTGTGCTACCGCGCTCCTCATCTGCAAGGACAGGGGACACCATGTGCCACTGCAGATGCTTGGAGAAACTGGAATGAACACAAGAAAACAGGAAGAAGTTGTAGTCCTTCAAAGCATATCTTGAACAGGTCTTTCATCAAAAATATCCTTGTAATCCCCAAGTTCTTTTGTTCTAAGTTGTTAATCTCATCGATTTTCCATTCTTTCACTGCTTGTGTTCCTTTCTCCCATACAGCCTTATACACATTCCAAACAATGAAGAAATCCTAAATCCATCTCTTAAGTCATAGAGATGGTGGAGCTGGTTCTGCTGCCCACAAACACCACTAATATCCTCATTAATCATTATTACTGTGGCAGAAACATAAGCTGATACCACCACAGTGGTAGAAAACCAAACTTCACCTCAGAGACAAGTTCTGCATGGTTACTTGTTTCCAATGCCCTTTCCCCTCTTCTAATTTCAGCAAACCCAGTGTTAATTGGCCACAACAATTTCCTGTCCTGGACTTTGTTACTGAACAGGAAGGGTGGTGAGAGGCCATGTGTGTTTCCCAGCTGGGGAGGCCTACAGAATATATCCAAACACTGAGAAATACATCCCTCTCCTCATGATCAGTGAGGACAGTGCTCACAAAAACAAAGCATTCCCAGTATGTGTCACCACAAGCTTGGTCCTTTCAAGAAAGGAGAAAACTATATTCTCAATTATCAGGTTTCTTCACACAATACTAATTTGTACCGATAAACCATTTTGTCTGGTGGTCCTGTTTGTCTCCTACACTTGTCTTTGCCTGGACACTTTTTAGGGTACAGTGCAGACACCTAAGTATTTTACAGTTATGTTTTCCCTGCTCACAGATTGAAAAATGGGAGCTAAATCCTGCTGCCCTCACTTAGATTAATATTGGTCCCAACAAAAATATTCTATACATCGCTGTTTGTACCAGGACATAGTGCTTATGTGCCATCTGGGCATAGGTAAACAAGTGGCCAAAGGGTCCTTTTGCACAGTTATTGAAACACAGTGAAATCATTTAGTAAATGGCTAACTGAAAAGGGAATTTCATATCCAAAAGTTATGTGAGCCATTCGAGGGCAGGAAAAGGCAATGCTAAAACCTGAATCTAGTGTATTTCTGAGCTGTATATCCCAATGTGTTTGTACTGGCACAGATAACGTCCGATTTACACAAGTGTCTCTGATTCTAGGCTGAAGACAAAGCAGATGTTTTGAACAAGGAACTCCTCCTGACCAAACAGAAGCTAGTGGAGACTGAGGAAGAGAAAAGGAAGCAAGAAGAGGAAACGGCTCAGGTAAGGCGTTCTCCAGCTTTTCCCATTTAATTAGGAAATGCAAGCAAAATTATATGCAGAAAAGTGTGGATGTGTTGCAATTGTAAAAAGGATTTTGTCCTCAAAATACAGTTTCAATTAAAAGTTTTCAATTAAAAGTTCATAGTGCCAGGGTAATTTTTCCAGAGTATGGTTTTCAGTATTTTTCTTTACTTGAGCTCTGAATGTTTAGTTTTTCATAGCTTATCCTCTTCCAAGTATTGTAGCGAATGTTGTCACTGGTGGTGAGCAATCTCAGCTAAGGAGATGTGATCAGACCTCTTAAATATCTAAATGAAGGAGCTGGAGGACTTGTTGTCCTGTAAGAGCCCGTTCTGTATTCAGGTGCTGGATCGCTTAAATAATGTTCCTGCCTGAAGCGAGAACCAATAGCAAAAGAACAGGGGCGAGGGTTTGGAGAGTTTTGCTGACTAGACCTGGCTTCATACTCAGCTGCAAAATATTCAGTCTTAGTTTTGTAATCCTATATATCTTACATGTATGTTGCTAAAGTGATATCCTGATTTTTATTTTTGCTATTGGGCAACAGTGACTGCAACAGTAAATGTTAATTCTTTGTGTCTCTGAAATGGAGTTCTCTGTTTGCCCTAAGTAAAGCACTGAGGCTTTTTTCCTGCTGAAAGGGCTCTCCAAGTGGAGTGGTTCTGAAGGAGAGATGACTTAGCTCTGTTTTCACTCAGTGTAATAGACCTAAACAGATTTTTTTTTTCTCCTGTTATGGAGATGACAGTGATAGTGTTGAGAGATCTTCTTCTTGTTCCATCTCCAAACAAACAAAACAGTCTGGCCAAACCTGCTGTGACAGTGTGCAGAAAAACAGAAACTAAATCAGTAAACCCCACCTAATAGTAATGCTTTTTTTTGTGTGTGTTCTGTGGACCATGATGTACCACCATTTAACACAGAGAATGGGAATTAAGTTACAGGAGAATTCTCTAAGCAGGGATAAAGGGTCGTAGTATAGACTTTTTGGTTATCACTGATATGATAAGTCTTTGTAAACTGAGTAAATCAGACACTTGTCTAAGAACTGGAATTTCATAAGAAGCAGCTGTAGAGCTGTTGTAAACACAGCAAGACATGAAGAGAACCATCTGATGACACATTTTGAGAAGTTCTGTCACTGTACTGTGTAACTTCTCTCCTTCAATTCCTAGCTGAAGGAAGTCTTCAGGAAGCAGCTGGAGAAGGCAGAATCTGAGATCAAGAAAACCACAGCCATTATTGCAGAGTATAAACAGGTACCATTCCAGAGACGCTCTCTCGTATTTCTTCTTTCAACCTGTTAGGAGAGCTGAATTTTCAGCGTTGCAGATCTCATCCTTCAAATAAGCTCCACCTTTCAGGCTTTCAGAGAGCAATGTTGCAATTTGTCATAAACCTTTTTGTGGCTTTCCTAATAGTCTGCTAATTAGGCAATCAGGAATAACCTGTCTTTCAGCTAATTTTAGTACTGTAGGGTGAATGCTTCTGTACTCTGTGACATAATGCAGTATAAACATCATAAACCAACTCATCCATAAAATGTCCCTGTCTCTGTGCTCAGGTTCTGTATTGAATACTGCTGAGTTTTTATCATTAGCAGCAGCAATGGAGTTGTCAAGGGGGAATGCATATACCTGAGTGAGGCAGAATTTAAGAAATGTTAGTTCTAGCAAAAACCATTGTTAAAAAGCACAAGTTCTATTTTAGTGTAGTAAACTTGAGCTAAGAGACTGCTTTCTCTGCTCCAGATTTGTTCCCAGCTGAGTACCAGGCTGGAAAAACAACAAGCGGCCAGTAAAGATGAACTGGAAGTTGTGAAGGTGAGAACAACGTCTCTACAAACGGGATATTTCTAACACAAGTGTTGCTGAATGCCAGGGACACAGACCAAAACGTGCACTGAAACTTAAAGTAACATCAATAGCCCCACCTGCATTTTTCAGTAGATGTAAACAAGGAAAGGGTTTATTTCCTTTCATGGTTCTTTATCTTGTATCAGACAGTGTGGAACTCTCAAACTGAAGTGCATTTAGTATTTGGCTTTTCTTTTTGCTGTTAAAAGATATACTTCTGGTAGAAAATGTAGAGAAAACAGTATTTACTTGGATGTTTTGATTAACTGGAAAAAAAAAAAAGACTCTCTAGAAGATAAAACATGTTGTTTCTCAAGTGTGCACAGTGGAGGGATTGGAATTGGCCAGATTGGACAAGGTTTATACTTGGGTTTCTGTAATTTAAGCAGAAGTGGTTTAAGTAATTAAACCAAATGGCACAGCTAGGGCCATCCCCAGAATATCCACAGTGGTTCCTCTCCCTTCTCTAAACCCCTTACCAGGAACACCTGCATAAGAGATAAACATTTCCTGATCAGGTAATAATAATAATTCTGAGTAGGCAGAGTTGTTTACCCTCTGCTGTAGCTTCTTCATATTTGTTTAGTACTCAAGCTGAACTGGATTTGTTGCTTTTTAGTGACTTTTTAATGTTATTGATAATAACAAAATAATTCTAGGATTGATGTTCCTATATTCTGCTAAAAATAGCTCAATATCCTGTTTTAGTTTGTGCAAGCCAGGCCAGCTGTTTCATCTAATCAGATTTAATTAACTCTTCCGAGTTGTGCTAATATTACAAATAATTAATAAATATTACAAAGCTTTAGTAGCAAGAAGATTCTAATATAGGAGCAAAGTTTCTGTGCTTAGAGCATGCAAAGTAGATTTTAGGAATTTTTATACTGGTTAACATAACCTGGAAATTGTTCATGAACAACTCAAATTCTTTTCATGCCAGTTATAAAAACTGCAGTACTGGATGGTTTGAGATTGAGGCAGTCTGACAAAAAAATGGCTCTTCCAGGAAGTACAGCAACTCCTGTAACGGATTAAGAATGAGCTTTCTGGGTATTTCAGGGTAAAGTGATGGCGTGCAAACACTGCAGTGAGATTTTCAGCAAGGAGGGGGCACTGAAGGTGCCTGCTGTAAGCACGGACAACAAAGGCATCGAAACAGATGATGAGAAGGATGCACTGAAGAAGCAGCTGAGAGAGATGGAGCTGGAACTTGCACAGACCAAACTGCAGCTTGTGGAAGCCAAGTGCAAAATTCAGGTACGCAGAATCCAGGTACAGCAGGGCGGTCACCTTAACCTCATGCTCAGTCCAAAATTCTGACTCATACAAAAAATTGTTCCAAAAGGGAGCACATACCTGCATTCCTGTATAGCTGAACTTCCAAAAAATTTTTCAGTCTTAAAAAGAAAAAGATGTTTTTACTTGTGTGTCTAAATATTTTGTGCTGTTTCAGCAGTTTGAGTGTGTTCTCTCCCCAGTGCCTGGGAGATTGCAAGGGAAGTGCCGGACTGCAGGGACTGAGTGTGAAGATGCTTCCTTGTCATTAATTAGGTTTTGATCAATTCTGACTATTCTGCTTTCTTAGGAGCTGGAGCACCAGAGAGGAGCCCTTATGAATGAAATCCAAGCTGCCAAAAACTCTTGGTTTAGCAAAACCCTGAACTCTATCAAAACGGCCACAGGCACACAGGCACCACCGCAGCCCCAGCCGCCCCTGCCTCCCAGAGAGGGCAGCACATAGTTCCAGCCACACCTGGCACAAGAGCACAAAGAACAACACAGCTGAAACCTTGGAGGATTCTTCCAGTGGTCTCTCCTCCTGGGGAAAGGACAATGAGGCAGGAGTGCAGGCTTGAAGTGAAATTCTTCAGTGTTTTTTCATTCATTTTCTGATGTGACCCCTTTCAAAGGGGAAAAAAAAATTCCTGGTTTATGTTGAATTCCTACTTCCCATACTGCCTTGCTGAAAGCCACGTTCTGATACCTTCATATTTTACACTTTATTTTATATGACTAGATGTTAAATAAATACTTCAGAACTAGGTCTTTAATACACATCTAATTTGAAATAATTTTTGTCTCGCATAGAAGGTTTTTCTTCTGGAGGAAGAGAGAGAATGGAGAATGCACAGTACTGCAGCATAATCTCTCCCTAGAAAGCACAGTGTAAGACATCTAGGATACCTTACGGCCTGGGACCATCTCAGAAGTTTATTGCAGCAGCTGCATCCTGCAGAGAAGCACTTTTTATAAAGCTTAGGCCATAGCAAAGATAGGCTTGTGCTCTCCTGGCACAATTGCTATGAGCTTCCCTCATAACTCCTTAGTTTGGATTGGGTTTTCTTCAGAAATGCAAGTAGTGCAGTTTTTATAACACTGTTGTTTAAAGGCTATTTACAGCTCAACTGGAATTTAACATAAAGTTACCTAGTTCCCTTTTTAAAATTCATGTTTATATTAAGAATTCCAAGGAATAATTCCTTCCACTGGGATAAAGGGAGAACTCTTTTGACACTTATTCGATATTTTTGCTGAGAAGCAGAGTGAAGACCTTGCATGATTTTGACCTTTTGTAAATCTTGTGCAATAAAGGGTAGGTTTTATGAATAAAAGTAATGAAAACCTTGCCCTGGGTCTATATTCAGATTCCAAATTTGACACAGAAATGAGGTATCAAATAAAATACCCAAAAGGCTTGTGCTGCACTGATGAATAAAATATCACAGAAACAAGATCTGTTTGCTAGAAGTGTTTGGTTAGGAAACACTTCGTTGGTATTACTTATTTTTATAAAAACAAGCATTTTCAAGTTGAATACAAGCCCTGGACTTTCCTGTGGGGGTAGACTTCTCTGGTGATTCCCAAACCTATCTGGTTGTTTTATATCTCTTAAGGTAAGAAAGTTCAAAAGCATTTGTTTTGACTAAACATAAAGTGTTCATAGAAATACTTATTCATGGAAAATTAAACTATTGCTTGAACTGATGGAATATTTTTTTAATTATACCTGTCATGTCTGAAGATGGTCTTGCAGGTAAATGTCATTGCTGGACTAAATGTTGTGTATTAATTGTTTCATTTACAAGATTTTTCCAGGGACACTAGTTCTGTTTTGATCTTTTTTTTTAATCTAAGGAATGCCATACATTGTCAGTTTTGTACAATAAAATTTAATAATACCCATCTTGTGCTTTGTTGTCAAACATAATTGTGAATTATTTTCAACAGGGTAGTAGAGATTTAATGTTACCAGTGCCAAAGGAAAGATTCTGAAAGGCAGTCAGCTGTTAGAAGTAGAGATCAAAATATAATCACCATCCTGACACAATTCTCTCTTCTAAGAATAAGGGGTTAAAAAACTTTTTAAGTATAAACATTAAAACATTTTAAAATGTAGCTTCAAGAACAGTGATTATCTGGAATTATTAATACAGTGAGAAAATAAGGGGAGAAAACAGAAGGTATTTCTTTTGCAAATGTTGTCAAAGGTCTTTTTCCCTTGTCACTTTCTTGCTCATAATATTTGCACAAATGTTTCCGTTCTCTTGACTCAATTTTAAACCCAGTGTTAGTCATTCACGTTATCAGTTCCGCTTCACATTCAGAATGTGAATCTGAATTCATAATAAATCTGAAGTGACATTTAAGGATACCTGGTGAACATCTGATTGTTGCATTTGAGAGTACTGTGCCCATGAGGGAAACTGGTTGTTTGACAAATGTCTGAATTTCTCATTTCATTTATCTTAAATCATACTTAAAAGTGGATTTAAAACCATGATTGGAAAAGTTCAGTAAGAATGATGAAAGAAATGTGTTAGGCTGTGATTCCCTGAGCAGACGAGTTAAGAGCTCACTGCTGCTCACTCCTCCACCTCCCCATTGTACAGTCCTGTTCCTTGTCTTTGTTGTAGTTTGTACTGGAGATGAAAAACAACAACAAAAAAAGATGTGGGTGGATTTACCCCCCTACGGTTCATCTTTTGTCAAGTGAATGAGTTAAATCACCTCAGAGGGTCCAATGAGTGCAAGCGGATCCTGGGAGGGGGACTTCCCAAGGAACTGGTAAATAAGGTCATCACTTTTTCACAGAGTGAGCGTTGACACAACATTCCTTTTCTCAGTGTAGCTGCTTTCTGACTTTGGAGGTTGAGTTTCAGGAACAAAACCACGTTTTCTACCTGCTAGCCGTGATGATTTCAAACCCTTGTAAGGATGGAAGCTGGCTTACCTCACCAAAAGGAAGTTTCAGAAAGCAATGACCCTAAAGGCAGTAAATGATTTCCACCTTCCAGCTGTAGATCCAAGGTAGCATTTGTAGCAGTGGCATTTGGAAGAGTAATATTTAGGTGGAAACTGCATCTTCTCAGCATTACTGCAAGAGTAAGGAAATAGCTTTATGGCATTATCTTGATGAATATTCAGAATGAAGGAAAGGAGCAGGGCTCCATGATTAAACCAGGCAAGCTAAAATTCTATCTGCTGACTATAGATGCTATTGGGAAGTTTAGTTTCCTGCAAGAAAAGAGATCTCTGTGTGACAGAACTACCTACACACATATCCTTGGTGGATTTGTCAGGGATAGCTGGCTTATTGTTCAGCTTTTCAGCAGGAAACATCATCAAAGTCTCACTGAAACTGTTGCTTCCATGTGGCACTGGAACAGCTAACATAGCTCCTAAGTCTGGAGTGATCAACCTTTTTTCCCTAAGTCTGTAGTAAACTATGTGTTCACATCAAACTTTTATTAAAATTAATTTGAATTTTATAAATATATATGTGGAACTAAAACCTATTTTTAAATTTTATTGAGAATGCAGCATTCTGAAATAAAGTCTTTACTTTGATTAGGAACAAACCTCCAAAGAATATTTTTACTACAGCTTTTTATCTTGTTGGATTCTGATCCGTTCCTGAGATGCCCAGTACGGGGGGCAAAAAAAAAAGTCCTTCTTTTCACTTTAAAAAGTTGGTTTTCCTTTAACTGTAACACTTTACAGGCTAAATGAAGCAAGGCTGATTTAGTTATGTGGTACATTTGTGAACTAGTCTTGTGTTATCTTTGTGAACCAAACTTAATATTCTAAAGTAATAGGACTTACTCCACTTAGTTTACTTTTCTAAATGTACCTGGAGAGAAATAAAAAGACAAAAATACAAAATACCGTGGGTAGAGAAGGCAAGAAAGTGCAAAATCCCTGAGGTCCATCTGCATTAGTGTTTAGTAGAACCAGTCTCAGGAAAGTAGTCAGCCATGTAACCCATACTGCCAGTGGACAAACCCACCCTTGTCCCGCCCATTAACGAGGATTTAATTTGCTACAGCTGAGTTACATTGCTACAACTAAGTTGAAGTGCTTACACAGGTAAGCAGTATTTTTTCCTTTGTTAGAGATTTTAAATGACTTCTCTTGGTTGGCCCGTGAAATTTCTTTTAAGATAAAGGATCATCTCTGCCACTGTGTTAAGAACAACTTGAAGTAAAACCAGCCATTTACAAGGGGAGACGGAGATAAAAAGTCAAGAACTGCAAGAGTTCAGCCCCTTCACAAAGCATCTCAATGACTTCAGGGCCGTGATGCCACTCATTGACTGAATGTGGTAGTTTAGGAGTAAATAAAAATCTGCATTTACTGGCACCGAAGTATCAAAATTTGGAAGTCACATGCCATGCTTTCTCCACAGGATCAAGGCAGGGCTGTTCCCTTCCTTCTATTAAGTAGCTGCAGTGAAATCCACGAAACTACTTGTGTGCGTGGGAGAACTATAATCAGGTGATTTTCTTTTCATTTCACTCAGAGGATTTTCATTTACTGTTAGACTCAGGGATAATTGGCAACTTCTGCTTCATCTCCTAAGCCTGAACACCCTTGGCTTTGAAACCAGAAGCACTCTTACCTTGCAGTGCTGGTATTCTTCCAGCTGCTAGAGAGAAGACCGTAGTGTCGTGTCTGATTGATTGTGAAGAGAGGGCAGAGATGTTGCCCTCAAGGCTGAGAGATTGCTGTGGCTGACAAGCACTCCCTGTCCCTGCTGGAGGGGCTGCTGTGCAAAGAGCCAGCTGCACCAGATGTGCAAACACAAAGGTTAAAACTAAATTATTTGTCTGTCTGTTGTGCTAATATCCTACTGGGAACTGTCCCATTACCTCCTTCCAAGTAATAACACTAAGGGGAGACATGATGAAATGCTCAAGTTTGGGTCTCTCAGGTTTTAGGGTATGTCACAGCAGCCGTTAGAACTGAGCTAATCCACAGATGGCTTTTGGGAAATGCAAGGAATTTACAACTGGATAAATAATGCTCAGCATTGATCAAGACCTTATCTTTCCCAGGTCAAAAGTCTACACAATTTATTTCAGGATTGTGACTTAACACATACAGGTCAATTCTCCAGGAACACAGGGCTCTCCATTTCTCCTGGGTCCCAACTGCTTTGCTACTGAATGTATTTCATGCTATTTTTACCTGAAAAACAAAAAATGGGTAGAGAATTAGGATATTACTTTTTATTATTTTCTTATTCAGTGGGACTTGCTTTTATTTAACCTGTAAAGGAATATATATGTATCTTTGGAGAACTATATCTTATATATAGAATAATATATAAGAAATGGAACGACAAGGGGATAAATACATCAAAAGGATTTGGTATCATAAATTTCATGTGTGAATTGATACCACCAGAATCCTGGGCTGTACTAATTTCCTTACAGTTTCTCTTATTTTTGTATTTTATATAATACATGGACGCTACTACCAATGCAAACCACAGCAGATGTTCCCAGATTTTTTTTCAGATCTCAGTTCCTGTCTTTCAGTAATCCCTGGGTTTGCAATTCTGCTGTACCACCCTCAAAAGCTGTGCCAGGAGCTCTCTTGAGCCTTGGGAACTCGTTCTTTCCCATGGAAGAAGATTCTCTGGCTTCTTTGAGCTGGGAAAAGATGACACATGAATACAGAAAAGTTTCTAATCAAGCATAATCCATCTCCCTCTGTGTCTGCATTAAGGTGGATTCACTCCAGCACACTGAGAACAGAGCAGCTTCAAACTCTGTGACAATGAAGTTTTCCAGATTTGGGGTTGCCGTTGTGATCTGGGTGTGTCCCAAGTTCACAAATCCTAAAGAGTTAGGAAAAAAAGAGCATCATAGGGAGGTCAGACTTCTGACTGAGAACCATTCAGTACTGCCAGTACTTGGGTAACACATCCATGTATTATATAAAGTACAACATGAAAATATAAGTGTAATGCTTGTTATTAAAAGTGCAATTCAATGTACATGGTCACAAAAAATGTTTACTTTTTTAATTGTTACAAAATTGTTCAGATCAGTACCTTGTTATCATTGTGTGAACGATGCCTTGTAAAATAAATGGAAACGGAAAACAACTTGGGAATAAGATGCTTATTTTCCTAAGCCATTTACTTAAGAAGCAGCTTAAATCTGACTGCAGGAAGAAGCAGCTGCTGTGTCAGGTTTTATGACGCAGTTCTCACCAGCAGCTCTATTGCACCAGGGCACAGTGACTTGGCAGGTTAGCTGTCCCAATTCCAGCCCGTTCCTTAGGATCATGCACCTGTTCACAGGGAGCTGTGCCACAGAGCTAATGGCTCACCCTGGCCCTCTGCTCCACATGCCAGTCTGAGGTGTCCAGCACAGGGAATGCTATTCCTAAAGGTTGGTGATAAACAGCAGCGGGACAATAGCTGTTGTTAAGGACTTCATGCTTCCCTGGAGTACACAAGGCTTGAGGCAGCATGCCTTCGGGAAGAGACGTGGGGAGCAGAAGGAAACAGCAAGAAACTGGCAAGTGACTACCAAGAGAGAGGCAGGGCTGAGCAAGAACAGAATGTACTGCAGTCAAAAGTATCAAAATGCTTTATAAAACCGTTTTTCCATGTGAGCAACTGCTCCAGGACTTCTTTTCTATTAAGTGAGATGAACAGCCGTTGTTCCCAGATAACTGCAAAAGCACACAGCACTTCAGGGGAAGATAAGGCAAAGAGAGAAAAGCTGAAGATTAAATTTACCAGCCATAACATTTTGTACTGATTTACCTCCACATCACTATCCAAAGCGTTTGTCAGGAGAGGAGGCAGCACCCAGATGCTGTTGCAGCTTTATGCAAAGGAGAGCTATGTGGAGCTTGTTTTCACATGACAAGAGTGACAACTCTTCCACATGGAAGCTGCTGCTCTAAGGGAAGTGCTGTGAGTACAGAAATGCTCCTGATTTAAGGAAACTAAACTAACACTTTTTAAAAAAACTCAAGGAGAAAAGCAAATTACAGGCTCACTCCAAATGCATTTCTGTGTTAATGAAAGCACTTTCTCCTCTAGCCAGAACTTAAATTAGAAAGCAACACCAATTTAAATTGTAAAAACAAGAGCACTTGCTAATGCAAGACCATAACTGAGTGTGCAGAAGCTCAAAGATTACTAGTTACATTAAAAAACACAAAATTTTTCCTTGTCTGAGTTGCCGCTAGACAGAAAAAAAATTTAAGGAAGTAATTCCTGAACAAGCAACTGCCCTTAACCAATTTTTAAAAAAACACGCCATGAAAGAAAATTCCCGCTGACCATACTGTATTTCCTGGATAAAATCAGGAGTATCTTGTCTCCAAATGGTATTCCTGAAGATGGTCAGGCTTACGCTTAGTCCTATGAAAATTTAGAATAACGACAGATAATTTTGCAGATCTTTTCTCCACTGCAGATCCTGGAGCACTGCAGCAGAGCGTTATAATAAACACCTCAGTACAACATCTGTTAAAACCACTTTGGGGAATGCCAACTTGAACATAAATCCTTGGCTTCAGGGCTTCTTTGAATTAATTTTCATCAAGTTTCTTCTTCCCTCCCTACCTCTACAGATCTCTTAACAGATTAATTCCTGGATGTTTGCTTTAGAAGAGAAAGAACCTCAGACCCTAAGCCCGTGTATCAGCAAATGAGCTGACATTTCTTAATGTGGTAAAACAGGTGTTGTAACTGGCACCTTTTTCCAGAGAAATTGACTTTTTCAGCACTAAAGGGCTGTATTCTGCCTTGGGTTACACTGCTTATAAACAACATCTGGAGGCAAACGCTGCCTCCTCTACATTCCTGCTGAGAGAAAGAATGCCATTGCCTTATTGTTTTCTTTCAGGGAAATTTTAATGTCCAGTGGGGCTATAGAAACTTTTTTTTGGTGGTGCTCACTGCACCAATAGTGATTACTGCTGATTTAGTAACAGTGTCAACAGTCATATTTTTCTTGTGATGAGGAAAAGACTTAAAAGAGAATTTTGGTGGCATTTCACCATCATATTTTTACATGCATATAGCTAAATGTTCTGTAAATAAAAGCTACAATTTCCTTGTAAATGGTTTGGTAACTAAGTCTCTTATTCACAAAGTCGCTCCCAAAGTACACATTGTGATATTACAGGTCAGGAACAATTTCCCAACTTACACTCTGGGTTTGCTGTAGAAAGCTTATTATGCATAAGTTGTGGGGGTCTCCCTCTGCGGTGGTGTGTGTTGAGAGCACTGTGCCATCCACCCAACTTCGACTGGATCTGGTTGCTTTTCAGTTGATGAAATCTTAGAACTTTAAAGCTTAAACCTTGCTGGAGTTGATCTTGGAGGTCTTTTCCAACCTTAAATAACCATGAAAATGAGGAGCAAACAGAACAGGGCATTCAGTTTATAAGCCCATCTTCCTTTAAAGGCCGGGAACATAGATTCTTCCCCTTTGATCGCGACTATCTCCACCACATGAGCCTGATACTCTTTTGCCTGAAGAAGGAAAACGACGCAAAATAATACGAGGACCTTGACAGCCAACAGCTCACGGGCATCTATCGCAAAACGAGGGGGAGAATTCTGATCGCCAAAGTAAAACCCAGCCCGAGCCCGCCTCAGCCGCCCTCTGAGCCCCTCACACTGAGCAACCCACCCGTCCCTCACAGCCCGGGGGGTGGGAAAAGCCCCCAATCCCGCCCGTCCCTCAGGGCCCGGGGGGTGGGAAAGCTCCTGGTCCCGCCCGTCCCTCACAGCCNGCCCGGGGGGTGTGAAAGCTCCTGGTCCCGCCCGTCCCTCACAGCCCGGGGGGTGGGAAAACTCCTGGTCCCGCCCGTCCCTCACAGCCCGGGGGGTGGGAAAAGCCCCCAATCCCGCCCGTCCCTCAGGGCCCGGCGGAGGAAACAACTCCTGGTCCCGCCCGTCTCTCAGGGCCCGGGAGGCGGGAAAGCTCCTGGTCCCGCCCGTCCCTCACAGCCCGGGGGATGGGAAAGCTCCTGGTCCCGCCCATTCCTCAGAGCCCGAGGGGCGGGAAAAGCCCCCGATCCCGCCCGTCCCTCACAGCCCGGCGGGCGGGAAAAGCCCCCGATCCCGCCCATTCCTCGGGGCCCGGGGGATGGGAAGGCTCCTGGTCCCGCCTCCTCAGGGGCGGGCTCGGCGTGATCAGTGGGACCGCGTCATTTCCGCCGGCCGGAAGGTTCCAGAGGGTGCACGGGGAGCCGCCATGGCCGTGGCGCGGGAGGAGGTGAGGCGATTCCCGGCGTTGCCCCCCGGGCGCTGGCGGGGCCCTGTGCGAGGGGCGGCGGTGTGGCCGCGGCTGGGAGGCGGGGGACGGGAGCCCTCAGCCCCCGCGTTCGCTGAGGGCTGTGGGGGTCCCCCCCTGCGGCGGTGCGTGTTGAGGGAGCTGTGCCATCCACCCAGCTTCTCTTGGTTTCTGTCGGTTTTTAACTTATGACGACTTAAACACTGAAAGCTTAAACCTTGTCTGAATTGATGATCTTGGAGGTCTTTTCCAGCGTTGTGCTCTGAGGTGGTCCTGGTTGAGCAGAGGGCTTGCACCTTTCCAGCCCGACCCATTGTGTGAATTAGGATTCTGTGGCTTTATCTATCTACAGGAGTGGTCAGGGAGTGAGGAAGGGATGATTCCGTGCTTAACTGGTTGTAGTCGGAAACTAAACTACTGACCTGATAAAGCTGAAACTCCATCTGGAACACTTGGAATTGTCAT
Organism: Eulacestoma nigropectus; assembly: GCA_013397775.1. Classification (NCBI taxonomy): domain Eukaryota; kingdom Metazoa; phylum Chordata; class Aves; order Passeriformes; genus Eulacestoma; species Eulacestoma nigropectus. The sequence goes on along the minus strand of VZTE01005470.1, from coordinate 391,563 downwards.
AAAAAGCTGTGAGCCCTGAGCACAAAGTATGTGTCTGATGTATACATGTGACCCTTTGTTTTTGAACCAGTTGCAGAAAGATTTGGAAGAGGTTAAAGAGCTGCTCACGAACGCCACTAGGAAGCGGGTGCGTGATGTCCTTGTGGCAGAGAAACACAAGCTGGAGCTGGAAATCAAGAATCAGCCTCCGCCAAAGCCGAAAGATGTGGCAGAGGAAGAAAAATCATCGCTGGGAGGGTACACAGTGAAAATAAACAATTATGGTAGGATTATTTTTCTAGAGCTCCAGCATCTCTCTGAAGAGATGGTAGGGTGGCATTACTGGGAGTTAGAGCTGTCACTTAGCATCATAGCGAAGACTTAAGTGTTTTATTTCACACTGGAAATGCCACTTTAAAAGGTATTGCATGCTTACCTTGCCATCTGAACCCCAATGTGTATTGATCATGTTTATGTGGTAGTGTTTGGTGGGATGTGTTAAGTATCCTTGCTGTACCAACTGGTATTTTTCCATTGCTTAGTGTTTAGCAGGAATGAAGAAGTAAGCTTTGGCTTCTCTGCTTGCCATGTAGGTGAGAGGAGAGGGAATTGCTCAAGATGCAGGGAGTAGGGGAAGAAGTGGGTCAAGGAAACTGCAGCAGGAGCAAACAGCTGGCTCTGACTTCCCCTGCACAGCCGGGGTTGCTCTCTTTTGACCTCAGCTGATACGTGGGTTTTCTCAGAATTTGCAGGGCTTAGGGAACAGGGCTACCTGGAGGGGACCTCCTTTTGCTCTCAAGTTATTCCTGAATAATTCATGTTTTCCCTTTATCGCTGTGAAAATTATCTCAGTAAGGCAAAGGTGCTAGTCATTCTAGGGGGCTTTGTGGGGGAAGTTGGAGTGCATGAAGCTTATGGAGGAAAGGTAGAACTTAATCTCTTTTATTCACTTCCAGGTTGGGATCAGTCAGATAAGTTTGTTAAGATTTACATCTCTTTAAATGGTGTCCAGAAGCTTCCAGCTGAGAATGTGCAGGTGAATTTCACAGAGAGGTGAGTTCATCTTGTACCACAACAAGAACACAGAAATGCAGGAGTGTTGGATCAGCCTTTTTTTTCTCCACTCCCTTTTTGTTTTTTTTAAACTTCAGCTATATTAGCTTTTAGTAGCACTTGAGGGTATCGGGGTGTTTTCATTTTACAAGTGCACCTCACCACGCTTGACAGGGCACATAGTGTTAGCCCTGGGTATTTGTGGTGATAGAACTGAGGTGTACATCAAGGAAATTTGCTTTTCTCAAGGTTATAGTGGATCACTGAGGTAGAAAGGATCCTAAAGATCTTGATTTGTTGTGAAGTCTGGGTTGGTCCTTTTAATTTCTCTGTCAAAATTGAACTGAACATTTTGAGAGCCCTGGGAATAAAGTAATTCAAGCCTATCGGCCTTGAGGTACTACCAGAGTAGTACCAGAGTGGTAATTCTTGTACTTTCCCAAGAAGTACACCTGCTTTCCTAAGAAGTACGCCTGCTAAAGGGTTTTCAGACAATATAACAATTGGAATGTTTGTGCCTTTCCTCCCTCCACTTCCTGGGTCCAGGTCATTTGATCTGCTGGTGAAGAATCTGAATGGGAAGAACTACACCATGACCTTCAACAACCTCCTGAAGCCCATCTCTGTGGAAGGCAGCTCTAGAAAGGTCAGTGCACCTTGTCTGTTGGAGGTAATTTAGGGCCCTCACAAAGTATCATGTTCATTGCCTGACTACTTCAGAAGACTCAGTTCTAATGTTCAGTCTCTCCCTTCTGCTGCTAAGTCTGTGCACTGTGAACATGAGTCTTACTAATCTGTGATTGTCATAACTGCGGAGTTAGTCTCTGGAATCCTGTTTCAAGAGATCACGTCTGGATATTGTGCGGTTTTTTTTTAATAGCTCACCAACAGGATTTCAGAAATAATTGAGCAGAAAATGTCACCAAGCAAGCATTCATTTGCATCTTTGTGCTTTTAAATACCTCTGAGAAATTCTTTGTGATTTTAAGAGATTTGTCAGCAGACTGAAATCTCGGGAAGCTTAAATAGGCTTAATTCCCAAAGCAAAGTCTGGAACCTGCTCTGCCTTAGTAAGGGTGTGTTGCTCCAGAACTGAGCACTGGTGTGGTGGCTTAACCCTAGCAGGGGGTTAATTTTCTAAGGGAAAAATTAATTATCCCAGCCAAAACCAGGGCAACTAGTAACATTTTACTGCAGCTGACTGGTGATAGCCATACTCTGCTACTTCTGGCACGCTTGCAGGTTTAGAGATGTGTCACATACCTCCTGTGAGTTCTGTGTTGTACTTTGTGAGATCAGATGTGAAGAGCTACTGGTTCAATTGGAAATTGGCCTAAAATGAGTACAGAGTGAAATTAAACCAGCTGAAATAAACAAGAGTGATGCTCTGGTGATTTTTAACACGGTGTGAAAGCGAGCAGTCGTATACTTGTTAAGCCAGGCTAAAGCTGCAGTAGACATTTGTCTTCTGTGTCACGCAGGAGAAATTTAGGTCAGGGTTGCAAGTAAACAGTCTTTGTAACTTGCAAACATGTTGCAAGATTACACAATACCCTGAAACTAGCTTCTTATCCTTGGAGAAATAAATTGGAGGAGCATCTACCTGAACTTGGTGTGCTTGGAGAAGTCTAGTAAATATAGTCACTCTTTACCACACAGTCCTGAGTGCTTGAGCATCCTTTAAATCACTGAACGGTGTTCCTGCAGCACTTTATGTTCTTCTGTATTGGTGCTGTAGGTCTGTACTAGTATTACATTAACCACGTATATCAATTGTCCACAGTGAAGTTAATACGCTGTACCTGGAGGCTGAGTACATGCTATAATTTTAGTATGCTACATAATAATGGATAGCTGAGAGAAATGTTTCAGGATTTTGTGAGTTTGGAAAAGGCTTATGTTATAAGCTAACCTTATTTATTTTGCTGGCATCCCTTTATGAATCATTCTAAATTCATGCCTTGCTCTTCACCACACAGATAAAGACAGACATGGTCCTTGTGATGTGTAAGAAGAAGCGGGAGGAAAAATGGGATTGTCTCACTCAAGTGGAAAAAGAAAGCAAAGAGAAAGAGTAAGTGTCTGTTCAACCTTCCATCTTGTTTTCCATTTCTTGTCCTCTGTGTTGTTTTAGGACTGTTGGGAGAGATCTGTACCAACTGTGCAGTTATTCTGAGGATTGCTGGTCTGGGGGACAGGCCCTGAGATGTTTGAGGATTCTTAAGGTTGAGATTTCAATTCTAAAGGGAATCAACCAATTAAAGATTCATCTGCATTTTGATGGCTGCATTCATTGCAAAAACTGCATTAGTGAGGTGACTGTTTTTAGATCAAGTGTGTATTGTACAGAAATACATGGATATATCCCCTGCAGCTCTACTGGTCAAAATAATCATTGTCACCTGTGTGTGAAGTGCCTGCACAAAAATCCCAGCGTGCTTTTGGCAAAACAGGTCTTTGTTTACTTAGGTGATTATCCAGAGTCTCAAGCCAGTTTGTAACACTCCAAGCGCTTGGGAGCAGCAGGCAGCTTAGACATACCCAGGTATGAGGGTGGTAAATGAGATCAGGAAACACCTGGGGACAAGAGACTTTCTAAAATATATATCTATTAAAAAGTATATCATACAATGATTTCAGGTTATTTTACATGTACAGCCACCTTGAAGCATGAAAACGCTCTTGAGAATGTTATCCCCGCCAACAACAATTCATTTTGTGTATGTTTTTAGGGTGATTTGCTAAAACCGATCAGGCGTAAGTACCTGAATTTGGGGCAAAACAACTTTCTCCACTCAAATGGCATCCCAGGAGATTTAAGAGGAAGTGACTTGACAAGTAATGCATTTTTCTGGAGGGACAGGGTCACTTGGTTGAACCTGTATCTTGTGCAGACAGTTCCTGAAGATTTTCTGTTTGTCAAATGAACGGCTCCAGAAATGCTGGTCTCAGCCAGGGTCTGTGCAGCCGATGGTTAGCCCTGAGCACGAGGAAATTGCTCCCTCTGCTGATCTGTTTTCATATGCTGTGTTTTAGAGCTAGACTGCACTAGGAACTGCCTACAGGATTTTGGAGAATGGGACAGAGAGGACTTTGGCCGGAGAGGGCATTATGTATGGTCGGGCCACACGGGCCATGTCCTCCACGGGTGCTGACTGCAGGTGGCACTGTTCATCACCTGAGAAAATTGCTTTGAAATGCAATGTGTTAAGAAGTCAGTTAACCTCTGGAGATCTTCTGAAAAATGGGAAGCAGAAAAAAAGCCTTTTGGGTTGTGAATGTGGTCTCTCCAAAGAGCTTGATGTGGTCATTTCTCCATTTTTATTCACTTGTCACATAACACAAAGCAGGTGCTGGCACTTTCTGTGTCTGTTACATTTCACTTCTGCTTCCTACATATAATTTTGGGCAGTGCTTCCAGAGTCATGTTTACTGCAAAATGCTTCCCATCAAAATACTGTCCCACCCCATGGGACATCTCTAGGTATACTACTCAACTTGCACTTGGTTTAAGGGTGCTTTTTAGGATTCTTCCTATTTGGAAGCTGATTGAGATTGCCATGATCTAAAGACTTTGCCAAAGCAAAAGTCCTGTTACCAGGATGTTTCAAACAAATAGTAGCATTTAATTTTGTTGGGTGTACCTGACCTTCTGATGTATCTGTCTTGCAGGAAGGCTGCCTATGACACCACAGATCCTAGTGAAGGGCTTATGAACATTTTAAAAAAGATGTACGCGGAAGGGGACGATGAGATGAAGCGCACCATCAATAAGGCCTGGGTTGAAAGCAGAGAAAAGCAGTACAAAGGGGACATACCAATGGATATCTGAAAGTACTCTAAGAGCCGCCTTAAAACTGATCTTCCATGTGAGACACGCTGTGCTGCAAAGATCATCATTTACATAACCTTCTTCCAAGCAAAGACAGTCATTTTCCATTTCAGGTTGGAGAAAATATTTAAATAAAATAGCTTATAAAGCATTTCCATCAGTCAAATGGTTCAGCATTTCCTGAGGAGTGAAGCTTAGGGTATATATCCTTACCCCTCCTTCAAAAGCATCCCAGATGAGTGGGGAGTGCTGTGAGACTGAGAACAGAATGTAACAGTAAAGGAATCTTAAACTAGGATGGGTCAAGGCCTCTGTTGCCAGTGGCAGCTGTACCCGTGTGGCTGCTGGAGCTGTTGTCCTGCTCACTTCACAGGGTGTAGCTTTTTGATTAAATATGGGAAAGTGCTGAACTGTAAAGCGTGTCACAAAGGGAGAACTGCTGACGAAAGCAGAACCACATCCTAAGCACTTGATAGTTAAGCAGAAACAATATGGTGTTAATCCTGTGGTATTCAAATTTAATGATTACTCTCAGAAACTATTACTGTCTAGTATTACTATGGATTTTGGAAGTGCTTGTGCCAGCTGTGAGCATCTTGGGATGTCTTTGAGATGGCATCAGTCAGGATGCAGTCTGCAGTCATCAGCAGGAGCAGTGAGCTGTGATGCTGGACAGGGAGCTTGCCCTGGCTCTAGCACTGTAAAGTAAGAAGCAAGGGATAAGCTCCACTTTCTCCATCGGCTTTGAAGGGTTTTAAGGTAAGAGAATAAGGTGTATATTAAGTGGCTTATATGCCAAAATATGACTCAGCTGGGTGTGATGGGTTGCTGTCAGTATTTGGCCTTTTTATTGCCACCTCCCAGCCCCACTGCTGGGGAGGGGGACAGAGCAGCCACTGCCCCCCCCTTACTGCACTGCTTTGAAGAAGAGTACAGGGCAAACATGACCTTAGCAGCAAGCTGCTTGTTAATTGTGTCCTTCCTGCCTCCTTCTCTTGTGTCTCCCACGGACAGATTCGTTGTTACCTATGAATCAAGGAAGCCATTACTCTCCTGTTAGGGTCTGGACTAGGGCTTCCTTGCTACCTTGTTCTTGAAGCATTGGATCAAGCGCTGCAGTACAAACCGGAGAAGTATCAGCACAGTTTCTAACAGGTCCTTATCCACTTTGTCTGCTCATTAATATGTATTTAGTTTGCATAGCAAGAGTATTTAAACTTGAGGCCATGTTTTATTCCCACTCTGTGCTTGCCCTTGTTCATGGCAGAATACCACTTTGCCCTGTTGTGCAGTTTTATTTATGCTTTTACCCAAATCACCGTGATGAACTTACCGTACGGTGGCAAAAAAAAAATGCTTAAACAAGCCTTGTGCTGTATGTCTTTATTTCTAATGTTGCCCATACCCCAAACCTCAGCTTAGTTCTGCAGCCATCACGTGGTGACTTTTTTCTCACAACCAAACTGCCTCTCACACAGACCAGTTCAGTGCAGTTGTGCTGCTGCTTGTCAGCTGATACCAGCTGTAATCCAGTGAGTTTAATGAATCAGCACAACTTCTCACCCTTCCCTTATTAGTCTGACATTGGTGCTGGACTCCGAGGCAGGACAGTCTTGCTTTAATTACACACACAAATGAGCCTGGTTTGTTTCTTCTGCCTGAATGCACATCCATGTGGTGATGATTACCACATGGCTCTCTGTACGCCGGGCATCTGAGCATGGTCAGCAAAGTGGCGGAGAACAATTCTGCTGAGCCTCCAACGCCGCTTAACCCCTCGGGGGCGGGATGTCAGCACACACCTGTTCCGGATCCTCACAGGGCAGCTGTCCCGGGGCAGGGCAGCGATCTCTTTATCAGCCACTTCCTACAACAGAAGACCAAAGCACAAGTGTTTACCTGTGTTCCCCAGGATTCAGGGGGGCCTTACTGCCAGACCTCAAAATCCAGATGTAGAATAGGTACCATCACAAGCTTCTCTACCACCTCATGAATGTGCTATTTAATGGGGAACTTTACACCTGTCTTCCTTACTCAGGCCTTTCTTTCTGGGCATTCCAACAGTGAATGTAAAGTGATCCACATGGAGACCCCCAAATTAATCTTAATACACAGACAGAACAATCTCAAGCCACTAACTATAACCAGTCAAATCAGCTTGTCTCTGTCCTTGTTGCAAGGTGGGCTAGCCCTCTAAGAGACCCAAAATTTAATGCTATTACAGACTGAATAACCTCAAGCCAGGAATTACAGTTAGTCAAAAACCCACTTGGCTTTCTCCTCATTGCTGGGTAAGCTAGTCCTTTCAGATGAGCTGAATTTAAATATATGTTGTTTATTATCTGCTTCTAAGGGAGTATGCTTTGATGTCAGTAAAAGGGATCTCATAGTCTACTTTGAAAGGTATTACAGGATTTTCTTTTGGGGCTTTTTTTCTGTGTTTCTTGGTTTTGCCTCGTAAGGACATCCAGCACCAGTCAAATTTGCCCAGAGAACGGTAAAGTCAATATATAAAAGCAAATTCACACACTTTCTCTCCCAGGATGTGTAAGTATCATGGCCAGACCAAATACATACAGGAATACTCTGGTACTTGCAAATGTTTTTGGTGCTTAGTAAGGCAGGCTGAAAGCAGGGCAGTGAATTTTTCAGAATAGTTTTAACACCCAGATCTCATGCAGGTTTCACATGCTTGTAGCTCAGGCAAGAAGTAAAATTAAGTATTTCTAATGGAACAGATTGGTGGTTTTGGCTAGATCAGGCTTTCAGATTTTTAAATAAGAAAAAATAATCTAGAGTTTATTTATTATTCTGTGTTATTCGAAGTAAAGAAAATAGGTTTGTGAATGTATGTTAGGGGCAGTGTGGGAGGGGGAAATGTGACTTCACTGTATTTAGTGTTACATACGCTGCTTACACAAGAAACACTGGTTTCAAAAAACCCCACAACCCCACATGCACAACCTCTAGTCAGGTGATTATGCTGTTGTTGTAACACCCCCAAAAGGCTGAGGTCACTATGAATACGACATGATTCTGTGCTTGTAAGCTGGGGAAACACCACATTTGTGACCTGGGACAGCCATTTGGATCTATAAAGTGACTGCCATGGCCCAATCACATCACAGCAACAAGAACCACGTGTGGGCTCATGCCCTGGCTGGGCACAGCTGTGGAGTGGCTGCCGGTACCTGCAGCTCCCTGGGAAGGATGGAGTTCTTCCGGATGGCGTTGATCCGCAGCCTCTCATCCGCATGCTCGTATGCCATCTTCCTTCTCTTGACGTCCCGCAGCATCCTCCAGTCCACATAGTAGCTCCGCACCTGCCTTGGGCAGGGCGAGGGAAGAACCTGATTAAAGAAACGAAACTTGTGATACCTGCCTGTTGCACAGTTTGCCCTGGTCAAGTATGAGTTGTTACTCACAATCCCACCATGTGCCTGAGAGTGTTGCCCAAACACTCTGAGCTCTGGCAGCCTTGGGGCCGTGCATTCCCTGGGGAACCTGTTCAGTGCCCCACCACCCTCCGGGGGAAGAACCTTCTGCTAATATCCAACCTAACCCTCCCCTGACACAGCTCCAGCCGTTCCCTCGGGTCCTGTTACTCGTCACAGAGAGCAAAGATCGGTGCTGCCCCTCGTGAGGAAGATGTAGACAGCGATGAGGTGTAAGTGTAACGCGTGATCCAGGACTTTAACGACAGCGGAGACACAAAGAGCCCCAAGCTACACCGAAAGCCACATTACACCGGATCCGCGATGTTCCCGCGCCGCGGGGCCAGGGCCGAGCCCGCAGCGGTCAAACACCACCCGCATCTCCCTTGCCCGCTGCCCGGCGCCTCGGCCGGGCGGACAGGGCCCCGAAAAGACGCGGGGAAGCAGGGCAGGAGGAACGGAAGGGAGGGAGTCGGTCTGACCTGCCGAGCCGCCCTCAGCGCCCAGCACAGCGCGGCCGCCGCCATCTTGTCGCTGCGGCGCGCGTGCGCCCACTCACGGCGGGTGCCCGCCCCTCAGGCCGCTCCGCCTCCGTCCCGCTGCATTCCCAATGTGCCCGCCCTCACACCGCCCCTCAGGCCGCTCCGCCTCCGTCCCGCTGCATTCCCAATGTGCCCGCCCCTCACACCGCCCCTCAGGCCGCTCCGCCTCCGTCCCGCTGCATTCCCAATGTGCCCGCCCCTCACACCGCCCCTCAGGCCGCTCCGCCTCCGTCCCGCTGCATTCCCAATGTGCCCGCCCCTCACACCGCCCCTCAGGCCGCTCCGCCTCCGTCCCGCTGCATTCCCAATGTGCCCGCCCCTCACACCGCCCCTCAGGCCGCTCCGCCTCCGTCCCGCTGCATTCCCAATGTGCCCGCCCCTCACACCGCCCCTCAGGCCGCTCCGCCTCCGTCCCGCTGCATTCCCAATGTGCCNCCAATGTGCTCGGTATTTTCAACGCTCTGCGGCTGGAAGTATGCTAAGATCCCCAGTCGCGTTTGAGGGCTGCGCTGTGTATATCTCGGAGGTGATGTCAGGGCTCGCTGGCACCACCCGTCATTAGAGGCAGCTGAATCTGCCACAGAAACATCAGGGGCCGGCCTTGGGTGCAGAAAAGGTACCCAGGTTGAAGAGGAACGGCTATAAAAATGACAGGGAAAGGTGTCCCAGCAGGAAAATTGACGCAGAGGCATCGCCCCGCCGTTGTGGGGTCCCTGTCTGGAACAGCACGTCCTGACCACTTGTCCTGCTGCAGGACAGGTTATCTGCCAGCAGCTCTACTAAAGGCTGGGCTAGTTCTGCTTCTTAGAGGTTTTTTGCTTGTTTATCACCTAGGACCGTTTCTAAATTCCTAAATTTATACCTGTGGTTTGCAGGGTTTTTTCCCACCTGTGAATTTTGAATCGTAGAATATCCTGGATTGGAAGGGACCCATAAGGATCATCGATTTCAACTCCTGGCCCTGCACAGGACAACTCCAAGAATTCCACCATGTGCCTGAGAGTGTTGTCCAAACTCTGGTAGACTTGGTGCTGTGACCACTTCCCTAGGGAGCATATCCCAGTGACCCACCAGCCTCTGGGGGAAGAAACTTTTGCTAATATCCAAACCTTTGGGTAAGTTACAGCACTTTGCAGACAACACTGAATAATCATAATCCCAAACAGAGAAGAACAAATGGGAAATTCTGCTTCCATTGTTCTTGTTCAGTGAGGGAAACGGTCCTGTTCCACTGACTCGGACTTTGCTTAGGCAGAGTTTAAAATATGTCTATGTCCTGATTTCAGAGAGAACATGCATCAAGGTTTTGATGTGGAATTCATAGTTTTGATTAAGTTTTTTGTTTGTATCAGCTCATTAGCTACATTCAAAAAAGTCGTTCAAAAGAAGCTGGCTCTCTCAGTTTGTCAAGCTGCTTGTTGTCTATGTGCTGGTTGTTTTACTTAGATATTTGGTATATTATACTGGTCCAGAAGTATGTTATAATCTGGAAGAAGTGGCCAGGTTGGCAGACTAATCAAATTTTATTACCCATGCTACAGTCAGCAGCTTTCCTAGGAACTTACCCGCCGAGGCTGATGGTAGTCAGTGGAAAGAGGCCATTTCTGGTGCTGATGAAGTTGTTAATTCTTCACAGACTGTTCAGTTTCTGTCAGCCCAGGTGTTAACTACCCTGAAGGTGTCTGTCCTGCGGATATGCCCAGCTGAATCCACTAATACTTGTTCACACAGCAATAACCTACAAAGACAGAGCTGTTTTCACTTCTCCTTGCTTTATATGGGTCTTATGAGTCACAGAAAGGTGAGATGCTGGTTACTGCCCTCGTTTCCTAACTCCCTTTGCTCCCTTCGTACCCTGAGAGGCCAAAAGTCTGCTCTTAAACTTGAGGGTCTGTCTATGGAGGGGAAACTGCAGCAGCAGAAAGGGCTCAGCATGCACAGCCTGTGGGCTGCAACCCCCTGTGAGCATCCCATTCAAAACTTGGGCTGTTAGTGACCGTGTTTCCTGGTGATGAGCAGTGCTGATGCCATGGCTGGCTTGGAAGTAGCTTTCTGCTCCTTGCAAGGGGAGAATTTCAAGCTTTGTTCTCTGATAGAATTGTCTATAACTTGCTATTTTTCCAGCTTTCCAGATAGTAAAATTAATTGGTAGAATATCAGCATAGCAGATAAAATAAATGTGATCAAAGGGGATTTGGATGTTACAGCATGCATTCTTATCTACAGTATTTTGTATCACTTCCCCTTTTGTGTTTATTAGATGGTCCAGATGTGGGAGGAACTGGTGAGAATGGGAAGGAGAACTATTTCTTCAGCCAGGGCTGACTCCCTCACTTGCTCAACAGCATCACCTGTGTGATTAGCACTTCCCCAGCTGAGACTGGCAAGGATTAATGATACATGTTGATATCCCTGAGGCTGCTACCATCTTCAGCTCCCTCAGCACAGCTGCTGGTTGCAGTAAATCAAAGGAACGGTTCAGAATCTGAGGGTTTGTCAGCTAAAAACTGGGCTCAGTAATGCACCTGGTTAAATAAGTGTGTGGGTAGTTCTTAAAGGAAAATTTAAAACTATTGTGCTGAATAAATGTAGTGTTTAACTGCTGCTGAGTTTAACATATTTTTAAATTTTTTTACTTTCTGATGTACTCACCCGAATTTCTCATCATTAATACTACAAATGTGCTTGTGAATATGGTAGTCTCAGTAACAATCCTGTGATGCTTGCACACAGATGTACAGAGCTGGAGAGGCTTTCTGGCTCTTGACTAGTAGCAGAGCATAAAACAAACGGGAAATGGTTCTTCCTGCTGATGGGCAAGAGGAATACTGAGCAGGAGAATCATTCCCAAACCCAGCATGCTCCTTAGGTGGTTTGCAAGAGGGAAACGCCCCCAGGCCTCTATTGGTTCCTTTCATCTGGTCCATGGGTTCTTAAATTCACTGCAGGGACTGCTGCTGGTTTGCAGCTGGAGTGGGAAAAGGAGAGGATTTGGTCACTTTTTGGCTTGCTCAGATTTTCTTGGCTTTGCAAGTGGTGTCTGCATCAGAAGGGCTCTGAACCAGACAGTTGAAAGTACTTGATGGGTAAGAGAAAGTATTTTTATTTCCTTTGAGATGCCTGTTGTTTATTCTGAGGGAAAATCTCAGTTTGTCTCTGACTTCTTAGAGCAGATGCTCTCCAAGGATTTTGAAGCCTTACACAAACATCAATAACCCTGTATTATGGGCATGTATGATTATGACAAAATGTGCAGGAGTATTTAATGGGTTTTTTTAAACCCCTTTTGAAGGGCTTAAGCTTTCCCAGGTTGTCTCCTCCAGCTATATAAAACTACATATCTGCTCATATAAATGGGAGTTTTGCCTTTGGCTCTAATGGAGGTAGGGTTTAACCTAGAAGGGTTTCTTGTTAGAATACTTGTTCCTAATTGCATATTAGACTCTGATTTCTGTGTGACAGTAGATGTTTTAAAAGCCCTTCCTTTTGTAGTGATATCGTTCTGGAATTTGACCACACACATCTTATAATTGTAGCAGACGCTCTTTAGTAATTGCTCAATATTTTCTCATCTGAAGGCCCTTCCTATGCCTTCCTGTGCACCTTTTCACAGACTTGGGACTGAAAGCCAATAGAAGTTAGAATGAAGGGTAATGGCTCTCACTGACAGAGGGCAGGGTTAGATCAGATATTGGGAAGTAATCCTTCCCTGGGACGGTGCTGAGGCCCTGGCACAGGGTGCCCAGAGAAGTTGTGGCTGCCCCATCTCTGGCCATGTTCAAGGCCAGGTTGGGCAGGGCTTGGAGCAAGCTGGGATAGTGGAAGGTGTCCCTGCCCATGGCAGGGGTGTGGAACCAGGGGTTCTTTAAGGTTCCTTCCACTCTAAACCATTCTAGGATTCTGTAAGTCTAAGTTTTTAGAACCTAAAATGAAATATATCACTCTTTTCATAATAAAAGTACCTTATTGGTTATCATACTTATAATAAAAATGTCAGTCTTTGGATAAGTAAAATGAATCCAATACAGGAGTTAAAAAATGTTTGAGCTGTGCAGGCAACAGAACAAAGATTTGTTTCAGGAAAGACTGACTTAAACTGAAAGCTACTGATTGAAGAGAGGGGAGCTAGGTAACTTGTAACAAAATGCATATTTATACTAATGAGCAAATATGCAAGTGCTGTTAAACCCCTCTGCACAGGAGCATGTAGGATTTTGAAAGCAATCTCATTCACGTACCAACAGTTAATACACTTTGCTTATCAGACCTTGCAGGAAAATTAGCATGAAAGAAAAGATAAGGATGAATCCAGAAGCACTGTATCTCTCTGGCTGATTATAATTCTGGTGTTTTTTATTAATTATATCCAATCATCCCAAACTTTAATAGTGGAAAGTAGGTTCATTCAGTCTGGTAAAAAAAAAAAAAGGGGGGGAGATACCTGCAAAAGAAACAATCTTGCCAAGTTAACGATTGCATTTTTTGTTGGCAGTCATTGGTTGCACTAATTGCAAGCATTAATTTCATGAAGATTGCACAATATTGAAAACAGGATGCTGGCTGGGTTATTGCGGCAGCTGCATGGAATGGCTGCTGTGACCGATCCCAGAAAAATGGAAATCTGATGCACAGTTTTCTAAGGCAGCTGAGGTTTGGAACAGCAGAACAGTTCTACCACAGAAAATAAAGACAAATAATCCAGTTGGTTAAGCTAAATTATACTTATGCAAAGTCTGTAAAACTAGTAAGTTGTCTCAGACAAATACTTCACCGAGAAAAATATGTAAAACTGAAGGAGAATGGGCCGGACATCTTAGTGTCTGAGTAGCACCATCATCATTTTGTGCGCATTTTGAGCCCCCACTTTATTTTTGCCGGGCTGCCAACAAAAGCTAATAGCCCCCAATGGCTGAGTTCTGTTCTTTGGTGCACTAACGTGTCATTCTTTATTGCTAAAAGCACTGCAAGATGTAAGGAGCATGACTGCATTCCAACTTAGTGAGGGATGAGCTGGTTTATCACCTTCTGTGCTGCTACATCTGCTGCTGTGTGTAAGCACACAGCTTTGCCATGTGCTCTGCAGGTGCCTTTGCTTCTCTCCACAGGCTGCTGCTACACACTTCCCTGCTCCCGCGTTGTCATGTCCATGCTTTAAACAGAATTCTACGGTCAATATCCACTTGAGGGCAGAGAGTATGATGAACATCGATCACCGATAACGCTTGTTTCTCCTCAGACTAAAAGTGTTGGTCAGACAGGTCTGTTACGGCTCTTGTAGAGAGTTGTTGAAGTGATGGCTGTTTGGAGATCAGCAGTGCTTCTGTGAACTTGCAAAGGACTTTCTGACGTACCTTCTAGTATATGTCATTCCTCTTGTGTTCCTCAAGAAATCTCCCTGGCTTTAGGATGCTTGAACGTGCCAGTTTTCTAACTAGGTAATTAGGAATCTGCCAGTTCTCCTGTCTCTGGTGCTGTGATACACTTGGCAGTTCCATTCTAGCTTTAGCATGTGGAAGGCCATGCTCAAAAAATCACACTCTATTCCCCCTTGGTACTCAAAAAGCTCAGGTCTCAAACTCGCCCCATGGCCCCTTTCACCACACCTCATTTTATTCTGGCTCTTTTGCTTTAATGTGTGTTGCTTCTAGTGTTGTGTTGTATAACTGTGGCTTGGATATGTGCATAGTCAACTCTGCCCCATTTCTCAGTCTTAGAATTCTCTCTTCTGCAACCATGGAGCTGTCCTAGACCTGCATTTCCTTCATCTGTGACTACAAGTCCCCCTTTCTCTCCTCAATCCTATCTCCATGCCATCTATACATAGAAGGCCTATACCCTAAATCTTCAAGCACTGAGCAGTAGGATGGGAAAAGACTTGCAGAGTTAGACTGTTGGAATCTTTCACACAAATATTCCAGGTTCTCTCCAGCTTTGATGATCCCATGCTTTCCTCTGCAATAATTGAAAAGATGTGAACAGGGTTTCTTTCATCCCTTCCCTCAGGAGAATATTCTGTGCCTGGTAGATCTGACTGTTAGGCATTATTTCCCAAATTAGTCCTTTCCCCAATTGGCTGTTTTTGCCAGTTACATGTCTGACATTATATTCTCTATGAAAAGTCAGTCAAACCCACTTTTTAACAGCAGGGAAAAAACCTCTTTATTATATGATGAGGAAGCAAAAACATTGTTCTCTTTCATTATGCTTGACAGAAATGCTTATGTCCAGGGGTTTTTCCTCTGGAATGATCTCTAAGCCCAGGAAAACATGAGCTCAATTTGTGGTTCCCATGAAGCCCTAATTAGTCATGACATCATGTTACAACCCAGAATGCTATTAATCACCAGGTGCTGAGCAAAGGGATTTTGTGCATGTGTCTGTCTGTCTGGGGACCTCATCTCCAGGGGTTTGGAAGTAAACCCCACAAAACCAAGCTTTGGAGGTTTCCTGCAATGGACTGTGATGAGACTGTAGAATTTAGACATAAATTTGTTCAGAGCTTTGAAGCAATCTCTTACGATTCGATTTGTTTCAGAAGTCTGCACAGGAGAAAAAGAAAGGTTTAGCTAGTTTCTGTGTCCCTTTGAGGGAGAGGATGGGTTGGGGTGGGAAAGCTGCATCTTTAGTCACAAATAGGCATCTGCAAAACACCAGGAGGGAGAGATAGGGAAGGAGCCCTGCATTCACAGAGCAAAGTACTTGTTCCCCTCCATTTCACTTAATATACATTAAATGTAGGTACGTGCTGAATGGAGGTGGAAAACCGAAGGAAACAAATTACTGCTCGGGTATAAGCAGCAGAGATGATTCCCTTATGTTATGGATAGAATCATTGAATTTTTAAGTTTGGAAAAGCCTCTAAGACCATTGAGTTCAACCATTGACCCAGTATTGCCAAGCCCTTCACTAACACATGTTCAAGTGCCATATGTACATGTCTTTTAACTCTGTCCAGGGGTGGTGATTCCACTGCTGCCTGTGCCGGTTTACCCTTTCAGTAAAAAAATTTTTTCCTAATACCTAATCCAAATATCACATAAGGGTATCAGGTCAGGAACTGTAGACTGAATCTTGAAATCCATACCTTGTTTACATTGGTGTCTGTGATTATTTTGCTTGAAGAGAGATGCAGCAAAGTGGCCCACAAAACAGCTATTAGTGGGTATAATGTGCTTTCCAGTGGTGGTGTGGGGTTAGTTTGGTTTTTAGCAACCAGAGCCTCTGTTTCTGGGCAGGAAGGACACCTTCTTTTAGCTGTGCTGCCAATGGGAGGCATTAATCTAATGGTGGAGATGTTTCCAAAGCTTTGGCAGACATTTAGGTGGTATAAGGATGTTTCTCAGAAACAGGTAATTTTTATTGTAACTCAGGATTGTACGAATTATTATAATGGAGTATTATCTGAGTCCAGATGTGCTGTTACTGTGGACACATATTGGCCAAGTGCTTTCTAGCTATCACATTACCCAATTTAACACTTAAATAATGGGGTTTTTTCTTCTGCTTGTGCAATGAATAACACAGCTGCTTAGTAAGTCACGTATGGTGGCATTTTGAATTTGCAACCTGTGGTATGAAATTCTAAGTTTTTAACCAAATATGTATATATCACCTGTACAGATTGACATGTACCATTAATGCCAACATTTAGTGTACAATACTGAATAAGCCAACTGATAAATTCAGGTTTCTAACCTTATATTTTATCCTTCATCCCCTCCTTGTTCAGCTTCTACCTTCTTGTTATTTTTATCTATGAGATGTTCATAAAGTCCAAAATTCTTCCTTGGTTGATGGCACAAAACTTCTACAGCAAACATGTTTTTTTTCGTGTGAATGACACTACCTGAAAAATTTAAACATTTGAACTTCACTTTTGACCTCTGAATGTCAATGAAATTTAGCAGTAATATTTTAGTTAGTTAGTTAGCTTTAGATCTTAGTTTTGAGAATTAATCAGCCTGAAAATAAGCTCTTCCTATATATTTATGCAAGGTAGGAAAGAACAGTTAATTCTGAAATAAAAGTATGGGAAAACAAATAGGTTTACAACACATCCTCTTGCTCCATGTGTTAACAGATGTGCTCTAGTAGCTTCTAGATGAACTTTCCCCGTGCTAAGATGATAAATCAGATAAATGAGTCAGAGCAAAATAAACTTGAAACCTCTCAAGTGAATCTATTATTCAGGCACACAAAATGCCAATGCATTGGCGTCAAATGGAGCGAATCTTTTATTTCTCCCAAACCCAGATAACAGTGTATGCTACGTGCTATATTAGAAGGGTAACATGATGTAGGCAAAACTGTGTCCCAAACTTCCTTGTACAGAAAGATCAGTGTCAGCTGTCTGAATTTTCCATGCACACAGCATCAGCACAGTTATCAGGCTTTGAGCTGAAGACCATGCATGGTGCTGGAGAATGCCATGGCCAAAAAGATGGTCAATAATCCAGAGCACAGCTGAGAGACCGACACAAAGTCTGTTGTAACTGCAGGGGAATGAGAGGTGCTATGGCATAGTTAACAATTGCAATGGACCATGACACCAAGTCTTATTTGAAGGTCGAAAACTTAAGAGCTCTTATTTGGAGAGTCTAGAAGCTCTTTTGTATCTATCTATCTAATTCACTGTGACCTTTCCAGGTACTTACCAACCTAGTTGTGAATCAGGGCAAAACAAATAATTTGTCTTTTAGAAAATTATGAAAACTAGCTTTATGATCACAATTCTTACTTTTTTTTTTTTTTTAATCTTGAAAGCAGCTGTGCTGTTTGAAGGGTCAGCTCTTCCTCTGAGAACCTGCCAGATGAATTTCCTGAGCTGGCCTGCCTTCCTAATGGGTTTATTGCTGTGCTGTGTTCTCCAGACATCTGCTGTTCAGCATCCTGCATCTCATAAGTGCACCAGCAATGCTCAAAGAATATCCTTCAGCCACTCCTGTAAGACTGACCTGCCCACCTCCTCCCAGATTAAAGCTGAAGCAAATCCAGTACAGCATGATGAAGAGAACAGTAGGGTACAGCTAGATCCTGGAGAGGCTGAGGACAATGAAGAGCAGAATGTAATCTTTAGGCACAACATGCATGTGCACACACCCAAAGAGAACTGTGAAACTTTGACCCACGTTACAGATCTCTTTGAAAGGATGGAGAAGCTTGAAAAGGAAGTGACAGAGCTGAGGGAAGTTTGCAGCCCTCAAAAGTGCTGTAGGGGAAGCCAAGGTAAGTAATGAGTGATATCTGTTCTTACTTCCCAGGTCCAGCCTATTTACTGCAGAGATCTGGGGACTGGAATAATTTGTCAAGGTTACTGGGGGTTCACCATGAGGAAAATGCTTGGGGGTGGTGCTTCACATGGGGTGGTGCCCTGGTTTTCATGGTTCACATAGGTGGGAGGTTTCAATAGAGGATTTTCTGGAGGACAGGACGGTGAAAGATGAGGTGGGCACTTCTAGTTGCCATCTTTTTCTTTCTCAGCTTTGCCTCCAGAATTTTGCCATTGCTGAGAATTTGTGTTTTTATTTTCTCTTTGATAAGTGACTAAGAGAAGAGCAGAGTTTAGGATAAAGTTTTGTGGTGCCCCAGGCTCTGCCTGGGATCACAGATTTATACTGCATGGCCTCTAAGAAAAGATTTAACGAACTGTTGTTATCTGGAGAATGGAGACAGGAGAAGTCCTAAGTCTTTGCTTACGTGACAAATACAGGTGTATGGCAGGTGAGAATAATGTGCTCTCCATCTTAATATAATCTGCGGTGAGAAACAGCGAGTTTAAATTGCAACATTAAGGTTTAGGTTAGAGGCTGTGGAAAACTTTCTAATTGACTCTCTGGGATGGTCATGGAACCTGCATTCCTGCTGACCATGGACAAACATGTTGGAAAAAGCAAGGGTGGAGCTGGTCCCTCCTTGGACCTGGGGCAGATGGACAAGGTGATGCCATCAGGTCTTTTTCAGTTTGTATTTTTCAGTGATATTTATGCTTTCCTGTTAGTGACCTTGAACATACCTTTGCACTACCTACCTAATGCTGCGTTTCTAATTTTTTTCTTGTGGTTTTTTTTTTGTTTTCTCTCGTCTGTGTGTCACATTTGCTGTTGTGCATCCTGGTGCTGCTCTGGCCGGGTGTCCCTCACTGCAGTGGCCATGGGACTTTGCTCTATGAGACTTGCAGCTGTGAGTGTGCCAAGGGCTGGGAGGGCAGTGACTGCTCCCGCCCCGCCTGCCCCAGCCACTGTAGCGGCAACAGGCACTGCAGTGCTGGGAAATGTGTCTGTGATGAGCCTTTCTTTGGTGAGGATTGCAGCCTTCAGCTGTGTCTGGAGAACTGCAGCAGCAGTGGGATCTGGGACACAGCCAAAGGGGTTTGCCAGTGCCACGAGGAGTTCATTGGAGAGGACTGCAGTGAGAAACGGTGTCCTGAGGATTGCAGTGGCAACGGGTCCTGTGACACAGGACTGTGCTACTGGCACGATGGCTTCTTTGGCCTCAAATGATCCCAGGGTAAGACATGCCTGGGAGATACTTCTCTCTTCATTCTTGCAATCTGACTTTCCCTCTCTCCTTCCCATACACTTTTAGCTAATCCTGTAAGTAAGCCAACCCTGGAATCACCATGGTTAGCTTGGAGTTTCTGCTGGCTGACTGGTCCTAGTCTTCAAGAATTGCCTGGGAAACACTGCTGAATTAGGGAAGGGTGAAAGTGCAGTTAAAGATAGTGCTGGCACCAGCCTGTGTGCAGCAGCTGGAGGAGACAGCAAATTGGGCATGGGGCCTGTAATTAAAGAAGGAGACAGAGTCCCTTTCTTGACATGCAGATGAGACATTAGAAGGTGAAATCATGTTTGCTGCAGTGTGCACTGCTTGCTGATGAGGTAGTTGATTGGATAAAACCTGCGAGACAAAGGATGTGTAAATCCTTTAAAAAGCCTCCCTTTGAACAGAGATCTTTGGGAAGTTCTCCCTTGTCTTGCTTTGTTACAAGGTAGTAGAATTTGCCTGAGAAGACCTTGAGGAGTGTCCTGCAGTTCCTGGTTCATTCTGCCACCCTACAGCCACAGATTGGTACTCCAGTGCTCAGCCTTTTGCCCTGGAAGCGCCTTCTCAGCATGGCACACTTGATCTGATCTTTCACAGCTCCTTGTGAGGAGGTAGCTGGCACACACTGAGCAGCAGGTATTGCTCAGTGAGGGTTTTCAGTGACCACCTTCACAGATCTGATCTGCTCTGTATCATCCCTCATGTTTCAGGCCTGATCTGTCTGCTCAGAGACTCACCTTTTAAATAAAAGATTATTAGCTTGAAACTTCACTCCTCCTGGCCCTTCCACACGATCCAGAGGTAGAGGATGGTGTGGCTATCCAGCATTCTTCTTTCCTGTCAGTAGACTGAGATTTGCTACTCAGGAGGCAGCACCTTTATAGAGGTGGCAAGCAGAAGAGTTCCTAGCAGAGCAGAAACAATTTTCTCAGAAAACTGTTGCCCAGTCATTCTCTCCCAAAGGGCTGTCTGGGTCCAGCTTTGGATCCTCTTCCTTCCACAAAACCTGCAGCTGTTTTACAGGCTGTGAAAGTGTCCTCTGTTCTCTGAATGAGCAGGGACTATAGAATTAATGCACATAGCACAATCCATTTTGTTACTGTTTCTGAGCACTACGCCTCCAGTCCTGCTTAAATAAGTCCAAAGGAAAGTGGTTCCCATCTCAGCAGCTGTAGCCAAGTGCTCCTCTCCTGTAGATGCCAAATTGTCTTTTCTGTTCCAATCTGGGTTAGATTTCTGCATCCCAAGAGATATACACTGAGCACTGGCTTTATTTATCGTTATTAATATGTTCTTTTTTATGTGTCTCAGATCATGAAGTGCCATATTTTATGTTGCCATGGTAACTGGAATGTGTGAACATTTAGAAGTTACTATCAAGCATGCAAGTATATTTAATGCTTTGCAATTCCTTCTGAAGGAGAAAGAGAGTACAAGGACATGTTGAACAGCAGAGAGGCAGATACAATCCTCTTCTGAACTCTGCTTTGACAAGGAATAAACTACACCACATGTATTTAGGTTCTTTATTATTTTACAGCAAAGCTGGATTATTTAAATCCAGCTTCTATATCACAGGAAGAGACAGGATGAACAGTCTCATATTATGTAGAGTTTTCAATGAAGGCAATGGTATGCACATACTGAGGGTGGGTTTGGTGAAAGCTGTGAACTACACGTGGGAATGAATGCTGCCTTTCAAGTGAGAAGAATCTCCTGATGTTACCTGACCATTGCTGACACATGCATTTTTACAAGCCCTATCTATCTGTGCTTTGCTATCAGTTAGAGCCTTGCTGTGTTGGTTTTGCATGGCTTTGTTTTTGGTAGCGTGGGGGCCACAGGGTGGCTGCTGCTGGGAGCTTCCACCATGCCCAGCAGAGCCAATCTCTGATGGCTCTGAAGATGGACACGCCACTGCCCAAGGCTGGGCCAATGAGAGATGATGGTAACGCCTCTGTGATGACAGATTTAAGAAGAAAATCCAAACAAAGGTGGGGGAAGTTGTAATTTTCCAGCTAGAGAAGAGGAGGAGGTGAGAACATGTGAGGGAAACAACATGGACACACCAAGGTCAGTGCAGAAGGAGGGGGAAGAGGTGCTCCAAGCGTTGGAGCTGAGATTCCTCTGCAGGCCATGATGATGACCATGGTGAAGCAGCTGTGCCCCTGCAGCCCCTGGGGATCCACCTGCAGCCTGTGGGGATCCACAGGGGACGCAGAGATCCACCCACAGCCCATGGAGATCCACAGGGGACGCAGAGATCCACC
>VZTE01005470.1:338908-369324 GCA_013397775.1 Eulacestoma nigropectus | reverse complement strand
GATCCATCCACAGCCCATGGGGGAGGTGTCCATGCCAGAGCAGGTGGATGCCTGGAGGAGGCTGTGCTCCAGTGGGAGACCCGGTGCACAGAGGGGGCCCCTGCTCCCAGGCTGGAGCAGCCTGTCCTTGGAGGACTGCACCCCGTGGAAGAGTGACCCACACTGCAGCAGTTTTGGGAGCACTGTGTGCCCGTGGGGGGAATTCACGTTGCAGCAGGTCTGGCAGGGCTGCTGCTCGTGAGAGTGGACCCACGCTGGAGAAGTTCACGGAGAACTGTCTCCCGTGGGAGGGATTCCACGGTGCAGCAGGGGAACAATTTCTACAACCTCTCTCCCTGTGCAACGTAAGAAAATCCTCGGGTGAAGAACTGACCAAACCCCCACGCTCTGTTTCCCTGTGCTCTTGGTGGGAAGGAGGGAGGGGTTGAGGGAAGAAAAGGTGTTTTAAAGGCTTATTTTACTTCTCATTATCCTCCTCTGATTTTGTTAGTAATAAACTCACTTTGTACCTCTAAGCTGAGCCTGTTTTGCCCTTAGAGTGTTCTCTCCTGGTCCTTATCTCAACTCATGAACCCTTTGTTTAAATTTTTTCTCTCCTCTGCCCAGCTGTAGCAGGAGAGGGTGAGTGAGTGACTTTTGTGGGTGCCTGGCATTTGGCCAGTGTCAAACCATGACACTTGCTAAGAAAATACAGTTGGTAGATGGTTTGATCAGCTTGTGATGAGCTCACTTGTAATTAAAATCAGGTAAACTTGGCGGTAACCAGATGTTCTATATGGGCTGCTTTCAAAGTCTGCCTCAAGACACTGATGAGCTGTCTGTCTTGTGGCAAAACAATGAGGGTACTGTTGGTGTCCTGAAATGTCTTATGTGCAGCAGATTTGCCCAGGCCTCCTCCAGCCACCAAGTGTAAGTTTCCATCAGTACTCAGTCAGAAAACTGAGCTTTTCTACGTCTGCTATAGAGAAGCTGCACTCCCCAGTTTTGGGGACCAGTTGACATTTTGAATTAACTCCAACAGTTACAGGAGAAGAGGGGTTTGGCTTGTTTTTCTGTTTCTAGAAGCTTTATGAAAGAGTTTTCCTCATGCCAGTGGGGGTTTAGAAGCTGGAAGGAGTCTTCCAGGAAATTATTGTTCTATTATTTTATACTGACTGCATTATTCATTTGTATCTAATGATATGCTGTTGAGCAGAAAGAAGTGGTTAAATCCAAGATGACTACAGGCTGGGCGCTCCAGTTCTGCATTTGCTTACTCAAAATAAGTTTGAAAAAATGTCACGCTTGGCCACGTGGCAAGTCGTGATCCTCATTGCAATGTTTTTCTTTGTTTCTCTTTTAGTCCTTGCTCCCCAGAATATGCAGGTGCTGAACTCCGTGGAGAACTCTCTGGCTGTCAGCTGGGATCCAGTGACTGATGTGGATAATTACCTCCTTACCTGTTACCCAGTTGGGTATGAAGTGCTGGTGAAACAAATCCACGTGCCCAAAGAGCAGCTCAGCTATGAGATTGTGAGATTCCACCCTGGCACCACGTACAATGTTACACTTCCATCACGTGAAGAAGGGGATTGCCAGTGAGCCCAAGCATCCAGAAGCAAGTACAGGTAGGAGCAGGTAGTATTTTTTTTAAAGAGATAGATGCTGTAAATCTTTAAAGTTAGATTTCAACGAATGAGGGGAACTGAGTGCTGGAGAGCACTTTCTCTTCCCAGCCTAGAGTTATGTGATTGTTTTCTGGAGAATCTGTTCCCAGATTTGGACCATTAGGACTGAATGCATTGCAGATTTCCTCTCTTTCCATTTTTCTTGTCCAAATCCGACTAGTATTGACACCCCTGAATTCCAGTGAATTTGTAGTGTTGCCTGCTGCAAGAAGCAGCAATGGAAGCATGCAGGATAAAGGCAGCGTGTTACTAATAATAAGGCACTGTTCAACTGTGCCTTTATTTCTAGATCCTTAAGGCATCTAGGTAATCCTCGAGCTGGTACCTATGGAAAGCAAGACAGGTAGCCTGCAAGCTCTGCCTGCAGAAAGAAATTGAGAGCTTCATCTAAATAGCAGAGCATTCCTTCTTTCTCCTAGTTTCTCATGGATGCCTTCCTTCAATGCAGAAAAGAATTTTAAAGTAGGCAGGGTATCATTCCTAGGTACTTACTGTCCAGACATGTCTGCAGCAGTGAGTTCTCCTCATAGTCTCTTCCCAGGACTGAATGAGTATGATCCTGCTGAGGTTAAGAGGTTGAGTGTACAAAAGCTGTGTATTTGAAGCAGTCTCTGGAGAACTGAAATGTCATTTGGGTAGCAGCTGATATTATCCTGTCTGTTTGCACTTGGCAAAGACAGTGAAAAGCTTGGTGATTTTGACATTTTTCCTGCTTCTAGCACAACAGGTGGGAACTGAGAGCCAGCAAACACCAGAGCTGGACTGTTACCATGAATAAAACTAAAGCTGTTGAAGTAATGATTGTGCTGTACTTGCTTGACTCTTCAGTTTGGCTGACGGACATGTCTCGGGTCTCAGAGCAGGAAACTGGGCAGGGAAGGAGCATTGTTTAGTGACTTTTGTGTCTTCTGTTTACCTTTTTGTGCTGATTCTGCTTCCCTGCATCCCTCTGCTGTCTTTCCCAGTCCTGTCTGCAGTCAATGCCACCTGGGTGACAGAGGAGATGGAGAACTCCCTGGAAGTGGAGTGGGAGAACCCACCAACAGATGTGCACTATTACAAGCTGAAGTTCAGATCCCTAGTGGAGATGGAGGAGAAGCAGGTCATGGTGCCCAAAAGCAGTGACCCTAAGAGCAGATACATCCTGACTGGTGAGTACTCGTGGATGTTCCAAACGGGGCAGGAGCAGGGAGAAGTGGCAGGAATGACTGACAGTCAGCCCGTAGTCCTGAGACAATTCTTCTCTCATGTGTGAATGTCCAGTGAGATCTATTGGGGCTCTCCTATTGCATAAGGATGGGTGTCTCCACAGGGAGAAAGCTATGCTCTGTGGATAGCAAGTTTCCAGGCTTATTCATTCATTTAATTCTGTCCTTGTTTGGAAAAAAGTGCATTCTTCTGTTTCAGAGCTGATATTATGGAAATCCCCAGCAGCAGCAGTCAATATGCCCAAAGGGCAAACCTAGACCAAAGGTGCTATCAAAGCATTGAAAAGGCAAAAACCAAGTTGGATAGAAATCTAAACTTTAAGTTCCCCTCTACAACAAACCTGGAGCTGTATAAACTAAACAAAACAGCTTTCTTCAAGAAAAAATGCTATCTTCCCTAATTGTTGGTAATGCTTCCCTTTGCTCCTTGTAGGCCTGAAAGCTGGCACAGAACACGAGGTCACTGTCCTACCTGTGAAAGACCACACAGAGGGGAAACCATTCTCAGTGACTGGCAGGACTTGCAGTATGTGCAAAGTTGCTTTTACTGCAGTGATGTTACTACAGGGTCTGGGGACAGAGCTCTCAAGATTCCAGCACAAAAGGTTCGTGATTGACTGCTTCTTCATGCATGACCTGCAGCCAGGTCTGCTTATACCTTGTTTGAGCTTGCCTACACTGTATATTAAATACTAAACCTAGGCCTAGCTCAGTCTTTTGCTTTGATTTTTTACAGTAACTTCACCCTTAACTTGACTAACAGCTCCATCCAGACACAGGGATAAGTGTGGTGAGCTACCCTCTCTATAGAATAACAACTCTGTTGGCTAATTGTGTGTCTTTAAAAAAATGGCTGAATATTTTTGAGCTATTCTATTGCAAAAGACACCTTGAAGAATTTTAAACTCTCATTCTACTTAGAAGAATCTGGAATTTCTGAAACTCATCTCTTACAAAAGGGTAGGTGTGCTGCTTCCAAAGACTGAAAAATTCCATATCTGGCCTGACATTCCTGAGGTTGTTGTGTAAATTATTCCATTAAAATGAAATTTATGTAAAACAACAGAACCTACAACCTCCACATTGTAATTTTAAGGCTGTTCTTCTGCCCTGTGGTAGACTCTGATTATTTGGAACACCCTTGACTTGTGTTTTCAAGCTGTTCTTGACAGACATGGGGGCTGCAAAACTTCTTAAAAAAGGAAAAAAAAATCCCCAATGCTCATATTCTTATGTAACCCCTGGAATTTAGGAGATGCAACTGAGACAAATACCAACTACTTCAAGAGCTACCACCAAGCTCTGATTCATCAGCTAAAATAGCAAAACCTTGGGGGAGTCTGAGAGACAGGGTCTGCAGGGAAGGCAGAAAGGGAGGAGCAGCAGATGGCTGACAGATACTTGGAGCTGGGAGAGGGCAAGCCAGAAGGTGGATGCGGAAATGATTTTAGCTTTTATAAATTCTTCATATATTTGTCGCTCTGTAGGCTGTTGCTGTATAGTTATATGGCTCCTGCTATTACTCCCAGCATTTTTCCTACTCTGCTAGACAGAAAGACAAAACACATTCCTAAAAGCCCCTATCCTATCTTGCTTCCTCTGGGAACCAAGGACGAGCTACCCTCCCAAGACACTTTCCTATGAACAACTAGAAGAAGGGGGGCTCCAGAAGAGGTTGAACCAAGGGGGGGAATTACCTCATCATCTGTGTTTCTAATTGGGGATTCTTGTCAATTATGCTAGTTTGATAAATTTATAAAACTGTATTCACCCTATGTGAGGTGGGCATTTTTCCATACTTGCCCCTGGAGGCCTCCAATTAAAGACCAGCTTTTGTACTACTTCCTGTATTAATATTGTCTTGAAAGTGCATTGTTCTATTTCTAGATCCTTAAGGCATCTAGGTAATCCTCAAGCTGGTACCTATGGAAGGCGAGACAGGTAGCGTGCAAGCTCTGCTTGCAGAAAGAAATGGAGAGCTTCATCTAAATGGTAGAACATTCCTTCTTCCTCCTGGTTTCTCATGGATGCCTTCCTTCAAAGGCTGTTGGGGGAAACCTAAGTGAATGTTTTAGCTGGCCAAAGCAGTAAAGCAAAAATAAGGGAAATGTGTACATGGAGTGGTTTGAGTTTGAAGGGGCATTAAAGATCCTCTAACCCAACCCCTGCCATGGGCAGGGACACCTTGCAGTAGGCCGGGTTGCACCAAGCCCCATCCGACCTGGCCTTGAATACTTCCAGGGGTGGGGCAGCCACAGCTTCTCTGGGCAACCTGTGCCAGTGCTTCACCACACTTCCAGGGAAGAATTTCTTCCTAATATGCCATGACAGGTATTTTAGTGGTTTAATTCAACTGGAGATAGCTAATCCTGCACTTTGAAATGCTGTCTCAGGAGTCAATAGCCCAACCAATGTGACAACCGACCGAGTGACAGAGGATACTGCCAGTGTCTCTTGGAATGAAGTGCAGGCTCCTGTAGACAGGTACATGGTGAGATACACCTCAGCTGATAGAAACACAAGGAAATACAGGTGGGCACTGAAAATGACATGATCACCTTATTAGATCTCAGGCCAGACATGGGATATGTCACCGACATCTGGGCAGAGAAGGGGCCCCAGAGGAGCAAGAAGGCAAGCACCAGAGCTGTGACAGGTGGGCTGTAGCAGCACTGGAGGGAGCCGAGTTTGAAATTCAAACTCCTTCATCAATTTTACTTGTTTTGGTAAAGCTTCTCCTGCTTTGCACACATTTTTAATGAGGCAAAAAATCCATGTAATTCTTATTAGTGTGGCTGAACAGGTCCCCAGCTCAGCTTAAGACTGAGTCCTGTTGTGGACAGGCTCTATGGCAAGGGACCAGTTACTATTAGTACAGAGAACAGTCAACCACAGCCAAAACTAAAACCTCATAACCACCTGGAATGTGTAATTCATGCCTTGCCCTTAAAATGCCATAAACCATATCCAGGCATTTCTTTGGGTGACTGTTGTAGCATTTCCCAACAGGACAGGAGGCTCATACACATTTTAAACAGATAATCATGGCAAAGTGTTTGTTAAAAAGGAAAACCATGTTTATTTGGATGATAACATAAATTAAGAAGCAGGTGGGAAATCAAATCTCCCAAACAGTCTATTTGGTTGCTGTCCTTTGGTGACAGGGAGTCTCCATTGGAAGAGTGCTTGCAGCTGAGTCTGCAGCTGGATTGGGAAACTTCTTGAACCACTGTCTTAATGAATCTTTACAATCCAGCCATCCATGTGTGACTGTGAGTATAGAAGCAGTTTCTACTGACTATTGACAAAGATCTTATATATGTGCAATCTGCATTTCTTCACAAAAATTACCTAGGGGAATGTTTGGGGTGCTCCACTCAGGATGTTAACCAGCACATTTAAGCGTATAAATTGGACTGGACATAACAGGAGATGCCTCGGGGGAGTTGGTAGGACTGTCTGAAGCTCTCACATGAGGGGATTAGTCCAATGCTTCATGAGGAAGCTCAGTCAATCTCCTACTTTCAAGCTGGCTCATTGTCTCGAGCCAGCCCATGTTCTCACTGGTACAGCTGACTGTGTGGGCAGCTCCTGGACCATGCAGGGAGTTAAGGAGTGAAAAGCACTGTATATGCAGAGCAGCACAGTCTGTACCCAGCTGCAGTGCAATTAGAACTGAAGAACAAACTTGATTTTCATATCACATAAGAAAATAATTTGCTTGGTTTTTCTTGCCACAGGTGAGCATCTCACACTGCTAACGAGCTGAGCTGTGATTATTCAAATCCCCATTGCCAGCATGTGCTGCTCTAGGGTGGCACAAACAAGCCTCAGCATCTTTCATTAAAACGAAGAGTAATGTATTTTCATCTCACAAAAGAGCTGAGATTAGTACATGCAGGTGGAAAATCACAACTTTTACCATAGCTAGTGTGTGGTAAATCACCGTGCAGCTAAGCTGGTGTGTGGTAAATTACACTGTGGCTGTTGTGCATTTGTGCCCTGGAGTTTAGAGCCTCCAGCAGAATAAGAAATGCTGTTCCAATAATTTGAGAGGCATCTGCAAGACTTTCGCTGCTCAGGCTGCTAAGATGTATTTAGTAGTTCAGTGAATTAAAAAACCCTAACCAACCAAACAAAAAAAACTTGTTCTCTGTACAGGTTGTGAGTTTTAGGGCTGTCCTCAAAGGGCCACATTACTGCAGGCTGTGTTGTGATACAAACTTAGGACTCCTGAAATCTAGTGTTGTGCTTCCATCTGAGAACGGGGCAGGGGAAGGATTGTAACAGTGGGAGGAGTTTGAAAGTGACAGAGAGCTGCCATTTCCCAGATTCTGAGCAGGTCATTTGGGGTTTTTTTTGGTTAATTCCCAGAACAACTGAGGCAAGATGTTGTTGTGATCTTCAGAAAGCAAAAGACAATAACACCATTTTGTGCCTGGGCTCCGTCTCTGCCCGGGCAGTGGCTGTGCTTTTGTTGCTCCCAAAGAAAGAGCCCTGCTGTCGTAGCTGTGAGGAGGAGACCTAAGCCCCAGCTGAAATACCTCAGAATTGGGCACCCCTCCCCGCTTGCTAGTTCAGGCCCATCCTTGGCAAGAAATAAAGGATGAGAGGTGGAAGAAATCAGCAAGGCCCTTGAGGGGAAGGAGTAAGAGTAGCCTTGTGTGGACACCCATGTTTTTCACTCGGCTGTTCCCACAGAAACCAGCAGCCCATCTCACCCAGTGCAGGGCAGAGGGATGACTGACCCTGCCAAAGCTCAGCCACCTTGGCACTGACATGGAGAGGAGGTTACCAGTGTACCAAGAACAGCCTGACATGGAAGCAGTTAGCACACTTATTTTATCTTCCTTGCACTGCATCCAGCAGTACAAAATGATTTGGCTCCACAAATACGCAATGGTGACTTGCTTAAGTGTGGTTATTTACACTGCATGGTCAAAACACAGTTTACAGCTTAAGATAAAACTTCTGTTAGATTTACCAGTTTGGGCTGGAGAGAAAAAACCAAGCTTTTGGATACACAAAACCCCTTTGAGGTCTTTAGTCATAGAATCATTTCCCAAATTTCATCTGTTTTTCCAAATGTATTTGATAGTCTAATAGAACACACTACCTCTGGCTATAAAACTTGTGTTGTCTGTGTCTTTAGACCATTGTGATTACCACAGCACTATACTAAAACTTCAAATAATTAGGACTTTTTCGTATAGAGATTGACAGCCCCACTGAGCTGTTGACTGACTAGGTGACAGAGGATGCAATTACTGTTTCCTGCACATGGTCCAGGCTTCAATAGGCAGATACAGAGTGAGCTACACCTCAGCTAGAGGGGACACAGAGGAGAAGGAGGTGGAAAAAGACAAGAATGTCACTACCTTGGCAGGATTGAAGCCAGACACAGAATACGTCATTTATTTCTGGGCAGAGAAGGGAGAACAGCAGAGCAAGAGGGCCAGCACAGAGGCTGTGACAGGCAAGTGGGCAATGGACTTTGCTGAGTATAAGCTAAAGCCCAGCTATGCCTTGACACTAAGGATGCCCACCCTAAGACAGTTTAACAGTAGAGGGAGATTCAGGCTTAACAGATCAGGTCTTCAGGTTAGTGCATCTTGCCGTGAAACCTATTCAGCATCATCACAGAGAGATTCTAATGACCTGTAGGTACTACAAATGGGCCGTGTTGTAAATACTAACAAAGATTAGGGTAAACAAAGCCCCTGCAGCAGTGTCTCTTATGTGTTTGTGTAGTCTTATTTTAATTAGTTGATTTGTTTATCCTTCATCATGCAATAGGGAACTGTTCAGCTCCTTTAAATGAAGAAATTGAAGTGCAGCGAGGTTAACAGCATGCAGGCCACCTTTTTTTTGCAATAGGATGAGTAATCATGGTTCCTCAGTTGTTCTTGTGTTGCTAGTCCAGTTTAAGGATGTGTAGTGATCTTCCTGATATGTTTCCTGTTTATAACAACACTGTAAACCTGAACACTGGAATCCACTGAAAGTGGTGGCAGGCATTGACAAGACTCATCTCTAGGTCAGGGACTTGCTGGAGGGAGATGAATAAATGTGTACCTGGGTCACCCTGGCTTCTTAACAAAAAAGTTTGGGTTGTTCTCTCACTTTCTGGACAGAAGACAAGTATGTGTGCTTTGGAGGCTTGTTATTTTATGTTTTATGAGCTCTTTTTGCATTGCTGCACGGTGGTAGCCTCACTTAAATCATTAAATGTAGTTACTGAAATACATGCATACAGAGACTGCTGCTGTAGGTGATTATAGAGGAGGCAGATGTCATAATACAGGAGTGATGGCAGCTGATGGTCCTTATTTCACTAGTCCTTAATCAAAAGCATGCAGTGCTTCATGTGCTGCTATCAAGCCTAACAATAACAGGTTTAACAACCAAAATGAAACCATTTTAGAAGTGGAGACAGTTAAAAAGAATGGCCTGCTCTTTGACTTGTGACCTTAGGCCAGTCCTAGGAGGCTGCTAAGCAGGCTTAAATCTATTCTGTTCAGTTAGCCATAAGGACTGTGATGTACTGGGAACATTTGAGGTTACTCTATATCCACTGACCTTGCTAATGTACTTTTTCTAGTTTATGAATCCATCTGGTGTGAGATAGAACAGTAGAAACCTGGATTTAGGGTAAGATGCCAAAGAGTTCCCCAGTGCTTACAGAGATCAAGGGCAGCTGATAGGTTCAGCTTTTTAGCCTCGATTTGTCCCTGTCTGGAACTAGAAATTCAAGGAGAGTTTCAGCAAATTGAAATTTTTTTTTTCTTGAACAGGCATGAAAATGGAGACACCTGGAAATTTCACATGAAGTGAAACTGCTGGGAGAGGGAATGCATTTAACATTAGTAGTGATATTTTTGAAATAGCTGCACGAAAAAAAATGATACCTCTGCTAAAATAATACAACTTCTGAGGACAAGAAGAATACATTTTCTCACTCAAAGTGCTGGCTGATTACTCCCTAGCATTAAAACTGGCTGTGGCAGGGAGCTGCCCTGTGGTGGCCTCCTGCACCCCTGGGAACGGCCAGCTGCACTTTACGGGCAGTGCTGTGAGACTGCAGCGTCTGAGGCTGCCCTTCCCATCGCTTGCTTCTTGGGATGGATTTGGTACCTCTTAGCTCCCTCTCCTGTCCAGCTGTCGATGCACATGTAGTGAACTCGTTTGAGGAGGTTTCTGGGCTGTTTGACTTAAAGCAGTTCAGTGCTCTCCCAAATGAAGCAGGAGTTCGTTAGAAAAGGGACCACTGCTTAACTCATGAGCCTCGTGTAAGTTGTAAGGTATAGAATAGCCAGCGTTTTAAACAACATGGGGTGTGAACTACAGTGCTACTGTCTCTTACATTTGGTGTTTTGATTTCTTCTTCTCTGCCTTTTTATCTGCTTTAAGCAGTAACGCTGTGCCTGAGGAGTGCAGCATTTCCTGGGAGGAGCCAGCCTGCTCGACTCTTCTCGTTTGTCTAAGACAGACAAAGCATGGCCTTGTGGTTTTTTGTGGCCTTTTCAAGACTGCATTATTTCACTGATGCATTATAATTGTTGCTATGCTTATCCTCATAGCATTCTTCGAGGCCTAGGAAGTTTTGTAGCCTGGTTTATACAGAAAAGACAGACAACAATGTGCCCATAGTCCTCCAGGGAGATTTGTGGGAGAGCAAGGACTTGAGATAAAGTATTCATTTATAGTTTGATATAAACTCAGATGTACTTCAGGGCTGGAGCACGCTTCCAAGCACTGCCCACCAAGGACCTCTTCTGTAAAACTTGGAAAGCCAGTAAAACCTTACTCATCAAATTGTTTCCTTAAGATGTTCCCAAAATACACAGAATATAGCAAGCACAGGATGAAGATTAGGGAGAAGCTGCTTCCAGTGTTGCTACTTTCAACACAGATTTCAAAGTTTTATTTATCCTGAGGGAAGCACTGCAGCCCCCTTGTTGGCACCTCGTAAGACACTTTTTGACAACTGCTGTGAACTGGCATTGCATTAAAATAATTCTGTTCTTCTCCTCGTGCTGACCTTGGGCAGTCTGACTGCTCAGGAAAAGTCTGGCCAAGTCTCTGATGCCAGTGAAGGAGCTGGTGTCCCATATCCAGCACAGACTGAACTGTAAAGCTCTGGGTTTCTTTGTACTCCTGCATTTACTAAAGAAGACACGAGCATGACAACAACAAAGCCTGTGAAGTCATTCATATCTGCAGTAGGGGAACAAAGGCTAGGGGCTCTCAGCAGGCCACATTAGAACCGTGCTCCAGGACTGGGGCATAGAGCCTAAACCTGTCCTATCTGAGAGTGCTCCTCAGAGATGAGCCTGATGGAGACTCCTCAGGGAGACTTGAGAGGAGCTCCTGGACACTGCACAGTTGAGCCAATTGTCAGGCTCACAGAACATCCCGAACCAGATCTGTAGAAGGCTTGCAGTGTTTGGTCTGGGCTTCTGCTGCTTGCTAGCTGTGAAGGCTGCTGGTTGGCTTTCAAGCAACTGCAGTTCAGCCCAAGACCTGCACTGCACTTTGTGTCTTTCATTTATGCAGTGGTGTAGCAGGACTTCCCCTCTGCCACAGAAGAGCTTATCTGTTCTATCAGCTGGTGCCACAGCTCAGGGCATCTTCCCCCCTCACAGGAATCTGCTCATTGGTGAGATAACCCAAGCCAGACATCGGTCCTGTAGTGAGTTATCTCTGGCGCCAGGGAGGTGGCATTCCCAGCCAATAAACATCTTGCCTTGAGAACAGATTGAAGGGAGATAAGCCCTGAATTTCTGACTGACAGACCCTTCACTTTACGAACTATAAAAGCTACACAAAAAACTTTCACAAAGAAAAAGTCTTCTGCACATTCCTTGGAAATGTGTGGGGACCTCTCCTGAAGGTTGGGGACGCTGGCCCTGAGTTACTCTTCTGGAAGCTGAGTGAAGGGAATATGTGTACCCTATCATCAATTGGTGGTAAACTACACTGACTCCTAATCTGTACTACTTCTTTGCTAGCTATAATATAGGTACCTTTGTGTTGTGCACTGTTTTATGTAAATCTACTAGTAGCTCTTTGTTTTAATGTGTATAGTAAGTCACTCTGCTTAAAGCCTTTTGTCTGTTAATCTTCTGTCT
Source organism: Eulacestoma nigropectus (assembly GCA_013397775.1). Taxonomy (NCBI): domain Eukaryota; kingdom Metazoa; phylum Chordata; class Aves; order Passeriformes; genus Eulacestoma; species Eulacestoma nigropectus. The sequence goes on along the minus strand of VZTE01005470.1, from coordinate 357,318 downwards.
ATTCAATAAATTACTCATTTTATAATAGAGCTGATCTGCCGTTTTTAAGAACTTGTGAGCCAGGGCAGTTTAGGTGTGGGTCACCTGAATTTAAGCTGCTGCCAAAAATCCGAACCTGAGGCAGGGCTTGTCTAATGCTTTTACTAGATCCATAACAAATGGGACTTGACTTTTCTTTTTGAATAGAGATTGATCCTCCCAAGACCCCCCATGTATCAGGTGTGACTCATTCTACTGGTGTAGTTACCTGGACTCCTCCTGCAACACAGATTGATCACTGTTCTCTGACCTGCCAGGGAGAAGAGGGCACAAGCAAGGTACAGTGAATTCCTTGAATTCCTCAGGCCTGTAGACCCCACTGAAATTACCCCTGTGATTATGGGCTCTGCCAGCTGGGACTTGTGGGTATGTGGACCACAGAATTATAGTTTTGAGTGGGAATCTATGGTATCTGTAACCCAGGGAGGGAGAGCTGAAGGAAGGTAATGTGTTGCTGTCATGAGTAGAAGCTGTGGGGGGACTTAGTGACAGTGGAATCCTCTTCCCAACAGATCTTCAGGTGCAGAAAACATGGTTGCCTCTTCCTTATTCTAAGTTGTTATCACCTGGAAGGGCAGCACTCACCAGGGACAGGGTGTCCTTCGTGTCCTAGAAGTGTTTCTTGAGACCTTTCCCCCAGTCGTCCTTCTGAGGAGATGGACTTCGTGTTTCAAGGATACGGGGTGAATTTGCCTATCTGTACCCTACAAGAAAAGTCTATAAATGGATCTGGGGTCTGAGGCACTGTGGTCCAGAAAAACTAAATGCTGTTCTGAGTTGGGATGAGCTTTGACCTCTTGTCACTTGGCAGAAAGTACGTCTGGGTCCCAGAAAACAACTGTTTGTGCTGGAAGGGCTGGCACAAGGAGCGAGGTACACTGTCTCTGTGATGGCCTACAAGGGAGATCAGCAGAGCAGAAAGACAGAGCACAGCTTCTCAACAGGTAGGAACTGTTCTTGGATGTTGCATTTTTCCCCTGCGTTCTGCAGCTGTTGCTCATCACAGCAGAGATCAAAGACAGAGTTTGTGTCCTAGAGATGCACAGGGGAACTGTGATCATAAGCAGACCATTTAGCAAATCAGTGGTGTTACTCCTGGCTGGGTGTCCGTTCTAAGCCACACCACCTGGAGGCCTGGGAACACAGCGCGACAGTGTGAGTGGAGATTGCCAACGCTGGTCACCAGTGCTGGCAAGCCTTGCTAGCCAAGTGCAGGACAAAACCTGCTGATGAGCTGCCAGTGGGCAGGAGAGAGGATGATAATGCAGGAGATCTTTCTGCACATCCTAGTAATGGCAGGGCACAGCAGTGTAGGTCATCTCAAGGCCTTGGGTAGCTGCCCAGGTTGTTCAGAGGTCAGGAACGTACACCAGAGTGGCAGCAAATCAAACATTTCATGCCAGCATGCTGTGGGAGCCTCTCATATTGTGCCAATGCCCACAGAGGTTGCCAACTGTGGATTAACTGTGAAATGCAGAGAAATTAAAGTCCCTTTTTTTGCCACTTCCACCTTTACAAATGGCTTCTCTTCCCGCTCTTATTGCAAGCCAAGGCTGGGTCTTTTTATATGGGCAGGCAGTGGCAGGACAAGGGGCAGTGGTTTTAAACTGACAAGAGGGCAGGTTTAGATTAGGGATCAGGAAGAAATTCCTTACTCAGAGGGTGGTGAGGCATTGGCACAGGTTGCCCACAGGGACTGTGGCTGCCCCATCCCTCAAAGTGTTCAAGGCCAGGCTGGATGGGGCCCTGAGCAAACTGATCTAGTGAGTGGCATCCGTGCCATGGCAGGGGTTTGGAACGAGATGAGCTTTAAGGTCCCTTCCAACCCAAACCATTCTAGGATTCTGTGGTTCTATCTCTTGCAGCCTTTGGGGACCCTATCCGTGTGCCAGCTCCCAGGCAGTGGGGAAGGCCAACAGCTGCTACCTGCTGGTGTAGCTGGGCCCTGTGTGAGTGCACAGCAGGGGCTGCTGCTTTCTGTGCTTCTCTTCTGGTACCGTTGTCCATAGGACCTTCCCAAGGTGAAGTGCCTCCTCCTGCTTTGCTGATGGACAGTTTTTCCTCCTCTGTTCACACAGTTTCCTCTGCCAGTATCCCACGGACTGCAGCCAGGTGCAGCAGAATAGAAATGCCTCCAGCAGCAGAAGTTTACCTGAACGGGGATGGCAGCAGGCAGCAGGTGTGCTGTGACATGAGCACTGACAGAGGCAGGGGGAGAGTGAGTGAGGCTCTGCTCCTCTTCCTGCTCTTTGATGAATGTAATCCTGTGGACATGACAGATGTTAGGTGAGGTTCCTTACGCTCTGCTGCGCTTCAGCTCCTTCCTGAATGGAGTAGCATGTTTTAGGGAGGGTAGTGGATGCTGATGTACCCAGAGTCTAGGGTTATGTGTATGTACACTTAATGCAGTTCAGCTGATGCCTGTTAGTGTTTTCATTGCTAGCGCTGTGAGCATGCACCTCAACTCTGGCCACACAGGAAGTGTGGAGTGACTCAAAGGAATCTGAAGGCAGAAGCACGGATGCTTTGAGGTGGAGAGTGTGTGTGAATGTGGAGGAGTGAGTCTGAGGTTCTCTGATAGCAATCTCCCTAAACAACCAGAGAAAAATACTACCTTTTCACACCTTTCAGTGATAAGTGATTTTCTCCACTGAAATAAGTTGCATGTTACTGCCAAGCCCCTCTGATCTTGGTGAAGTTTAGAAACTCAAAGGCCCCCTGGATCTTGTCTCTAAGCTTGTTTCTCTAAGTGTTTAGATCACGCTCAGATTTGCGGGAAGTAAACTGTAAAACTCGTGCAGCTAAGTATTTGCCCCAGTGCTTGTGTGCAGCCAGAAAATGGAAATGGATTCCTGCGTGTACCATGCTCAGGTGAAGTGTACCATCATAAAATTTGCACTCAATGATCTTGGAGGTCTTTTCCAACCTTAATGATTCTATGATCAGCTAGGGTTGTCCCTGAGCGCTTCACCTTTTTGTCTCCGTTTTTGTCGTGATGAGCATTTCTCATCCCCATCCTCCCTGTCTCTCCTCATCCTTTCATGAGCACTCACTCTGCAATCCTTGCTTTGCAGGTGTTTCAGAGGTGGAGCACTGGCAAGGTGGATTTCTACCAATGTTGGAAAAATGATGTGGAAGGCTCTGGAGATCCCACTGGGGAATTTTGGCTTGGTACAGTACATGGGTGTGACCAGTGAAGGGCTAAAGATTGGCTTTGTAAAAGCACTTAAATGCTGAAATATCCAATCCCCTGAGTGTGCAGTCTTGAACTGTCAGCTTGTGTGTCTTCCCTAGCAATGCCAGTGAAGCACTGAGGGATCTCTAAAGGCCCATTAAGTATTTCCACTGACATTTTTGGGCTTTGGAGCAGTCCCAGAGCAAGCCAAACTCTGGGCTCTGTTTATTTCAGACTTACGTGTTCCTGTGGGAGGGGAAATAAACTTTATTTGTGAAAATGCAAAGACCAGGAGACTACACAAAACTTGGTGTAGTCAGTCATTTTTTGTCTGGCTTGTTCTGCTAGTAAGCAATCTGTGAATCAGAGAATCCAGCATTAAATAGGGCAAGTTTTTTGGAGTAAGAGCCTTTAAATGTTCTGGGAAAAATAATGTTGCAGTACAGCCAGACTTGTGCTGGTTAAGGTTGTTTGTTTTTTCTGATATTTCTGTCTCTTGCAAGAAACTGAGATAAGACAGCATAAACTTGGCAAATTGTCATGAAGCCTCAAGCAGGGAAGGAGGAGGCAGGAAATAGCTGATTTAACCAAAATGGCCATGGGGTGAGAGTCTAAGACTGCAAAGATGAACAAGTTTCCCCCTTTAAAAAGTAATTGTTTTTTATTTCCAGGCCTTGACAAGCTGCACAGCCTCACGAGCAGCAGCTCCATCCGCTGCGAGCTCCGTGTGGATTTGTGGACAGCCAGCGAAGCTGTCTGTGCTGTCTGTGACTTCTTCCAGGTTGCCTCAAGCAGGGACAGATACAGGGCTCTCAGTGGGGAATTACAGAGGCAATGCTGGTGAGGAGGGCCTTGTACTGGTGCTGTCTCTGCACAGGGAAGCAAATGCTGGGACCTGTGTATTTGTTTTGCCAGTAGAGTGGGAGCTTCTTAGGTCAGGTTGGATCAGATGTGGTTCTCTTTGAGGAGAAAAGTCTTCCTAGGGAGTCTGAGGAGGGTACACCCATGGGCCTGTCTCATGCTGAAGAAAGGAGAAGGAGTTGCCTGTTCATGGGGAAGAGAGGGCTCTGTGACCCAGGGAAATGCCAGCTGAGAAGGCAAGCTGGGAAGTTTCCATGAGGTAACCTGTGCTGATGGGGAAGCAACTTCTGGAGCTTCCCAGCTGAGAGTGAAAAAAAAAAGTGTCTTTTATTCAGATAGGAGTTGGCTCAACAGCAGTGCAGGCTTCTGCCACTGGTAAATCCTTACTGTTGCTGTAGTGTCCATAGTCTTCCATTTATCCTTCAATACCCTCTTGCCATAAGGTTTAGATCTTCAGCTGGGAGGATCCAGCCCTTGGACATGCCCTATAGTGGCAGTGCTTTAGCGATTCATGTCCAGACCTATCCTGTGCTGTGGCTTTTCCCCTGCCAGGCCTGCTGTGTCCCACCTGAAGGGTGGATAAGCCCTCAGGCTGAGCAGCTGTGGTAACTTTCTCCTGTCAGTGTCTCTGATCCCTTCCTTTAGGGGATGCAATGACCTACCACAGTGGCTGGAAGTTCACAGCATGGGACAGGGACAGTGATGTGGCTCTCAGCAGCTGTGCCCTGACGCACCCAGCACATGGTGGTGCAGGAACTGCCAACCTCAAAGGGAAGCACGGGGAGAGCAAGCACAGTGAGGTGAGCAGCTGAGCTGGGGTGCTGATGATCTCTTCATAGCCTGGAGAAAACACATGGAGGGAGTGTCTTTCCTTGGAACAGGAGGGATTGCCCTCTGACTCATTTCATTAGAAAGCAAAATGATCCCTAAGAAAACTTTCAGCTCTTACTCTCTCCTCCCCGGATCCAGAGGACCTGAGCTCATGGCTTCCTGCTTCTTGTGGGCAGAGATACTTGAGGTGGAGCTGTTTTGATCTCTGAGGGGAGCACCTAAAGCAACACTCACTGGCAGCCACACTGGGGTGCTTGCTCACTGTCTGATGTAGCCTTTCCCTTGGTTTTCAGTGCATACCTTGGGGTCCATCTCACTGTACAGGCTTAATTTGGGATTGAAGATGGCTCAGTCCTGTTGTGTTCCAAGCTGGATAGAGGTTTGATCTACATTAAGAGTGTCTGAAAGACTAATTATAATTAAAGTCTCTGTTTATTGGAGGGTTAAATGGTATTTGAGGTGGGCAGTGGTAGACTCCTAGCACCTGGTCTGGGCACTTTTAGTAAGAGAAATTCCTTGGCCTTTTCCCAGAGTATGAACTGGGAGCCATGGAAAGGACATGAATTCTCCATCCCTTTTACAGAGATGAAGATCTGTCCTCAGTCTTCCAGTAATGAGCCAGTCCTAGGGAGGAAGAAGAGGTCTTTATCAGGGAAGAGGAAGAAGATCAGGTCTTAAATAGAACTCTGCAGAACAATACCCAAAGATAATGATTCAGTATTTCTTGACAAAGTTTGATTCAGATAGCTTGCTCCAATACAAAGGAGACAATAGCTGACTAATGTGCACCCAGGGACATCTGGGTCTGCAGCCCAACCTGCTGCCAGCCTTTGGAGCTCCTGATGGGTGATGTTCCAGAGACTAGGAAGGGCTTGTGGGGGCATCCTGCTTGTAGATACTCTGGTTGGCTAAGCGTGACAAGGACCTGCTTGATCCAACACACGCAACTTCTATGAACTTCATGTAAAACAAGCCTTAAAACATGCTGTTCTTTCTGAAACCTGGGCTGCAGACCCCTCTTAATTCTGTCCTTCTCTGGTGCCATCCACTTCAGACTTCGAAAAATAAATTCAAACCTACTAACAAATACTAGCCTCCTAATCTACATCAGAGAGAACTTTCCTGAGTTTGTTGCCTCTCCCTATTTTGGTCTGCAGTTCTCCTCATCATTTGGGCACATTCCCTATTCTTCCTGCAGAACTGGGTTTTGGGAAACACTGCCAGTCTGCTGGCAAGGCTCATTAACCCATGTGAGTTGTGTAGACTGGGTTCCTCAGTCTCCAGTATCACATCTCTGCAGGTTAAAATCTTGCTCTTTTGCTTGTGTCACATTTCCCAGCCCAGAGAAGAACCTAAGGAGATGTGCAGTAAATTGATGTTCACACTCCAGGGTGAGGCCCAGAACAGGGTGAGTGTCAGGGCCACTCTCCTCCAGGCTCTGCTCACCATCCTAAACCTGCCTCTCTGTGCTGCTTGCTTACGGACTATTAACAGCATTCCCTACGTGACTGTTCCATCTGCTGCCTTCTGCTTTTTCATCAGCAGTGTGGCAGGTAGTGATGCTGAAATGATAACACTTGTCATCCACCTCTAAAATGAGCATCTTTTGGGCTTCAGCTGATCCTGCGTGCTTTCCCTCATGCCCCAGTGCATGGTTTCATATTTGACTGCCTTTTTCTTTTTTTTTTTTTTCTTTTTACTCACAGCCATAAAGGTGAGGTTTATTTTCTTTCCCTGAGAAGATACTAAAATTCTGGACCTCCAGCACCAGCCAGGGAAGAAGTATGAGCTCACCAAATGCTGCTTGCTCAAAGGCTTCCTTGTCTGAGCACACTGGGGCATGGTTGTCCCATGTCTTAATGACCTTTTCTATCGCAGTGCTAAGCTGAGTAGTACATTTTACAGAATCCTTCCCAGACTCTGGAAAAAGTAATAAGATCGCAAATAAAGGAGGTCTTAAAATATTTCTGTCTTCTTTGCTTTGGGTGGTAGAAATATTTTTCTTCCTAGTTAAGCATTTTGCATGAAGTGGAAGCATTACCCAGGCCTGGAGTGGGACTGTGCAGATTAGGCCTTTGGGGTCTGCTCCAAAACAGGGATGGGGACTGTGATCTCTTTGTGACTTAAGTCTGTGAAGCGCTGCACTGATCTGCGCTTGCTAGGACCTGGCTGAGGAGAGCAAGCTGGAGAGTTGTATCTCAAGGATGGGGACTAAATTCCTCATCATACTTTCAGGGCTGTGCCTCCTGGGTGGATGGGTGGGCGGGCAGAGGCTCGTCTGAGCTGTGTTAGGATATCCAAGCCCTGGTTTGGGGGAAGGAGGAGACTAATGGTGAGAGGAGGAGAAAGGAAAATGGCACTTGAAGTGTTTTTCAGGCTCTGTGCTAAGTGCATGAGAGAAGGACATGGGAAAGCGATGAGGGCTCTTTACTGTGAAGTGCTTTCTCCCTGTTGCCCACTTGTCTGTAGGCAAGGACAGGTTTCAGTTTGTTGTTCAGTTAAAGGGCACAGTGAAGTCATGAGGAAGGTGACTGAGAGGGAGAGGAGGACTAGTCTCACACACAGCCACTCTAAAAGTAAGTGTATGCTCTCTGAAAAACAGCAGGCGGGATTGGTCCCTGTGACTTTTTTCCTGTGCAGCAGCAATCCATAACCCCATCCTAAAGCTGAATCCCACCTGGGAGCAGGGAATATTCTCTTAAGTGGTACAAGCTTTGTTTTTGAGCTAAAGGCAAATGAGGCACCTTATTTGCAGTTTCTGAAGAGGGTTTATCTGTCACTCCTAATGCACCTTTCTTTCACCAGGAAGGGCAAAGTGGCAGCTGCTGGAAAACCATTGCAGAAAGTCAGTATTCCCGAACAGCCACAGGATGGCATTGTCTCTTCACGCAGGAGACACTTCCCGGCATCTAGCTGGCCTCTGCAAAAGGACCTTTTTGGGGTTAACCAGAGCCTGTGCTACAGCCTGGGAGGCTGGGACTGCTCAGATGATGCAGTTTGTTTGCCTTGAGGAACTGGCTGTTCTGGTTTCGAGGCTCAGGATGGTTGGGGTAGTCCCATAAAAATGTCATATCCCTTTACTACCCTTGTTTTGCTGTAATATGTGGCCCTGTAACAGTGATGCTGGAGGGCCAATACATTCTCAAAACCTCTGCCTTGCTCTGAGATCACTTAAAAGTTTATATGCCGATTTGCAACACACCCAGGGGCAGAAGTTGAATCCCAGGAGGACCCTCACTGCTTTGGCATCGCTGTGTTGGTGAGGATTGTCCTGTGGCTGGGTCCTACCAGCCAGGACTGATCTGTTGTGATATATCTGCTGTGTCTGGGACCCCAGAGAAATGTTACTGTATTTACCCAGGAGGAGGAGGGAGAGGATGCCTCTTCCCAAAGATACTGCATTTATGTATGGTGTGATTTGGAGAGAAGACTGAAGTGTCTTACAGTACTGGACACTCGCTTGGAAAGAAGTGCTGTTACTTTTGGTCACTGCTCTATGCTTTGTTGGCTGAATAAATAGTGGAATGGTCAGTGAAGATCCAATTCTTCCATCACAGAGGGATTTAATGGGCATTTTTGCTTCCCTTCAATCTTTAGGCTGCTCCAGGATGCTAAACTTCATCTCAGCCACTGCATATTTCTAACCAACGACCCTGGAACTATCCTTTCCTCTTGCAGCCCAGGCTACCCAAGAACACCTTGCCCTGAATCCAGTGTCTGACATCTGGAGAGAAGCCAGGTGTGCACTGCTCCTTTCTTCTCCAGCAAGTGGGCCTCTGCCCTTTCTAGCTGCTCATCGCTGCGGTCCTGCACACCTCTTTCACCAGGCTCTTCGGAGCCTCAGCTCTGGGCAAGGGACAGCTCGGTGCCCCATCCAGCTGAGAAGCAGGTTTTTATTTTTTGCCCTCGTGGAGGCAGAGCTCCGTGGTGTAGGATTTGGAAAGGCAAGCTGCAGACACCACAAAATACTTGTCTGATCAAAACCAACTGGGGTTAACTAGCCCATGCTGCTGATCTTCTAAGGAGAAACAAACCTGCAGCCCACTTCCCACAGCACAAACACACCTTTACTTCTTCCCACTACTTCTTGCCCTTGGGTAGAGGAGCTTGGCTGTGCCCATTAACAAAGCAAGGCCAATAACTTGATTAAGCTACTGTTTCTTTAAGAAAACGTCTCTAAGCTGCACAGCTGGCTGCCGGCAGAGACTACACAGCCTCTGCCTGCTGAGCTCTCCCCTCTCTTATCTAGGGCCAGGACACAGGTACAAGAAAGATTTCCCCAGGAAAATAAACACATGACTGAGAGATTGAGATACAGTGTTTGTTTGCAGTTTAAGAGTCGTTTATTTTTGGTTTAAAAAAAAATTGCGGAAAATTTGTTTTGTTGTCGTTCCCTGTTGCATGGACTTGTTCAGGAAAACTGAAGGTTGGTACTGAAATGCAGCTGTGGGAGGCAGGGCTGAGGTGTCTGGAGAGCAGGCACCGTGCAGTGGAGTTTCTGTACTGTGCATCTCTGCCCTTGGTAACGTGGGTGCTGCACAGTTGCTGCTGCCCAGCTGGTGGGTGACAGCTTCTAGTGCACCTCAGGCTGTTGCTGCTCTTCTGCTTTTTCCTCCAGAAGCAGCCGATTCAGTGCATGGTTTGGCTCAAACAGCAGACACCAAGCAGGCCAGCCCCCGTGCTTTAGGGAGTGCAGAGGCTCAGACCATCCACTGGCTGGATGGATCAGGGCAGGGTTGTATCCTGGTCCCTCCCTGCCCTGCCCAGGGGTGGTTTGAATGATGATTTTGGGGAGCTCTTGAAATTCAGACCTAGCTATGAATTCCCCAAAGCCTGGATCTGGAGATGCGTGTGATACAATGCTCACGTTTCCCTGGCAGTTCTCTGGTTCTTGTAGGAATTGGTTGCCGTCACCTGAAGTGTTACTTGCTGTGCTTTCTGGAGAAAAGCCTTCCTGCAGGAAGCCCTGCAGAGCCTGGCACCTCCACAGCAGGTAGGCTGTGCTCTGACGGTGCTCGCTGCCTCCATGCCCCTGCTTGTTTGCCTGAGCCTCTGGCCACCCATCGTGTTTCCCTTTACTCTGATTTTTTTTTTTTTGATTCCTCCAGGCAGCACCACCCTGCCTCCAGGGCTGCTCGTGCCTCTGGATCACAGCAGCAGCACCTGCATGGGCTGCTTTGGCCACCCGGTGAGTGTGGAGGCACAAGGGCTGAGAAAAGTACTTGGATGGGGAAAGGAGGCAAGGAAGAAGGAAAAATACAAGTGCAGTGCTAGTTCTCCAGGATCCTGGCTAGACTGGGAGCTTGGGACAGAGCTATTTCTGCATTTCCTACCGTGACATGTGGTAAATCCTAATTTTTATAACATTATCTATTGCTTCCTGTTTTGGAGAAGGAGGCAGTCACTAATTTCAGTGGTGACAAAGCAAACTGGAAAATAAGGCACATATGGGGTCAATTTAAAGGGCTGTGTGAGGAGGAGCCCGGCCTCACGGCTGTTCCCAGCACAGCCACACGCAGCCAAACCCCGTGACACGATGTGACCATCACAGCCCTGCCTGCATCGGACAGAACAGGCTGTGCTGGGACCGGCTGGCACAAGCAGCTGCTTCCAGCCGGTGGCTTTGTCCTCCAAGCCAGGGGAAGGTGGCATCACCCTTGCCTGGGCTGGAAGGGGCTGTGCCCAGCAGCTCCGTCCAGGCCTTGCCCACGTGGGTTTGGCTGCTTGTTGCCCAAATGTCTGGCTCTGGCTGGCAGCTCTGGTCTGCTGCAGCAGCTTAAGAACTGGAAGAAAACGGAAGGAAGATATCCAGTGTACAGACAGGGCAAAAACCAGATGTGGTGAGGCTTCTCATCACACACGTGCATCCCTCAATGGAGAAAGAGATGGGGGAGACAGAGCCTGGTGGGGCAGAGAGTGGGGAGCAGAGGAGATTCCCAGCTCAAGGGACACAGGGTGGGAACACAAGCCAGGGCGGGGCGAGGGAGGAAACGGAGCAGGGATGAGAGCTCTGTGGTCCTGTCAGCTGCTGTGCCCAGCTGAGCCGTCCTTCCAAAGAACATGAGGACAGAGAGAGGTGCATAGTCTGGCTGTATAATGTGTCCCTCTGTAAGGGACGACTGTGGACATGGAATTTACTTTGCTTCTACAGCACATTCAAAATCCCAGAGCTGGTCAGCCTGACAGCCATACAGAAACCTCCAGTGCAGCACACAGAGCTGGCATCAGCTGGGGCAGCACGTGCTCATGGGTCTGTGTTTGTCTGACACACGGCACAAGGGCTGCAGGGAGAGGTGATGGCTGAGTGTGCCAGGAAACCATGTCTGCTGCTTCAATACCGCTTCGATGTGCCTGGCCCCTCTCCAGAGGGGCCTTTGGTCCTGCTCTTCTGTAGTAGTCATTCAATAAATAACTCTAATGCCCATAGCAAAGCTTTTACACAGCCTCAGGTTGTGTTTCTGCTCTTGCAGTAGCATGGTGGGCTCTGTTAAGGCAAGTTTGTATAAAACAGTCTTTCAAGGAAGGGGTTTTCTTAAGTGCTGGTGCAAAAGGGCTGGTTTGGCAGCCTCCTTTCTCCTTCCTGCCTCTAGCTTAGGTGGCAAGGCATCCCTCTGCTCTGCTGCCTTAGGCTGGTGTCTGAGGTCTCTAAGGTTGAGCTGAGGGCATCTAGCTTCAGGTGCTTGCAAGTGACTTTGGTTTGGTGGCCTGGGAGATGGCACATCTTTGAGCTGTGGGGTAACTCAGCTTTCTCTGTGTCTCCAAAGCGAGTTGGGTTTGGACGGAGCCTAGACAATGAAGCTGTGCCATCTCCATGGCAAGGCAAGCAAAGGAGCCGTGTCTGTGCCTGCTTCACTCACTCACAGCTGTCTGTGTTGTGCAGGGGGAGTGTGCAGGTGGCTTGGTCTTTGGGTGAACGTTGTCCTGTGCACCCTTGTCTGTGCCACAGCGCGTGTGCTCGCAGAGGGAGAGCCTCGTGCCCCGTTCGCTGTGTGCCAGCCCGGTGTGTGCGCTGTGCTCGTGGCAGGAGGTACGCAGGACCCGGTGGCAGGTCACCCTTGTGTGCCCACCTGTCCTTTGCAGGGGTCTCTGCCCCGGGACACGCTGTCATGGTGGAGGAGAAGAGGCTTGCACAGCCTGTGCCCGACTGCCTTGTTTTCTGTTGGCCCTTCAACGTGCTGGGCTCAGCCTCCGTCGAAAGTCACCATAAAGGCGCAGCAGCTTTGGTATCTCCTCGCCCCTCCTGGTGCACAGGTGAAAGGAGCGGTGGCATCTCAGAGGAGAGGACCTGAACACCCTCCTGTCTGCTAGATGGGCAAGGAGGGTCTCTTGTCCAGCAAAAGCAGCTTGGGCTGAGCCGAGATCCACAGGTCCTCTTCATCCTGCTTCTTCTTCTTCTTTTTCTTCTTGCTCCTCTCGGCATGCAGCTGCCCATTGCTGCTGGGGCCACCTTTCCTCGTGCTTTCTCTCCTCCTTCTGCAGAAGCAGCAGTGGCAGCAGATGAAGACGAAGGCGATGAGGACAACGAAGGGCAGGCCCAACAGCACAGCCAGGCAGACGGTGTTGAAGACGCCTTCCTCATGCTTGGTACGGATGAGCTCCAAGATGGAATTAAAGAAAGAGCTGATCTTCTGCTGCATGCTGGCTCCTGAGTAGGCTGCCTGTGCTGCTCCTTCTGCTTGAACGGCACCTTGAGATATGCTGAGCTCCTGTAAGCAGCTAGTGGGCTCCACAAGAGTCCTTGGATGGTGCCTGCAGAGACAAGAAACCACACAGATCAGGTGCCTGCTCCCTCAGCAGTTTTCTCCATGGAGCTGCCAAAACAGCCTAAGCCTCAGCAGGGTAAGATGTCTTCTGCCTTGGAGGGGCCTGGAGCCATGGGGGATGGACTATGCTGCCTGCTATGTCCATTTGGGTTTCTTCATCTGAGAAACACAGCCTCCTATCTCCTGGGCTTTGTTCTTGATGGTGGGGATGGGTGAGGAGGGCTTTGGGCATCCCTACTTGCCTTGGAGTTTAGCCAAGCACAAATCCTACCCCTTTGGATTTACACATCAGCCCTGGCTGAGCAGTCACAGCATGGAGCTCTCATTAGCCCTCTGAAGGGCTTGTTTCTCAGCAGAGGAAATATTGTCTGCAGGAGAAGCTTTCCTGTCTGGGAAGGGACTTGCCTGATCTAGGCCAGTGACTGTTTTGGAGAACAGTACTGCCACAGGAGCCAGGACTCCACATGTCACAGGTCTCTCCTTATTCCCAATCCTGGGATGGGGTGTCTTTGGACAGACCGTGTCTCATGGTCCATGCTCTGGGATGGGCAGCACAGAGACAGGGTCTGTTCCTGCTGCCCCAGCACCCCGGGCACCGCCAGCAGGTTTGGTGTGGGGGCTGTGGCCAAACCACCTGAATTTTGGATGAGGACTGTGGTCAGTGGGACTCACAGGTGGTGCTCAATTGGCAGACCCCAGTGAGCAGCTCTGCACCCACAGCTGCTTCCAGGTACTCAGGGCTGGCCGCAGAGGCGGCGGCAGGGGAGGGTAAGGGCTGGCTGAGGTGGAGGAGTTGCTGCTGGTGTGCCTCACCTGGGAATTGCTCCAAGGCTTTGGGTAGGGCTGAGAAGCATTTCTGTGGCTTGACGTAAGGTTTTCGTCTTCCCTCAGGGAGGGAAAGGTGCTGCTGAGTGCCAGGGCTCTCAGGGAAGCCCTCCTGCAGGAGCAGGGAGCTGCTGCCTCTGCTCACATCTTTCTTCCTCTCCTGTGGCCAGGCAAAGCATCTGAGTAGAGCAGGGGCCTTTGTGCTGCAAGTTTGCAGTTCTGGCTCAACACAGGGGTCACTAAATTAGAGGCTGTACAGCTGGCAGGGGCAGTATCAGGCTCCAACACACTATTTCACCCTTGCTCAGCATTTTACAGCAGTGTCTTTGCCAGCCTTTGGGATTCAAGTCCTGCAGCCTCTTGAGGGAATGCTTAAATCCCCATGTGCCCAGGAGGGGAAACTGAGGCACAGTAAAAGGAAAACCAACACTTTCATGTAACAAAAACTTGAGAGGTACAGCCTGAACACCAAAGGTGTCCCAGAGGGATTGCTCCACTTGTCCCCTGTGATACCAACTCCTTATCTTTCCTTCTGGCAGCTCTCACAGAGCTCAGGGACCTTGAGGGAGGGACAGGAAGGGACCCAGACTGATTTTGGATGAATCCTTCTTGTCTACAGCGCTGCCCTCCCTTGCTTTGCATCTCATTTATTCCTTGTGTGGCACCTGCTAAGGGATGTTCTCTTGTATGGAGTGTTTTAGGATCCTCCAGCTAGCACCACTGTGCTTCCTTCTGCCTCGCTGTGCCATTACACCCCCTCCTAACGGAAGACAAGCCACCAGCCTCGCCCAGAAAAGCAGCCACCAGTCCCACCCAGCCCTAACCACAGCTCTCATGATGCTGCTGAGGCGGGAACTCCTGGGCAGCCCCCAAAAAGGCAGCTCCCACGGCAAAACCTGCCTTCCAAAATGCTGTCCTGGGACCTACAAAGCTGTAGAGGGGCTTGTTCCACTGGTCTCCCCTGGCTGCTGGCTTTCAGACCTGACTGTCAGGACCTCAAGAGCTGAATCCCTCAGCATAGATGCCAAGCACTCGATTTGGGATTCCACAAGTGCTCAGATTCTGTTAAAAACAAGGGGTTTATCCGTGTCCCTCAGAAACAGACTGACCACGGTGGATTTATTGTTTCAATTTGCACGAGCATGCAGCTGAGCTGGCCCTGATTAGCTGGTGGTTTCTCTTTTGAACATGGATTTCTATGGGTGCCTTTCTAAAAAATTCTCATTTGAGTTTTACCAAATGAAATGCAGTGCCCTGGGAGGTGGTTTTGGCTTTGGCTGAAAGAAGTTTATTATTATTGCTGGATTTTTGTCCACTCTGCTGCATCAAAACTGGCTGCTCCTCACACTCCCTCATTCCACTACTCAACAGAGGACAGAAACATCATCAACATCCCCACCTGAGAACTCACAGGCTACCACTCAGAGACTCAAATCTCATACATCCTCTTCCTACCCCCTGCCTGGAGCCAGCTGGGACATGCCAGATCTGCTTTTGCTCCGCGGGGAGATAAGCGAGAGCCACTTCTTAAAACCTGCTCCCTGTCCTGACCTTCATCTTCACCTAGGTCTTCTTTTTGGGGCAGCTGTAGTAAAGGTTAAGCTGCAACATAAATAAACAGAGCAGCTTTTCCTCAGCCTGAACCACCCATGTGATGCAGGTTTGCCATTTATCCATAAATATCCTGACAGCTCATTATCCAGGCAGGAATACAGGATGCCTATGATACACTTGACTCCAAAAAAGAAGTGAAAAACCCAAACAACCCCCAAACAACAACTGCCTTAATTTCAGACAAAACAGGATGTACAGTTTTATTCCTGCGCTGAACTGCTTTATATTTACTGCCTCTAAACTTCTGGGTAGCAAAGGAGGGCTGGAACTTCCTTTTAAACTTGTAATTAATTGTTTGCAGAGGAAAACAGAACGGGGAGGAAAAAAAAAAGCAAAGCCCTTTGAAATGTTTCCACTTTAAACTGGAGCTGAATGCACTGCAGAGGCCCTGGCTGATTGTTACTGGGAGGTGCCCAGCTGGGGACGTGTGGCCACCCTGGCAAGCCAGATGTGTATCCCTTGGAAGGGGAAGGTGGAGGTACCTGCTCCTACCCTGACCAAGCAGCACCCAAATCCCAGGGCCATCTTCCAGCACGGCCACGCAGCTGGTTTTCAAATGCCTTTTCTTTCTGGTGTGTGCATTGCTTTTTGTTTTGTAGATGAAGGGATGTCTGTGTGCTAAATAATGGGGTTCTTCAGTTTCATATTAAAAAATGGGGGGAGGGGAAAGTAGAAGAACTGATGTTTTTGGAGACGGCAACTCCAAGGGCAGAGGGGTTACCCAAGGCCACCCATTTCCAGCTGAAAACCTGAGTGCACCACGAGGAGCTGCATTTAGGAAAATCCATGCTGCTGCTCAGTTTGGTGTGACATCTCCCCTCAGAGAAGGGACGAACATGGAGAGCTGCTTCCATGCTGTGGTCCAGGATGGGTGTGAACCACTGGGCGCTGCCATTGGGAGGTCAGCTGTTTTTTGGGTCAGGATATGGGACCAAAACACAGGGCCAGGGAGGTACTGGGAGACAGGGCAGTGTCTCAGGGGGGGCCGTGAGGCACCCTGCTAAATGAGCTCTTTGTTTTTGGGCAGACGGTGCTGGCAGAGCCAGGGGAAAGCTGACATGGAAACTCGCCTGGGAACTCCTGTGGCCAGGGATGGATGGCTCCAGCTGATGGCAGCTCTGCACAGCAGGGCTTTATGCCACTTGTGTAAGTTTTAATCAACACTGGGCATCCAGCATGAAGTTCTTTAATCCACACTGGCTTCGAAAGAGCCGGTTTGCAAGGGTGGAGAGCATCTGCCACTCCTCTGGAGTTATGGAAGGCTGTGGGTGGAAAACAAGGTCCTTTTGAGGGACGGCTTGCGATGGCACCGCAAACCCTTGGCATGCAGGGCTTGCCTGGCTGAGCTGGAGGGGTAAAGGTTGCCAGCCTGTGTGTGGGGAAACCAAAACAGAGGGGGTTGCCTTGGCAATGCTGGCTTGTCCACATCCTGTGCGCTGCAGAGCAACCGCAGCAACTGCGGATGGAGGTAGAGTTTGCAGAAAAGCTGCAGTTTACTGGAAACTGCTCTGCTGTTGTCCCCATGGCAGAGGGGAGAGACCTGGAGGTCATTTTGCTAGTTCAGTTCTTTAGGCTCAACCCTCAACAGGCTCTTATGTCTTCATGAAGTTCCCTCCAACCTAACAAAGCTCAATGTGCTCCTCTCAGCTGAGATGCTGCCTGACTCAGGCAGGAGTGGGGCTGCTCTAAGGTGCTCCCTGCATCTACGGTGAGGGCAGCGGCAGCTCTGGGTGCAACTGATCTGTGGGGTGTGCCCCAAGTATTTCTGGATTATTTCAACACTCCTGTGCTCTGTGGCCAGCTGCAACTCAGGACTTGTGGAGGTGACATGAAATCAACTGACCTACAGCCACCCCCATTTCCTTAACGCAGATGAGACCACACTTCGTGCAGTTGATGCTAAGGAGTGCAAAGCAGGAATCACATTATTAAACAGCCATTTCCTTCTGTTACTGGCTTTATGTCAGCTTTATACCAACTTTCCATTGCAGTGACTGCTATGGGTCAGGCAGGAGAGGCTAATTTTTGTTACAGCCTGTGAGCTCCCTGATCCACCCAGCAGAGACACAGCTATGCTGTCGCACGAGTGGCACCTATTTTCCCTGCTTGCACCTGCAGACTTAAAAGGAACACTGGATGAAACCCGACACCGAGGCTGAGCAGTTTCCTTAGCAGGGATTGCACGTCGCTGTTTCGGAAATGGTGACTAAGAAGAGTTTTGCCGCCGGTCTCCCAGAACTCGCAGCAGGCTACAGAGACCTTCCTCACACGTAAAAGACAAACACCAAAAGCCACCACCCAGCAAACACGACCGGCTGAAGCTTCATCTCATTCCCACCACCATCAAACCTTCCTGCCAGAAGCCACGCGTAAATGCTTTCGTTCCCTAAAGGGAGCGATCTGGAAAACTACTGATACGGATGTTGGATAACAAGGCTAAAGTGAAACTATTTTGCAAGCTGCTGCCTGGAGCCCACTCGTCATCACCGTCTGCACACGCGCGGCTGCCGTCGGGCCCGGGATCACGGGGAGTCTGGCCAAAAGATCAGTTTTGAGTTTAGGTGAGCGCCACAGTCATCCCTGGATGCACCGGGAGCTCCTCAGAGCCATCCTGGGCTCCTCCGAACTGCGGTACGGGCAGTGCAGCCTCTCCGGGCGGGCAGCAGCCCCCACCCATGGCCCTCCCTGGGGCCGATCACGGGTGGCTTTGGTTACAAGAGGCTCAGGGGGCTGCCAGAGAAGCTGTGGATGCCCCATTCCTGGAAGTGTTCAGGGTCAGGTTGGACGGGGCTTGGAACAAGCTGGTCTAGCGGAAGGTGTCCCTGCCCATGGCAAGGGGGTTGGAACGAGGTGGTCTTTAAAGTCCCTTCCAATCAAACCGTTCTAGGATTCTGTGGTGTTCAAAATGTGTGGGTGCAGCTCGGGTGCCCCGAAACCCCGGTGCCAGGCAGACTGCCCCAGACACGCGTCCCCTGAGAGCTGCTTGCTCCTCATCGCTCTTTCCCCAGTGCACTGTTCTCACCCCCTCCCCCCGGGCTGCGCGAAGCAGATGATGTGGCCTTAAAAAAAAAAAAAAAATTAAAAGGCGAGAAAAGCCCTGGATTTGAGTAACACAGCAGCGAGGATAACGCCTAGGGAAGCCCAGCCCCGGGATCGCTCTCCCGGGTACTCCCCCGGACCCCCGACCTACCTCTGCGTCGCGGCCCCGTCCCGCCCGCTGTCCCGGCAGCTGCTCCGGCGCTGGGGGAAATGGGACGGCCCGGCCCGGCCCGGCCCGGCCCGTGGTGTCCCGCCCGCCCCCG
>VZTE01005470.1:307645-338815 GCA_013397775.1 Eulacestoma nigropectus | reverse complement strand
GGACGGGACACAAACCAGCCCCGAACTTGCTGTGGGGAAGAGGGAGGGAACGAAGTGTTTCGCTCGCCGGGCTTTGGTGCAGCCCAGGTTTTCCCAGAAGCGTTTTTGGGAGAGAGGAGGGAGGGTTGCAGGGTGGTGATGGCGCTGCCGTGGTGGGGAGGGCAGGGTAGAGCTGCAGCTCCCCAAGAGCAGTGCCAGGAGTACCACCCTGGACCCCCTCAGCACTGCCACCCTGCTCCCTCTCGCCTCCACCCAGCACCCCATCACCCACCCCGCGTGTTGTCACCCCTACACCGCCCTGACGCCCACCCTCTGTCCCTGGAAAGGGGACACTGCAGCCAAGCAGGAGGTGATGGGAGAATCCCCAGGGAAGGGGCCCCCCCAGGAACTGCCCCATGTCCATGCAGCATCCAGAAGCATTATGGGTGCTGTACAACCATGGATAGTGATGGATGTTTCAGCCTGGGAAGGCACTCCTGGCTGTGCAGGGTTTAGTGGTGGCCTTGGCATTGCTGGGTTAAGGGTTGGACTCGATGATCTCAGAGGGCTTTTTCAACTTAAATGATTCTGTGATTCAATATTTTCAAACTGTGATCCCAGTTCCATCGGGATTGCCACCCCCACCCTTCACTTGCTCCTTTCTCTCCAACGAATTTCTTTTTTAACACCATGTCAGGAATATCCAGGAACTGCTGAATCCCGGCTGCTTTCCAGTCCAGGGCTCTCCGGCCTCCATGCGGTGTCGTGATGCTGACAGCTGGGCAAGCTGCGACTAGAAAAACGTTCTGCTGGAATTCTTCTGGTTGGACTGAGTCCTTCTGGATTGCAAAATCCCCACATTTGCCCTCCTTGCCCTCCTTCATGCTCCAGAGCCAGTGGCTTGGCTTTACTGCTTCAGCCTTGGTGCTGACTTGTCGAGCTGGGGTAGCCAGAGCTGTCTGACCCTTCAAGGCTCGTGGGAAACAGCCTCATGTTCCCAGTGCTGTGACTTGGCAGCACCGGGAGCAATGTAGTGCTGGGAATAGGAGGGAAGAGGGATAGAGAGGAGGGTGGAGGGATGGAGGCAAGTTGGCTGCCAGCCTCTGCTGCCCTCCTGCTGCCTTCACCCTAGTGCTGGGGTCAGAGAGGTGAGAGACCCTCAGAAACACACATTGTAGGCTACAGCTTGTGCTAAGTGCCTCCTCATAGGCCTGGGGAAGGTGTTTATATCCTATGGGAAACACCAAACAATTTTTCCCTAGAGATTTGCTGCTTAACACCAGGAACTTTTCCCTTGGTGTTACACTGCAGGATGAAGATCCCTGGGCTTTGCACCTTGTGGCTCACTGCATCCCAGTTTCTCGTATCCCAGTTCACCCTATCCTGACTCATTCCATCCCATCTCTCCATGTCCCAGCTCATCCCATCCTATTTCTCCCTTGTCCCCTGACTCTATCCCAGCCCCCTGCATCCAGCTCACTGCTTCCCAGCTTACCCCATCCCAGATCTCCCCCCTCGCTGAGCTGCAGCCATTCCCTCTTTTGTGGGTACAAATCCCCCTACAAAAACATCCTTCCAAGGACACACAGAAGCCACCTGGGTGCTGACAGTCACCTGTGGGGTACCTGGCCACTCTACAACACCAGATAGCACAATGCCACCTTTGAACTCCCTCTGATAGGATTGCCTAAAAATATTTATTATCAGAGCTCTCCAAGGGTGAACATGTCTGGAAGCGTTAGGCTTCAGGGTGCCTGTCCCTGGGCTCGGGAAAGTGAAAGCCCAGCCTGTCCTTGGCACCTGGGAGGTTTGCTTCATTCCCTGGGCAAACAGCCTCACTGGGGCTCCACGCTTTCGTGTCGCTGATTTAATTTGGCAGAGGCCTTGACAAGGGAGGAGCTGCTGGCCTTGCACCTTCCCCAGATTTTTGGGGGCCCCCCTGAACACGGTGCCTTGGCAGCCTCTTGGCTTCAGGCAGGAGCACTGTGATGATGTGGCAGAGGTGGTAGGCACTGATAATGCTGATATCTTGGAATGCTGCTACCTGTGAAGGAGAGTCTTGATGCCATTGAGGGTGGTGATGCTGTTAAACTGAGGTGGGAAGCATCAGATAGACTTTAAGAAACTTGGAATTAATGCAAGAATATACAAATATAAGTCAGTCCACTGCTCTGTCTCATCCAGCATCCTCTTTCCCCATAGCTGACCTGTAAATGTCCCTTCCAACTCACACTGTTCTATGATTCCACAGGGTCCATAGGAGATGCTTTGAATTAATCCAAACAGCACATGATGCTCGACCTTGCGGATGTCTCCTGCAGAGAGGTGTACCAAGACTCCATGAAAAAAAGGTACATTTGCAGGGATTTTGAACCTGCCACCTCCTAGTTTTGTTTGGCATGCAGCATATCTGGGATCTAAGGAATCGTGCTTTGTTTCTGGGAAACTTTAATGGGCGAGAGGAAGCCGTGACTCAGCTGCTGATGAATCACTGCAGCTCCAGATTACAGATCTCCCTGCTTGCTGGTGCCCCTCGAGCACAGGAACTGAGTGAGCCCATGCCAGGCAAGCTCCTGTCACCTCATGAGATGTCAGTCTGAGCCCAGGCCTGGGACCAGCTGGAAATCAAATCCCACCTCCAGCTCCTGTTTTCCATCCATCCTTCCCAAAATCCTTATTTCCATGCAATAGCAAAGCCTTTCCCATGCCAAAAAGTGCCCTGATAACTTCCATTTCCTCTTAAGTCCCCCTCAACCCCTAGTTTGATTTTGAAAACACTACTCATTTTACACTGAAGATAGAAAGACCCTCTTGCTTCCCCCTTGTTTCATTGGATTCAGCTAATTTTGTTACCAGTTTGCCCTGTTGCACAGCTGTGAGCTTCACTCCTTGATAACACCCAGCTGATACCCAGGGTCAGTTTATTTGGGGTTTTCTGGACATGGTGGGATGGGGGGAGTGGTAGAGTGACTGCAAACATGATCACACCTTTCTTCCCCAGCTGCTTCCTCTGCTCTCTGGTGGTGATTTCTATTTGCAGACGCTAGTCTGGCTTAAAGTAAGCAATGGAAAACTCTGCTCCCAGAGAAACATTCCTCTCATTTTTCCCCCATGCCTCTGCCTTTTCCCCTCCCTCTCCCCCTCCCACAAAAAAAGCCTGCAGTTTAAGCACCAAAAATAACGCATGCCCTGGTCGTGGGCTGGATAAAAATAGCAGCTCTTGGTATTTAGCAGCAGCAATGGGTTTTCTGGCTTTGGAGGAAAATGAGGAGGAGGGATGGGGTAGGATGGGATGGGATAGTGACTCTTGATGCACGAGTGGAGAACAAACACAAAGCTGGTGTTTTGGGGGAAGCTGCTTCACCCCCTCCTCTCCCTCATTTGCTACCAGCTGGGCTCTGTCCCCTCCAGGAAGGGGGGAGCTCTGAGGGTAGGTTGGGCTCAGGTGTCCCAGCCCCACCTAGGTCCCACCTCTGGCTGTTTTGGCCCCTTAAGTGTTGGGGCTAAGGCCCATGTAGGCAGTGATGGGGGCAAGTGCTGCTCTTAGGGAAAATACCCCAAAGCTGGTGAGTTTTTGGGGGTGCCTCTTGCCCACCCCTCACTTGAGAGGCTTTGCAGCTGGGCTTGCTAAGGTGGGTCAGGATTTGCAGGATCATCCCTCCCTGGTGCTTAGACAAGAAGAATGCTGGGGTAGGGAGTGAGGTGGGGTCCTCAGGTGCCTCCTCAAATACTGCTTGATGCTTGTGTTGAGAAAGCTGTGGTGTAAGAGACCTGTGTGCAGGTGAGGAGGAGGAGGAGGGTGGTGTGTGTCTGCTCAGGGCACATTTCAATGTTTGGGCTGTTTAGAGCTGATTGTTTTGTGTGTGTGAGCCTTCAGGAACTCCTTCCTGAGGAAATCCTACAGGCAGCACTGGTGGCAGGCAAGGGAGAGGGGAGACACACCGGGAGGTGGGGAAAGCGCCGGGGCTGGGCGCGTCCTGGCAGCGTGACGTGGTGCCTTCCCGTTCAGGAGCACTCAGGGATCGGTTATGTGAAAGCCAGGGAGGGAAAACCTGTTGGTGAATGGGGGTGCTCCTTCCCCCAGCAGGGAAATGGAGTCAGCAGCAGCATCCGAGAGCTGGATTTGTGGAAGGTGTGAACCAGAGGCAGAGGAGCAAGTGATACTTGGGCACAGTCTGGTGCCCCCAAGGACCAGCATATGCCCCCCAGTTGCAGGAGGTGGTGGCTCGTGCCTCCTCCAGCCACCTCCAGGAGTTTCCCGTGTCGGATCTGATCTGCCAAGGTTTATTTTTAGGTGAAAAACCAGTTGTGCCGGCCATCCCCGCTGTCACAGTCCTTCCTTTGGCTCAGCCCCATGATTGTGAGGAGCAATCAGCAGCCATCCCTCAGTGCTGGCTTCCCCCAGAGCCCAGCTGAGGTGGGCAGGGAGAGAGCAAATCCTGCTTTTTAAT
Source organism: Eulacestoma nigropectus (assembly GCA_013397775.1). Classification (NCBI taxonomy): domain Eukaryota; kingdom Metazoa; phylum Chordata; class Aves; order Passeriformes; genus Eulacestoma; species Eulacestoma nigropectus. Next base: position 334,385 of record VZTE01005470.1, on the reverse strand, counting down.
GCTATGCAGATGTCAAATTATTAGTAGTATTTTGATTCTTTTTATTATTTTTTCCCCTCCATAAGCCACTCCCATGGGGGAAGCTGTTCCCGGAGATCTCTGGTGAGCTGAAGTCCCTTGGCTAAGGATCACATGAGGATTTTGGCTGGTGGTATTGGAGCTGTTGGAATGTTCTGTGCTGCCCTTGGGGCTTAGCTCCTGCCTGGGGGGTGGGACTATCTGACCTTTGTTCTTCACAGTTCAAAGTCTTCCTGCTCCTCATCTTGTTTGCTACCAGGGGTCCGTGGGGAGGATGCAGCTGGGTGTCAGGGCTTGGGCAGGACAGCTTGGTGGGAGCTCACCCACCTCTCAGGAGGGAACCGAGAGAGAAATGCAAATTGTGGTGGGTGAAAGAGGGAAAAAACAACCCAGACATTTCTCCTGGGGGTGTTTTGCCTCTTTCTGCCCCTCTGAGAGGGAGAGCAGGTTCCTGTATTTTGAGGGGCAGAGGCAGCCTTAGGTTGTGACTGGGGAACCAATACAAGGGGTGAACAGGCCGATGCCATCTGGTTTTGGCCTGATGAGTGCAGCAAAGGGGCATTGGACCAGGAGCAGGGACAGACCCTGTCCCCAGGGGTGGGGGAACGGTGCTGCCCTGATGCTCCTCCAGCCCCATCCCCTGTGCTGCTCCTCTCCCAAGTGCCCGTTTCCAACGCCTTCTAAAATTCTTAGAGGGAGGATTTCCTACCTCATCCCACTCCTTCTCTTGCTTTTAGGGAGGATTTTTCTCATAACCATTTGCAGAGTTACTTCCTTCAACTCCCTCTTTTGTTGTGACGCCGATGAATGCAGGGGAGAGCATGGGGACAAAGGCCTGTTGTGGTGAACAGAGGCGGTTTGTGTTCCCGCCACATCCTGGTGGGCTCTGCTCTGCTGGTCCCTGTGGAGCAGCAGTGCCAGGGAGATAACCTGGGTGGGAGCAGCAGGATTAGCCATGCTGCTGGGAGAAGCCTGCTGCAGGACTGCTGCATACTTCAGTGTTCCTACTGACAGCAGAAAGCAGTCTAAAAATATTGGGAAGGGAGAGAAGCGCTGCTACAAGGACAAGGGTGGGATGGGTTCACACTGACAGAGGGCAGGGTTAGATGGGATATTGGAAGAAATTCTTCCCTGTGAGCACGGTATGGCCCTGGCACAGGGTGCCCAGAGAAGCTGTGGCTGCCCCATCCCTGGAAGTGTCCAAGGCCAGGTTGGACAGGGCTTGGAGCAAGCTGGTCTAGTGGAAGGTGTTCCTGCCCATGGCAGGGGGGTTGGAACTAGATGATCTTTCAAGGTCCTATGCAACCCATTCTAGGATTGATTCTGTGCTTGTTGAAACAAGTTGCAAGCAGAAAAATTGCTGGCTATGGTGCAGGGAAGGGGGATAAGCCTGGAGGCTGCTTTTCACAGCATTCCTCATCCCAGGGAGAGGGGACAAATCAATAAAATTTAAAATCCCTGCATTTAGATTTGATGAAAAGAGATAATCTGTAATTTTATTTACACTCTACATAACTAAACCTTTGAGCCTGTAGCCCTAGGAGTTAAAAATATAAAAATGGGAATGAGAGTTCTGAAAGGGATGATGAACACATGCTGTCTTATGAGGGGAAATTAAAATCTGAGAATGTTGAAGATGGTGCAATAAAAATCACATCTCATAAGGTGTAAAGCAGCTGTGAATTTATGGCACAAGGCTGCCCCTTCATCGACCTGCTCCAGCCTTGCTCTTGGAGGCATTGCACCTCCTCCTGCCGCGCTCTGTGCTCCTGGGCCAGCATTTCCCTTGTGGTATTTTTTTGGGCTGAGGTTGCAGGATGTGTTGTTGGGAGTGTGTTGCTTGAGCTCTGGGTTTGGGATGGGTGCCCAAGGTCCTTGCTGAGGACCTTTGCACACCCTCCTGATGTTTGCTGTTGGAACAAAGTTCCTGAGCATCACTCATGCAAAAAGGGGACTTTGGTAAGAGGGCTGTGATGAAATATCTCTGTATAAAGTGCAGACAGGGGGGCTGTGGTGGCTGGAAGTGCCTGAAGAGGAGTGTGGTGTGCCTGGGAAGGCATGCTTCTTGGAGAGGCTGGAAATAGGAGATCCCACCACGTGTAGGACTGTGTCTAGATTATAGTGGTGGCTCTGAGCTCTGCAAGGGCAGAGGGGGCCAGAGCGATGAGGGTGGTGGGCACATATGATGGGGCCGGAGCTCCCCAGGGTTTAGTGTGATGGGGCAAAACACTTTCCTGGCTTAAATCAAAACTTGTAGCATTTGGAAAAGGGCTTTTGCCAGCCCTCACTCCCTTCTGATTTCATTTGAAACGTGGAGTTGGGCATTGACTCTGATTTTGGGAGGCGAGTTATGATCCAGAGAGATGCTGCAGCTCCCCATGTACCTGCCTTTTTTAGCTACCAACCTCTGAGTGATACATACCTGCCTCTTGTTATTGGATATTGCAATAGGAAGACTCTGTTTCCTCCAGGTGAGCTTTTGGGAGGGTTCTCTGCAGGAAATGGAGGTCCTGGGGGCCTCACTTGGCCCCAGACATGCTGAATGGGGGGGGGCACAGTGGAAAGTGTTGCCCTTCTCTTAGAGACCATAAATGAAACACCCTGGACTGGGTCAACTGCTTGGCCAAGCACGGTGGGACTGGGATGACAGGTACCAGCATAGGTAACCCTTCCGCCCCATCCCAAACACATCTCCATCCCTCAGCTCCTCCATGCACAGGCCTTGCCTGAAGGGTCTTCCATGGCACTGACTACCTTCAGACACAAAAAAGTTCATTTAATCCAGACAGTTGAGTCCATCAGGCTTCACACTTGGCTTTTGGTGTACCAAGGGTCATGGCCAAGGTGGGACATCCCCTCTCTCACAACTTCCTTTTTCTGTTGCACGAATCCGAGTAAGAAAGAGAAGTTGAGAAGTTGCCACGAAGCAAACTCCCCTGTTTTGGCTCTCCAAAACCAAATTTAGAAAATATTGAAGTGGTCTGGCAGAAGAGCTTCTTTCGGGCTTTCTCATCCTGTCTGGCTACGTGTCAAACGAGAAAACTTTAAACCAAGACGTTTAGGTAAAGTCTTCGTGTGAAATAAGAATTTCAAAATCTTCTGAAGTCCTAGAGACTTGTCCTAGAGACCTTTGCTAATCAATGTTGGGGTTCTGTTTGGGATTTTTTTTGTTGTTGTTTTCCACTGAGAGTGTATTCTGGAACTAGCCTTCCAATCTGTTTTTTGGTGGGGTTTCCATCATTTTGGGAATAGACTGCTGTTTAAATCAGGCAAATGGCTTTGACTGAAGGTTTTGGGGTTGTTTCCCTTTGCTCCCAAGCATTCATACCACAGCTTTGCTTTCTCTGGCTGCAGATTGCAGAGCCAAGAGCCTCTCTAGCTCATGGGAGCACCTGAATTTATTAGCAAAACGTCTCGTGCTGGGCTGAGGCCAAAGCGCAGCTCCCTGCCTTCCTGTGGTTAGTGGACTGGCCGTACTGACCCGACTTTGTGGCCACTTCATTGCTCTTTGTTTTAACAGGATAGTTGGGCCGGGGGCATTTGGGAGTCTCTGGTCCCACCTTCTGCCCAAAGCAGCCCTGGGGTTGGATGAGGTTGCTCAGGGCTTTTTCCAGCCCGGTCTTGAACACCTACAAGGATGGAGATGGCACCACCAGCCAAAGCTGGGCTGCCCCAAAACTTCCTGCCACTGTTTTTTTATTACATTGCATGTGCCAGGTCTGTCAGCTGCTCTGTTCCTCAAGGTTTGAATGTGAGTCTGTGCTAACAAGCCCCCCATGCTCCTCCCATGGGATAACCAAAGATCAGGGACAGGGGATGTGCATCTCTTCTTAGCATGAGGTTGGGGCTGGAATGCTGCTGCTCGGATGCACAAGGACCCTGGTCCCAGCCCACTCTCGGACAGGCACACGGCTCACTCCTTCAGTATCTTTTATTAATGTATAGAAAATGCATTAAAAAAAGGAACTATACATAGCCTAAGAGCGGTCAGGACTAAAAATACTAGTTAACAATGGTTAACAAGCGTTGATCCCATTCTCCAAGCTACATTTTCATTACAGGGTGGGGAGGGTTGTTTAATATATTATTTATTTATATTATAGATTTTATTTATGCATTTATTTACTTTTCTCTTTCCCCTCATTTGGTTGCAGTGGTTTGTGTTTGAGTTCATCAGAACCTGTCCAAGGCATTTCGTTGCCTCTGTTCTCCCTTCTTATTTATGTTTTTTTAAATTTTTTTAACGTATTAAGCACATTTCCAGGGTAACACCTGTGCACAGGGGGCTGCTTGTTTGTTTGTTCATTTGTTTAGGCCTTTGTGTCACCATCCTTGTGAGAAACCACTGACATCTGAAGAACTGCAGGCTGGATATTGAGGCGAGTCTAGGCATCAGGATCTCCCAAGAGAAGGGCCTTTCCCTCCCACTTCCCCCAAATTTCCCCTCTGGAAGGGGCAAGGAGCTGCCACCACCATCAGAATTTTAGGAAAGGGGAAGGTGACCCTGGAGGTGCTGGTAGTCCCCAGGGGAGTCTTTTGGATTTTATGGCCATCCCAGGGCGCTTGGCTGGCAGAAACAGGGATGGGCTTCTTGTTTGGCCCTGGACAGAGCCTTTTGTTAGTGGGCGTAAGCTTGAATTAAAGGGGTTTTTTGGGGTGAGAGTTCTTTGCTGGCAGTGTTTGGTAAAGTCAAAACTTGTGGGCATTTTTGTGGGGCACAGGACAGGGGGTGCGTGGTCACCCCAGGGTATGATGGTGGCGACAGACCAAGAGGGCAGCTCTGGGCTGGGATAAAGGTCACAGGCTGGCATGGAGGTGAGGCACCAAAGGGAGGGTGCTTTGGCTCCTGCTGTATTTTGTCAGGTTGCTCTGAGCCTGTTGTGGGCATGGGGACACCACTGGCTGAGCCCTCACCAGTTGCATCACTGGGAGCGAAGGTGGCATCAGCTGTGCTTTCCACACCCAGGTGCTTCACCTGGAAGAAGCATCACTTTGGGAAGGAGGCAGGAGTTTGGAGCAAGAGTGCATTTAGGCTGGTGCTATGCTTTGAGATGCCCATGGTAAAGTAATGCAAAGATAAGGAGTAGAAGCAGTCTTCTCCCCAGCCTTTGTGTGGATCCTCTCTCGGTACCTTCCAACCAAAACCCAGGTACCCTTGGGGAGAGCCCGGCATCTCTCCTTGAAATTATTCATTTATGGATGCTATCACTTTACTAAAAGCAGCTGTTTCTTTCAGGACTCTTTTTCTTTGGTTATGTTTCAGTGCAGTGTGCAATGGGAAGGTGGACTTGGAGAATGGAAACAGAGGGAAATGAAAATTGGGCAAGAGATGAAAGTCCCTTTGTGTTTCCCTCCAGGATTTTGGGGTTAGAAATAAGAGGTGGCTTTGAAAAGCTGCGAGGGTCACGGGCACACATGATGTTCTGCTGTGTGAAGGATTTGATGTGCTTCCTCCTGCTTCCTGTTCCTCGAGATGGCATCTCGCAGTGGATAGTGTGGTTTGGGTAACAGCTTCATGTTCCTTTTGGGGCTCTGGAACAAGCCTGGGAAACATAACCCAGGATGGCAGTGGAGCCACCAGAGCCCAGTGATAGTTCATGTGCTGGAGCCAAGGTCTCTCAAGATGAGCACTGCACCAGATCCAGGCTTGGCTTCTGGGAATTTCAGGGTCTAGCTGGAGAATGAACTAGCCCATCCAGTGATGGAGAGGGAGAAGAAACTACTTAATCATGTGGCCATTCTGTAGCATCAATATTAAGCACAAATTTGCTTGAAACTGCTCCCTTACAGCTTTTGTTGGGATATTTCTTCCTATAAATTCTTGATGGTTTGGGGAAAAATTTACTCTGCTGGTCTACTAAAAGCCTTCTTAGGCTTTAATCAGTTCCATCTGCTGCTTTTTGTTGGCTTTTGGGTCTTAAAGCAGGGTTGGGTGCTCAGGAGGCATGACATGCTGCCATCTGTGACAGTGGCCATGTCCTGCAGCCTCTGACTCGCCTATTCCTCAACTGGTTGCCTTGTTGCCTGATTTGATGCTGAGGGGAAGTAAGAAGGGACACCTCATTTACATACGAGATGTTGCTGAGCATCCTTTCTCCAGGTCAGCTTGTAAGCTGACCACATGAAAGACTGGGCCCTGTATCTAATCTTGACCTCGGTGTTAGCTGTGATTTCATGTGCCAGTATGTGGCATGGAAAAGGAGGTTGTGTTTCCCACTTAATGCTCTTCTTCAGCTCTGCAGCCGTAGTGAGTAACGTCAGAACATTAAGGAGTGTGACCCTGCAAGATACACTGGCCTGAATTATAAGCTACTGCAAAGATGCCTTTGTGTTGCCATCTGAAGGTTTGTTTTTGAGACAAAGCAGCTTCAGTGTGATAAAACCAAACAGCAGTGTTTAGCATTTGTAATGTTCCTTTGGCTGCAAATCCAGCGATGAGCTGCATTGTCCTTGGATGCAGGGACGAGTCCCTTCTTCGAGACCAGGCCAGTGACAATGCCCAGCATCGACCGGAGCCCTTGGCAGAGGAGTGACTTGAGCATGGTGGTCATTTGGGCTATGTGGAGGTGGGGTCAATGACAACAGGGCGCAGACAGAGCTATCCAAGGGGTCCATCTTCCTTGAGACAGGAGAAGTTAAGGATGGGAAGAGCGAACTCATTAATTCTTCCAAGGGCTTTGAAGTGCTCCAAAATCTGAATGGAATCCCTTCCAGGAGGGGAAAGAGTTGATTTCCTGTTAGAGAGATGGCAATACCAAGGCACTGAGATTTGTGTCCCTCTTGTGATGGCATTGAATAGGGATGGTGTAGGACAAGGAAGGAAATGGGCATTCCTCAGCTTGCAGTTGTCTTCCCTTAACTGCATTGTCGTAGTTCCCTGTGTGCATGGAGGCCTGTGAATAAGAGCACCTGAGCTGTGACAGCTGTTGGCTTCAGGCTGGGCTGCAGTTGTGTGATATCTTTTTATTGCTGCTCCTTCTCTGAGACTCTTTTGTTTGGGACCAATGACCTTGGTGAGAGAGAACGTGATGGAATGTGGAAGAAACAGAGGAAAATGGGTCCTAGATTTCAGGACCACAAGTAGGGATTTTTCTCCTAAGTCTTCTAATTTAAGTCCTTTCTTCTCCATCAAGTTCAGCACAACCCAGGCAGATGTCGTGGACCTGGAGCGGGCTGAGTTCAGCTTGGAGGAGTGGATAATGCAGGTTGGGGCTGGTGGAGTAGTTCTTATTCCCGTACACCCCATGCACACGAGGATGACTTTGTGGTGGGACCAACACATGAGCTGTGGACTCTCTGGAGTTTGCCTACGTGTGCAGATATTTGCCAAGCCCTCCTGTGAAAACTGGGGATGGGATGAGCCTTTGCTCATCCTCCCTTAGTCTCCATGTGTCCAGAGCCTGCACATAGGGGAGAGATGGGCCTCTGCCTGCTGGAAGAGTTGGTGTCTACAGGATGGCATGAAGCTTGGGACCTCCCTGCCAGGAGGGGACGGGGAGGCAGGGAGAGGACAGGCATCCCTGGCCATGGCTGGGGTGGAAGTGGCCACATCAAGGTACCTGTGGGGAAAGTTTCTGCCACAAGCCCCGTGACAAACATTTCTAACAGGGTTTGCTGGGGATTCTACATCTTTTAAAAAAATATCAAAAAATCTGTCTCTCTCTTTCTTCTCATGTTAAGGGCCAGAGTATTGGGATAGGGAGACTGGAAATTTGGTATTTCTCTGGGACAGATGCAAAGCAATGAGGTCTTTCCTTTCCCATGGCCTTTTCTTGTGCCATGGTTCCCTCCAGCACTTGTGAGGGGCAGGTTGCTATCTCAGACGAGTAGTATTTTTTTTCCCTTTTCATATTATAAAATACAAACAAATGGCAGAAAAGGTCAGGTGGTGGGAGGCAGGAGGGGTTCAGCTGGCTCAGAGCTGTAGGGACCGTCGCTTCCTCCCAGAGATGTTACGGTGGTTGTAAGGTCGCATCTTCATTTCCACAAAGGGGATGGAGAACTCGTGGCCTTTCCAATGGTACCAGTTAATCCCCTGGCAGGAGGGAGAGAAAGGCAGAGGGTAAAGAAAGACCCTAACAAGAAACTAGAGTGGGAGAGGAAGGAAACAAGGTTGATTGCTGTAGAGAAGCCGGAAGGAAAAACTTGCTATAGCAGGAGCAAGAAACATCCCTGCTGCTATGGCTTGATTGTTTTTTCCCCACTGCTCAAAGGCTGACCAACTTTCATGTAGGTATTTTTTTAATCTAGCACACTACAGCAAATGACGGTGGCAGCATGTGTGAGGCACAAAGCATTAGCCTAGATGGCGTGAAGGGGACTCCCTTTGCTCCAGCTGGTGTGGGGTCATGCCACCAGTTCTGACCCTGGTGCACCAATCACACAGCCCCAGCCCTAACCTAGGGTTGCCAACATGTTCCCCTAGAAGAAATTCCAGAGGCTTTCAACCCAGCTCTGCCCTTACCTGACTGTGCCGGGACTCTCCGTACTTGCCGTTGAGGTTGGTGCGGTGGCAGTTCTTATACCACCAGGCCCCTTTGTAGGACATGGCACAGTTGGTCACTGCAACATCGTTGTCCCTGTCCTTGGTGGAGAAGGGGCGTCCCTGGTGATAGGTGAGGGAGTCTCCTGTGGGAAGAGGTGCCATTAAAGGTGGTGGAGTCTCAGTTATCTGGTCTTTTCACAAGGAAATTAGGATTATTCTGGTTATGTGGTAGCCTGCCAAGCAATGGCTCAAGCAGCTGACAGTTGGGGACTAACATTAACTGGAATTTTTCTCAGCTGGTTCATCTGAGGTCCTCTGCTGTCTGTTTAGGATCAGTGCAGACCATAGCAAATCTTAGAGTCTTCTTGACTTTGTCAGATCAAATGCTTGGATATGTGTTTCGATCTGAATTTCAGTGTTTCAGAAATTAATTCAATCCCAGATTTTGGAATCCATGGTTTCGCGAGGCTTGGCTCTGCTATATAACTTCAGGATGCTTTCAGCCTCCTTCTTTCCTGTTAGCCAAAGGGAGCTTTTTCTCTCAAAGGAGAGCAAACATTCTTCTCTTGAACCAAGATGCCTGGCTACCTTTTCTCTCTTTGGATAAAGGGAGGAAGTTTTTGGAAGGTGTGTGATGTCTTATTCCACCAAAACCTCAAACCTCATCTCACCTCCTCACTAGATAACTAGAGAGCTGCTTTTGTGTGAAAGAAAAGCCAGAGAAAAATATGATCCAGTTGAGTGATGTACTTAGAGGAGACATTCTTAATATGCTCCTTGGTGATCCCTAAGGACATATGAAGTGGACCCAAGCTGGCTGTGTGCAATCCAGCCATGGAGAGACTTACTAGAAAACCTCTTGGCAATGAACCATTTGTTGAGCCCTGGCTCCCTTAGCTCAAGGTGGAGCAGAAGCTCTTTGGCTGGACAGCTAGAAGCAGAGTTTGCATGGCAAAGGGGACGGAATCATGTCTGCATGACGCTATTACTGCCATTCTTGGCGATAGATTGGGTGCCTTGTGCCCTGGGATTTGAGGTTAGAGCAAGTGCTTTGTTGCACACAATCAAGATTCCTGTCACTTCTCTTCCAGTGGCAACTAACTGGTATTGAATAGGGAAATTCCTGCACCTTAGGTGTGTTGTGGGGTTCCACCTAGTACATGGTGGAAGTTTTGTCATGGAGGCTTGCACCAGGCATGTCTATCCCACATAAAGGGGCTACAGTTGTACCTTCTCCTTCCTTGAGGAAGAGATCCCCTGTGCTTGCCTTCTAGCACCCGCTCTTTTCTGGTGGGCAACTCTAACTCTCCTGAACCAACCAAGCAAGCAGGTGTGACAGTGTCCTTGCAAAATTGGGCAGTGTTTGGCCTTTACATGAGGAAATGACTCAGAGGATTTCAGATTTTTCCATAGCCGTGGAAAGGCAATAAATACAGCCTCCAGCACGACATCAATAGCCAGCTGTGGCTATTGCCAAGTGAGATGACACCTCTGATGATTGACCTGGTTATTTGAACAGTGATGTCTCTGATATTAAATATCTAATCCCCAATGGAAAATTCCATGTCCTTAGTGGGATTTATCAGCCTGGTTTACATGATGGACTGCAGGAAGGCAGAAAGGGCTATGGGTTTTTGCCTTGCCACTCTCGACAAGCAAGATTTCATGTTGGGATTTTCTTTACAGTCTTGGACCATCCAGTCACAGGATTTCCCAAGATCCTTGCCAGCGATGAGGCTGTACCTGAAGTGCCATTGTAGTCCCCAATTCGCAGTTTGTACAGGCTCCGGGAGTCGCCGATGGAGAACTTGTCGTAGTAGGCGTATGCCGCTTCCTGGCCATCCCTCATGTCTATTCGCAGCTCGTAGCGCCCCTGGGACGTGATCTTGTGGATGTTGTCCAAGCCTGTTGAGACAGTGAAACACCTAGTGAGACCTGGTGCCCGAATCCGCTCTGCGAACAAAGCAAGCTCTAGGCAAATAAAACAGCAGTGGGACATGAGAGCAAGGAGAGGAATCAAAGAGCAGCAGCACTTGTGGTGAGTCTGTGTATCTCCTGGCACTGCTGGGGTCTGAGCTCTCTGTCCCCACTCAAATTTAACTCCTCTGTGGCTATGAGGGGTGGGTTCAAGGCCCAGGTTCAGATTTCTTCATGCTGCTGAAGCTTGGAAGATTCAGCTGTTGAGCCCTGGTGCTACTTATGTTGTTGTTAAGCTCCTGTACAAGCCAGGGTGTGTTTATGCTGCAGGTCCCCTTGGCTCATGTTCAGGTTTTGGAGGAGCACACTCAATTTCAGAGCTGTGCTGTGTCTCCCACTCACTCCTTTCCTGCTTTCATTGGACAGCTGACTTTCTGGCCACCAGTGCAACCTGTAGTTGCCCAAAGGACAATGAAGGGTTTTGGCCCAAGAAAACTGACAGCATACCCGCCTTCTCTCCTAGAAAGAGCATACAAGGGAGCTGCTGACCTTCACAACATGCCTTTATGTGGTGTGCCTCTGCATGACTTCCTAATGTGAAGGGCAGGGAATGAACAGAAGGAAAACTGTCTGAGGGAGAACATAGAGGAATGTGGTGAAGGGCAAGGAGCCAATGGCTGGCACGGGTGAGCAGCACAGTGTACATGGAACTCAGGTTTGACACATCAGTGGAAGGCAACCAGGGGAGGTCATACCCAGCCAAAACTCATCCTCCAAGTTTCCAAAGCCAACCCGGTAATCTGCCCATTTCCGGAAGAAATCGGTCAGCCCGTTCTGCCGCCGCTGGAAGACCTGATGTGGAGGAAGACCAGGGAGAAAATCATAATGCTGGAGCTGAGAAACGGCTTTGCTGGGCTTTGGACACACAAGGTAAAGATAATAATTTTTCTTTCCATCGTGCCTTTCAAGGGAGAAAATTGCAATGCCCATCCAGTTAGCATTAATTGCAGCCATGCAATTAATTCATGTGCAGATGTAGAAACCAAAGAGATATTAGATAATGTCCAAAGCAAATCAATGATAGAATAGGAAGGAATTGGCCTTCCAGTTTTCTGCTTTAACTAATACGTGGTGCCTCTGGTTTTCTAGCACGTAATTCTGCTTTGAGCTGGCTATTTCTGTGATATCCAAGGGAGGTGCTCTGAAGCAGAGTGAGAGGGAAATTTACTGGCTAGAAATCAGCATTTGAGGAAGCCCATTTTTTTGCTTTTGACTATACATCTAGCAGGCAGGGTTTTGTGTAATGTGTGTAAGTAAGAGTTTGACATGAATAAGATCAAAGCACCATGGCATTATTTACTTACACTGTCAGTCCATCTACGTCAAGACAAGCAGTGTTTGTGCAATTCAAAAGCCAAACAGGCATTTTTTTCTAAAGTTCTCCTGTGCAGACTCGATTGGGGTGATGCCTGACACCCTCCTTCTGCAGGCAGCGTGAATCATTCCCCGTGAAAGCTACCAGCCATTAATTTCATTTCTAGAACAATAAATCAGCTTCACTCACAGATTTTGCTCTCCAGAAGCACTGCAAACACGTCAAATAAATCAAAGGGCATTTCTCCAAGTGTAACTATTATTACCGGAGCGTGGGCCATTCCCTGTGGCGTGGGAAATGAAGCATGAGATCCTGAGCCTGCTGTCATTCCCTTGCAGTGTGGTGCTTTGCTGGTAGAGGCTCACTCACTGTGTGATGGGGACAACATGTAGGACAACCACATGGACACTCACGATCCAGCCGCCTCCATCGGTGGTCATGTCGCAGTACACCGGCACCCGCTGGCTGAGGTCGCCGTTGATGGAGATGGTGTAGACACCGCTCAGCGTGTCTCCGTTCATCAGGTGCTGGGCACAGTCCTGAGGGTTAGCAAAGACACGTCCTCCTGCAAAATCAAAAGAAAAAGGCAAAATTCCAGCAGAGAGACACCTCTTCCCCATGCCTCAGGCCCCACTAGTTACAATCCAGGAAAAGTCTATCTTGGCTTCTGTGTTCCGAGTAGTTCCACGAGGCGGTGAGACTTCACATCTGCCATCAACTTCAGGGGACTTACTGGTAAAAACGTGTGCATATAGTAATTATTCTTCCATATGTCCTATATTGGAAAGGTGCATGGTAACATCACGATGAATGATGAGGGATGTCACTTCTTGGACCATCTTTCTGCACTGTGTCTGAAACCCTGGGGTTTAAGCTGTCACCAGCATATTTAGACAGCTGTGAAAATACCAAAACCTGTTCTCCTCTCAGGATTGCCAGCTCCAATCAAGTTGTATAACTCTACTCATTCCAGGAGGATTCTCCTGATTCTCCATGCCCTTGGAAATGGTGGTGGACTCACACCGAACTAATTGTCACTTGCAAGCTGAGGAGGAATGAGGCTGTGTGAGATGCTGGAGATAGCAGCATGGGCTCTGTGACTGTGCTACAGGTGTTCTCTAATGAGGAAACATCTTATTTTGTAGTCAGAGTTTACGAGAGTCTTAATTATGACAATTATTCTGGGAGTATTGGGATGTCAACTCTGGGAACGTTTTTTTCTTATTTAAGACAAAAGAGGGAATGCACCTTTTTGTTTGGTGTTGGTACATATGGATGATAGAATAAATGAATGCAGAGCTGGCAGTATGGATGTGGTTTTCAAGGATGTCTCTGTAACAAACTGAGAAGGTGTGAGGGACCTTCAGATCTTCTATGCTGTGTGTGTCCATCGCAGTTGTGTAGTGCCCCACAGGACCAAGGCACAACCCTTGTCTGTTGCTTCCCACCTGAGTGTATCCCCCCCACCTTGTGACCCAAAGACTTGGAGGTCATTGTTGTGTCCAAATGTTGAACATTCCCTTTTTTTTCTTCCCCCGTCTTCATGGTCTGTAGCACAGTCTGGCGAGACATTGTTTGTATTTTATAGTAGCCAACAATGAAAACTTCTTCAATGACATCCACTTCGAGCTCCCCTGAGCTCTGTGGAGATTGCTTGTTTCTTAATTTATATTCATATCTTTAAAAGCCAAGGAGACCTTGAAAGACATTTCAAACCACTATAAATTATAAATACTGTATCTGTTTCTTCCTTTTGTCTCATCTGTATACAATTCCCCAAGAACCTTATGCAAACATGAAACAAAAGAGGCTGAGCTATTAATATGTCAGAGGGGATAGAAGAACCCTGGGATGTGTACTGTAAGCAGAAGGAAGCAAAACAATTTAAATTAAGCCTGGGTGGTTTTCTTTCCTTCTTTTTTTTTGGTCTCCTTAAAGACAAGTCCTTGTTCTCTGCAAAGTGCCTTGATGCACTGCCAGAGTAAACTGAATCCCAGATCTGGATGCTTTGATGAGAGATGCTCTCCGTGGATTGCATTGCCTAGGTGACAGTTCCTGGTTGCTTCTGTCTCATCGATATTGGGGTACATGGGGAGAAACTGACTTGTTGCTAATGCCTGTCTTCATCTTAAAAGCAAGTTAAATGTGTTGGCTGCTGCATCAGCTGGCAATGGTGGCTAACGATGCTGAGGTCTGACATTCCTGTTTGATGGAAAAGGTGCTCTCCTTGCCTGATGTAAGTGGGTTTCTGCTGCTTTATCCCACCTGAGAAGTCACCCCCATGCAGCTTCATCCCTGACTCCCACACAGCCTCAAAGATTGTATGTATTTTTCCGTCACCTGCCTGAACTGTACTGGCTTTATGTGCACGTGTAAGAGCGAGAATAACAGGAAAACCTGTTCTGTAGATGCATTAGAGAAGTCATTTCTCCTTTTGTTGGTGTAAATAGTTTCTGTTGTCTCCTAAAAGCAGGTGAAGGGACCTTTGCACGTAAATGAGATGGGGAATCGTATCCACAGCAGATTCAAAGAAAACTCTCCTAACTGAACTTGCAGCACAGATGGGAGGAATTTTGGTGGACATCATTTTGAGACTTCTCAGTGCTGTTGATGCCCCAGAAAAACACAATTGGTTTCAGCCCTGAACAAGATGCATTCTGTCTGTAAGTGCCCTGGCCTAGCCATGCTTTTCAAAGAGGATGAGGGACAACTTGCTTTGCATAATTTCTGTTATGAATGGTTGCAGAGGATGGCAGCAGTGGTGACATTCTCATGCAAGCTTCATTCTTGGATGCCTAAGTATTCTGTCTGTGAGGGTTGTGGTGACTGGGGATGCCCACCTTTTGATTTCAAAAGGAAACCATTCCCATTACTTCAGTGCCTTAGTGGATTTGGGATCCTCTAGAATTAGAGTGGGGAGGAACAATGCAATTAGATAAAGTCAGTGGATTAGATAAAGTGCTGGCCCTGCTGTCTGTGACTCCACTGCTGGTGGTGGAGATGCACTTGCTTGATATTTCCAGGCATATCCCATCCCTGGAAACTTTCAAGGTCAAATTCAACAGGGCTCTGAGCAACCTGATCAAGTTGAAGATGACTCTGCTCGCTGCAGGGGGATTGGACTAGATGACCTTTAAAGATTCTTTCCAACCCGAAGTATTCTATGATTCTTTGGTATTTGTGAGCACTCGGATCATGTCTACAGCATGGAGACAATGGCTGGGTCCTCTCCCAGGAGCATACCTGTTGATACGTGTTGTTGATTTTAGTGGGTATTTTTTCCTCTGTTTATGCACTTGAGGAGGGACATGGGCAAGGCAAAAGGCCTGGTAGATGGTTCCTGGTCTGAAGCTCAAACCCCCTTGCCCTGGGCTGGGTCTTGTGTTTGAATTATAGATCCTTCAGCCATTAACTCTTTGTAGCAAAGCAGCACTGTGAGTCATGGCATTGTAAGTACCTCTCTTTGGATCCTGATGGAATGCTGGCTGAGGAGGGAAAGTCCCTAAGAGCAGTCCATTCCTATCAGCATGACACGTGGGCTCACCTCCGCCTGTCTGAGTGGATGCAGTGTGAGTCCTCACCTGTGGTGAAGGTGGTGGAGATGAAGCCGCTCCGCACGGCGTTCTGGGCAGCTTGCAGGCGCACGGTGTACTCTGTGGTCTCAGAAAGCCCCTCCAGACGGATCCACGTGTCCTCGGCATCCACAATCAGCTCCTGTACATGGGTCCCAGAAGGAGGCAGACACCAAGAGCAACAGATGAGAAAAGCGATGGGGAGCCTAAAGAGCAAGTGAGGAGGGAAGGGAAGCCACAGACTGCTGCAGCCCTTGGAGCCTGGCTGAGGAGCACTGCATGGCTGCTTAGAGCCCTGGACTGAGTGAACATGAGATCAGTCAATACAGTCAACACTTCAGAATGGTTTGGGTGGGAGAAAGCAAGCTGGTTGGAGATGGATTTAAATGTTTGCAGTCTGTGTGCTGTGTTTACCGGCTCTGTTGGGATCTCTGTGCCCTCGGTACAAGACATGACTGACTGCCCAAGTAGCACGAGGAATAGAGCTGGCCAGACCTGGTTATCAGGCAGTTTTGACTCCGTCGATTCCTGTCATGTTGATTTTTCTGGTTGTTGGCCAGTGCCACACAGCATTATCGAACCCCTTCTGCAAAGCTGTTATCCTCTGGCTGCTGCGAGCCAGTCACACCAGCAAAAGAAACCAGACTATTTGCCATGACATATTTCTGATGGTGTTTGCTGCAGCTCCTCCAGACAGGCAGAAGTGGACACGCTCGTTACATAATCAGATTGTATTGTATTGCAGGATTAATTAGCTGTCTGTGCCTATCTTCCTTTTTGCAGGAAGGGCAAATGGCATTTTTAGCACCTCTGTTTGCAGAATAATATTCTCCTGCTGCATCTTGCTTGTGTTTCACAAGCTGTGAATTTCCCCTGTTCCTCCAAACTTTCCAGGTAGCCCCTCTATGCCCAGACCAGCAGGTGTGCATAAACATTTTGCCTTAGGGAATCTCTTCTTGCTTTTTCCTATCATCCTGCTTAGCAGGAAGTAGTGTCTGCCCTTCTGGTCTCCCTGAGCTGATAAGCATCATTCTTTTGCTTTGTTTGGCTTCTCCTGCTCGTTTTACCATGGTCTTATTATTCCCTGATGTGATGAGCCTCTTTTTTGTGAGGCCTCACTCACCTTCCGGCTGCCATCGGTGGATCTGTAGGTCATGATGTAGTTCTCGATCTCTCCCACGGGAGGAACCCAGGAGAGCAGGGCGCTCCGTCGTGTGACTTCACTGGCTGTCAGATTTGTTGGAGGATCCAAAACTGCAAGAGCGGATAGGGACCCAGGGAAGTGCAATTTCTCACACGCAACCACCTCAGCCCTGCTTCCCAACTCAGTGCACTGGGATTCAGCCTTGCAACACTGAGCTACAGCGCAAAGTCCATCCTCACCCTGAGTTTCAAGACCTCATCACCCATCCCCAGTCTTGAACAGACCTCTGCAAAGCCTCTAGAAGTCCTCCTCTACCTGCATGCCACCTTAAGGGTAACAGCTGTGAAATTCATGTGCTATGGGACCTGTCAAGCTGCTTGTGAGCAAAACGGGTTGTCGTGTTCTTCTGGACTATGGCCGTGGGCAAAAAAAACAGCTGGTCAAGCATCTGCTCAGGAAACCACATCCAGGGGAAATAACTGAAAGAAAGAGAGGGATGGATGGATGGATGGATGGATGGATGGATGGATGGATGTTGAAAGAGTGAAAATAATGGTTGATGCTTGTTGATTAAAATTCTATTCCTGTGTTGTGCCCTACGCTGGTATTTGGGATTGGTTTTTGTGTCCTTTTGGCATGTGGCTACCTCTATGCCCACGCTGTGTAACGAGAGCTTTGGCTG
Organism: Eulacestoma nigropectus; assembly: GCA_013397775.1. Lineage (NCBI taxonomy): Eukaryota > Metazoa > Chordata > Aves > Passeriformes > Eulacestoma > Eulacestoma nigropectus. The sequence goes on along the minus strand of VZTE01005470.1, from coordinate 317,192 downwards.
AGCCTTGCTGGCTGCTTTTCCTGGGGTGGGTGCGTGGCTGGGGGTGAGGAGTGAGGGAGGTGACTGTACGTACGAGTAGTGAAGTTGGTGCTGACGGTCTGGCTGCTGAGAGGCCCGTTGGTGGCATACACAGAGACTGTGTAGGTGGTACTGGGCAGCAGGTTGGTCAGCTGGTACTCCTGGTTGTCTCCATCCACGAGAATTGTTTCTCCTGCAACTGTAAGCAAAAGGGATGAGTTAGGGTAGACATTCAAGGTGGTTCTCCAAAATGTGTCTCTGGATATGACCTCATGAACGAAAGCATTTCTATTGCTGAAACACCATAAGGTACTGTGCAGCAGCTGAGCTGTAGTGGTGCTGTTCAAGCTGAAGGACGGTCTCATTTCCCCCACAATCCCTATAAAACCCCAGGCAAGGGCTCCTTCCCTACTCTCTCTGCGAAGGGCACCCACTGAGCCCTGGGCTTTGGGATGGGAGAGAGGTCGAGGTGAGCTGAAACAGATCCTCGGTGTACCTGCATGGCGAGTAAGGATGAGGACGTAGCTTTCCACCTCCGACAGTGGCGGGTTCCACTGCAGCAGCGCCTCGGTGGGAGTGATGTTGGTGGCCGTGACCCCCAGGGGGACATCCATGGCTGCATGGGGGAGAGATCCAGAGAGTCAGAAGCATTAGGAGACTGGACTATGAACTGGAAGGGCTCCTTGTGGCACATTGCTCTGTGTCCTGCCCTGCTGCCCAGACACATGTGCCTGCACAGGAGTTACTGCTGCCCAAGCTGGCGTGCAGAGGTGTCACACCTTGTGCTACTCTGCTACCTGGGCTGCTCTTCCCCTGTTTTCTTGATGCACAGTCTGGTATGTTAGGGGTTTTCTTTAGGTTTTGAGGAGTCTGGGGATAACAGAGGGTTTTGTTCTTGCAGCAGATGCTGTTTGTGACAGGGCTTCCCTAGGGATTATTTCTGGAAATCTGTACTCTGTTTAGGAAAGGTTGTCATGACTGCCCAGCATCATGTTTCTGGCTTCCTTGTGCCTGGTACATAGGTTTATCACTTTTACCCATGACTACCCATGAATATTTGGGATAAACGTTGCTGAGAAATACCTCAAAATCCTACATTGAGCCCTTGTGAGCCCTGCTTATCATCTCCAGCTTGCATCCGGCTGCTGTGAGGTCCAGCTTGCTCTTAGTCACCTGAGTATTAGTGCAAGCAGGGACTGCCAGCCCTGCCCAGAGCTAGACCTGACTCTGATTGTTCCCTGCCCACCAGGAGCTCCTTCCCACCTGTGTACGCAGTGATGGAGGCCAGCTCGCTCTCCTCCCGGCCCCGCACGCTCTTCACCCCGATCTCGTACTTGGTGGCAGGCTGCAGGTGGAGGAGGGTGTACTCGGTGGCATCCCTGGAGACGGCCGTACTGTCTGTCCTCCCTGCAGACATGGAGCCAAGAGCTTTGACATCATGGCTGGCCCCATCCTTGGGGCTCAGGAGGGGCTTGGGAGGGGAGGGCAGTTCTACAAGATGCTGGAGGTAACTGGGTTTTGTGCCTGCAGGTGCACTCCTGTGTGCCCATCACTCTGCTGGCCTGGCCTTTTCAGTGTCATAGACAAAACTGGGGCCAAAGGAGCTAGTGGAAGGTAGTGAGGGTAGTGGAAACACGTGAGGGAGGTGGGATTTCAGGATTGAGCCCTGAATTTAACTGTCTCTGGGGAGGGCACACTGCTGGGGGCCGTTCTCTGTGCCCCTCTGTGCCAAGCTGGCTGCAGCGGTCCCTTCCCATCCCCATCCCAGGCACCCCAACCTCTGCCTTGCAGCCAATCCCAGCTATTGGTCACTTTGCCCGGGGCACTGGGATGCTGCCTGGGTGAGGATCACCTAGTGGCCTGCTTGGGCCAGCGGATGGAGGGAGGGATGGCAGCTGTGAGCTCAGGGCATGAACAGGAGTGGCCTGGCCTGTCACCTTCGGCAGCACGGTAGGATATCCTGTAGTGGTCGAAGGCAGAGATGGGAGCACTCCAGTAGAGCATCATGGACTCCTGGGTGACGTTGCCCACCCTGAGGTCCTTTGGCGCATCAATCCCTGGTGAGATGGAGCACAAAGAAAAGCTGTGGGAGGCAGGTCCACTCCCCGTCCCCCTGCCTGCCCTCCCCGGTGATGTCCGTGCCTGGTGGGGGGTGTCCCGTGGTACCTGTTGTGATGGAGCCCACGACAGGCTCGGAGCTGATGGTGCCGTGCACGGCCACCAGTGACACCAGGTACTCGGTGGATGGCTGCAAGTCCGTCAGGCTGGTGTGCCTGTGGGTGCCATCGAGCGTGACCTGCTGTGCCGCCTCCTCCTCGTCCCGGGGGCTGTAGGTGAGGATGAGGCGGTCTGCTGGTGGGGATGGGTCACTCCACGTGACATTCACACTGGAGGATGTCAGCTGGGAGAAGTGCAGCTGTGAGATGGGCCGAACACCTGGAAGATGGAGAGGAGAGATGCAACCCCAACCATCTGCAGATCCCTACCTCCACGTTTTCCTCAGGGCTTGTATGGGAAATACTTAAAATAGGTGGCAAAGCTGAAGATCTGGGCTCTCCATTGATCTGAAACTGTGCTGGGATCAAGAGGCAGAACTAGGAGGGGAAAATGGTGGTTTTCTCAGCTCCACCTGCAAACATCCTCCATCCCAGACCCGTACAGCGGGTGATGGAACTGTCCCACCTCAGATGCTATGTGTTGTCTGTACTTCATGACTGCAGACTTTTCAGCCAGCGGTTCTTGTGAGGTCCCTCAAGGCTTAATTTCTTCTTCTTATGAACACACAGGCCACCCTGACCACAGAGAACAGCAGAGGGCTGTCTGTTTCCCCCAATCCTGTCTTGTCCTTTAGGGAGTCTCCAGCAAAGCAAGTGTGTTCAGTGCTGCTGGCCAAAGGGATTGTGCAACCACACTGGTAGGGCCATCCTCCTTTTGAGGTCAACAGACCTGCTCCTGTGTGGGCACACAGACCCCATCTCTCATCCCCATCACCACCTCAAGGGTTTTGGTGCCAGGGACGCAGTGGGCTGGCAGAGGAGCCAACAAGGTCTGTGCCCTTGCCCCCATCCCACCTTGTCTTTCTCTACCTGTGAAGGCATCCACGGTGGCCTCCAGGCTCTGCTGCCGTCCCCTCTCAGCAATGATGGAGATGGTGTATTCTGTCCCAGGCTCCAGCTCCGAGAGGGTGAGCTGTGACTCATCCCGGGACACCGTCACTTCAGAGGCCATTCCTGAGGCGGGGGTGAAGGTGATGCGGTAGTGGTCGATGGGGCCCGTGGCTTTGGTCCAAGCCAGTGAGATGGACGTCTCAGTGGAGGCTGTCACCAGGAGGTCCCGGGGGCTGTCAAGCTCTGTGGGAGAGGGTTGGTGCAGAGCTTTGTCCCCATGCACCAACTGTCCTATGGGGGCATCTGAGCCATAGGAGCCAGCTGTGCTTGGAGCAGGCAGTGGGGCCAAACTCACCAGTCCTGGCATTCATGGTGGCTGGCACACTCTGCTGGCTGTCCATCACGGCTGAAATCCCGATGCCATACTCCGTTCCCGGCACCAGATCTACCAGGGAGTGCAAAGAACACGAAGGGGTTTGAGAGCAGCACCTGGCAGGGTGACCTCAGGGCGTGGCCCCTTCTTCCACCTCCCACAGGTGGGGACAGGGGAGGACCCTCCAGAGCATCCCTGGAGTTAGCAGCTCTTCCACAGGTCAGCAGTTCCTCTGCACGTTGCAGAAGAGCTGAGCCTTTTTAAAAAGCCCTGTGGATGCCTTTGGACAGGGAATTTGGATTATTTTAGCTCAGAAATGAGCCATTTTTAAAAGTTGTTGCTGAGGTCTGCTGTAATTGCTGGCAGTGAGACAGAAGCTCTTGTGTGTGTGAGCTGAGATGGGAAGGATAAAGTAGCTATATTTTCTTCCAAAGTGACGCAACATCAAATATTGTCACAGGGCTGGTGTCTTGGAGAGAAATAAAATTATGCAGAATAAATGAAATGCACATTAATTGGGAAAGGTGCAGTCTTTCTGGGAGCCGAATCAAGCCCTGGTCCTTGGGGTGGACATATGCTGAGGTGCCCCTCTCAAGGAACTTGGGAATTGAGCACATCCCGCTCCTTTCCTCTTGCAGTGCTTTATCTCCATGGGGTATCTCTTGCCTCTGCCTGTCGCTTCTGCTTAGCTGCTGGTGGCTTTATTCCCCTCTTCCCTGTGCTTCATGATCTTTCCCACAAAGTTAGAAAAAGCCATAAACTCTCCAGCTCAGCCTCACTATGCCTCGCCCAGGGGCAGCATCCCCTGGAGCCACCAAAACCTTTCCCAAGAGATCAGGAGAGAGGCACACTCTCCTCCCCTGCTCTTCTCTTGCTACATTGCAGTCTTGGTGATGGGGAGAAGATGGATTCCCTTGGCCCTGCTCAGTAAGTGTCAAAAGTATTCTGGAAAGGAGAGCCTGGCAGAAGGGAAGGAGAAGGAAGAAATGAGCAATGAGCAATTTTCTCTTCCAGCTCTTTTGGGAAGAGCAAAATTATGGTTATTTCTGTGCAAATGCTGATTTTTTAAGAGAGACTATGGGTCAGGGCCAGGCTTGCTGCACTTTTAAGCTTAAATCTTTGATAAAAACTCTGCTCAATACCATTCCTCACTGCAGGTAGATGACACTGGCTGAAAGAATTGCTGGTTGCTTTCAAAGCATGGATCCCACCAGGCGCTGGGTGGCTGGAAAAAAACCCCAATGGGCTTTGCACCACATCCAACAAGACTGGAGGACATGACTACTCTGTGCATAACAGAGCTATGGGAGAGGCTCATGTGCCATCCACACTATGACTATTGTAGCTTTTTTGTTGTTGTTGTTAGCAGAATGTTTTTTTGGTTATTTTCTGCTCTGACTAGATTTTTTTTTAATTGGTTTGTTTGTTACACAGTACCCTGGGAACTGGAAGCAACGCACTTGGGTGACGATGGAGGCACTATATAAAAATCACTCTCTACAATTTACTTAAGAATCTGCATCTCTGCAGCTTGCTCTGGTGGGTTTTCTTGCAGCCTTGCCTGAGTCTGGCAGAGCCTTGGCAGCTTTTTTAGTTTCACTGAGAAAAACAAGAGACTTCAGGCTGCCACATACTCCAAGGCAAGCTTAAGTCAAGCTGTGGATATCATCGCAGCGTGTGTCACTGGGGTAGTGTTGTACCTCTGCCCAGGGAGGGGGATTTGGCCCATTTTTAATGCTTCTTCTCACCTAGAAAACCAATAAATGTCCTAAAGGAAAGCTAGCAGGGGTCCAGCACTGAGTCTGTGATCTCATCCTACTTCTCCACATGCATCCTCATCATGAACACAGAAGAAACCAGACCTAACGTTTTTCTTCTTTCTGCATTCCACATCTTTCAATATAACTGCTCTAATTGCCTTGCTGCCCTCCAGCCTTTCTTGTGACTCTGCTGCTGTGTCTGTAACTTAACTTTTGGCTTTCCCATTGAACTTTCTCCGGTAACTCCATATGGTAGATTCCTGAGCCCTTGAAGGTCCTGGGAAGGCAAACATGGAAGAACCTGGTGTCCTGCCATACTGAAGAGCTTCAAGATGAATGAGAGGACATTTTTGCATATAATTAAGTCTTTTCTTTGCTCAAAATATGCCACTGGAGCAGCAAATCCATAAGGCAAGCAGTTCTAGTCAAAAAACAAGGAAACCACATCTCACATGGTGCTTTATTGTGTTGCTGCGTAAGGTGTTTGGGGCTTTCCTGGCAGCGGGAGGTGGGTGGTGTTTGCAGCCCCTGTGCTGGCCTGAAAAATGCACCACTTAAAGGACTTGCTCAAAAATAGTATCTCTAGATTCGGGTCTGCTTTGAGCCCAGTTTGGAAAAAGGCAAAAAACTCAGGCAGCCTGGCTCCCCATCACTGCCCACGGGGCATCATCACCAAACAAGCTCTTTCCAAACCAGCAAAAAAGAGAAGGGTGAAATAATATTTTCCTGTAGATAAGCCTAAACAAGCTTCTTCCCATTTCTCACTTTGCTCCTTACCAGCTCTGTTTGCCACCTGGACAGATCCTTGCCGGAGCTGCGTTACTTGGAGGTGTATCCAGACCCACACGGGAAAATGAGCTCTGTCCCAGGGAAAGCCTTCTCTCCGGTAAATAGTCAACTCCAGAACAACCTCAAACACGTGCCAGCATAAGGGCAACTGGGTATTGGTGCTGATTTGGGCTCTCCATTGCCCTGCCTGCTTGAGAGGAGGAGGAGGAGGGGGGAGGAAGGGCGCACGGGTGCACGCATACCTGCGAGGGTGGCCCGGGTGGTGGGACCGGTGTCGCGCGGCACCAGGACCTCGTGGTAGTGCTCCCCGGCCAGGGTGCTGTAGACCACCCTGTAGCTGTGCGCCTCGGCCTCGCTGTTGTCCCAAGAGAGCTCGAGGCTGCCGGGGGTCCGCGAGCCCACCCGCAGGTTCTTGGGGGCATCGATCTCTGCGCAACACAAGGGAGAGAGGCACCGTCTCACCGCGGGGAACGCTCCCTGCAGCCTCGCCACGGTGAGACAGCAGCGGAGGGCTACCTGGCTGTGGCATCCAGGAGGCCCCTCCTCCCCAGGGTATGTCCTGGCAGGAAGGGCTGGAACATTTGCTCTCACCTCCTGCTCAGCACGGACTGGGAGATGTCACCCAGGAGAGTGATGCAAATGCTGAGGTACTCGCGGCATCCTCAGTAAGTCGGTCTGGCAGTTAATCCCATGTTATTTCAAAAAGAAAACTCTTTCCCCCCGTATTAGAGTAAAAGAAACTGAGGCACTGTGAGTAAGAGAAAAAGGGCTCTGTAGTAGCCATGCATTGGTCTGAACTACTCTTAGAAGAAAACCTTGAGCATCTTTACAGGCTCATTCACACTCAGACATTGTCCAAAGGGTTTCTTTATTAGTGCTGCTGAGGCTGTGTACTGAATCTGCTCTGGTTCGCACAATAAACCCCTCTGGTGAGCAACAGGTTGGGGCTGGGCACCAGCAGATGGTGGGTAATGGTGATGGATCTGAGTTTGGGGGGGTATTTTTTATGTTGCCTTTTAGAAATAGAGCGAGGAAGGCCAATGCAGCAAATCAGTTGGGGCAAGCATCTCGTCCAAAATATTTATCTATAGAGATATGTACACACACAATTCACGTACCACAGTTATTACAGCAGGAGCCTCATCTCCACCAGTAATGTACATGACAAATTATTTATATACCATAAACCAGCACGGAATACACACTCTGAATCCTCCTTTATGGCACGGTAAATTAAATCCGTTAGCTATCTGCAGGCTTAACGTTAATTAAAGTTTTACCGACCAGTTAGGGTGTTCAGAGAAGATACAAAATAAGATAACCATGTTTCTGGCTGCGCTGGTTTCAGCTGCTTTGCTGCTGATTCCTTGGTCAAGGCTCTTGCCTTGGCTCTTGATGCTGAGTGGGAGTGAGTGTTGCCTTGAATTCAGACCTGTGCTGAGCATTTTGGTGCTTTTGAGAGTTGTGCCTTGAGCTATGGGTGCTCTTAAGGATGTAAACTGCTGAGTTCTGGAGTTCTAAGCTGTGGGTCTGAACGGGCACTGGAGCTGGTGGGGATGTGTGTCCCGGGCAGGTTCAGCCTTGATGCTGCAGCAAGACATGGCCAAGACAGGGTTGGCTTGGGGTTTATCATCTAAATATGGGGGGTTGAGTCCATCCATGCCTTGTCACTGGCATCTGGGATCACCTGGCCTGCCCTGGGGACCATTTGAGCATCCCTGTGGGGCATAAGGCATAAAAAGGGACATTTTGCACTGGAGGTTTAGTGGCTACACAGAAGAGTAGGCACAAGCAGTGGCGGGGCAGAGGGCAGTTTTCAGGTGTGTATTTTAGGGTGAGCTGAATCATTTGCTCTGCCTTGCTCTGTGACAGGATGCAAGGCACCTGCATTCAGGTGTCTCCATTCATACCTGCATCTTAACCACTGTGTTTTCATTCCACTCCTTCCTCCTAGCACACCACATTAAACCCCGGCTCACTTGTGCAAGGGGAAAAATAGGTATCACTAAACCCCAGATGCAAAAACTCCTCAGTTTTTCTCTGGATATGTCCTCGTTGCAGGACAGCCCATCCGCAGACGGCAGCAAGCCGCCTGCCCACGCTTGCCAGAGGCTCAAAAATTCACACCAGTTCTCCCAGCAAGGCCAGTTAGCTACCTGTGGTGAACTGGGCAAGGGCTGGCCGGCTCTCGTTGGCACCCCGGAGGGCGCTGACGGCGAGGTTGTAGCGGGCGCCGGGGCGCAGGGCCTGCAGGGAGTACTGGCTGAGGGGGGGCTGCAGGCGGAAGGTGGTCCTCCCGCCCTCCCCGTCCGCCAGCCCGTACTTCAGCAGGATGGCGTCCACCTTGGCGCGCGGCGGCGTCCACTCCACGAAGGCCACCGTGTCGGAGACATCCCGCACCAGGATCTGCGTCGGACCATCGATGACTGCGGAGGAGGGGGGGGAAATGGGCACCTGTTATTTTGGGAGAGTTGGATGGGGAAAGGTGAAAGCTTTGGGGACAGCAAGCTTCAGGGATGCCTCAACCTGACCTTCAAAGTGGCTGGAATTAGTATTTGGGGACAAGGGAGAGAGGTGGCATGGGCAAGAGACATGACCCTGACCCCAAGGTACTTAGGGGGTTTGGTCCTCATGCGTTCCCAGTCCCTTGTCCCAGTCTCCTGGCTCTTTCCTGAACCCTCTCCACTTTCTGTGAACGCCAGAGCAGGACCCAGCAGCTCTCTCACTGACACCCATTACAGCTATAATGCAGCTCACGCCCTTCTCTTGAGCTGGTTGTCAGCAATAATTCCTCCTTGGCTTTTTAAGGCGGTATTTCCTAGGATATAAAACTCCTATCTCTAACTGCATCACCCTTTCTTTGCTCTTAGATAGCTGCTTGTACTTTTGCATTGAAAAACGTGATTTTCCTTTGTGCCCAACTCTTCAAACTATCCAAACAACTTTTACTGATGATCTTCCACTCAATTTACTCTTTTCTGAGCCTTTCCATCATTGGCAAAATTTATCAGCAACAATATTATGTCTTTTGAAAGGTGTTGACAAGGTGTTAAATAACGTGGGGCCAAGGACAAGATCCAAGCATTGAGAACTGAGGAACCTCTCTAGAAATGTTCCTGCTTTGGTGCCAGCTTCTGATTTGTCCTTAAACTGAAGGATTTGCTCACAAAGCTGTTGGTGTCTTGGCAGTGGGAAGAGAGGAGAAAATGCAACTGCTCTGGTGAGTCTTCGCAACTAGCTGGGTGTGGGGCTATGGTGGGTGTCCAACAAAACCTCTCAGATAAAAGGTTTTTAGCTAAATTCATACCAGGGATCTCCTGGGAGACCCTTTTGGACATTTCTGCTATTTTTCACAGAGATTTGAGCCCTTCCTTCTTCCACATCCTCCAACACTTAACCTTTGGACATCCTGGGCTCAAGCCTGGCTGATGGATGCTTTGAGTCCAGCAGGACTTAACCACTACATGGATGGATGGATGGAGGGAGGGAGGGAGGGAGGG